>CAJINU010000022.1:543986-830883 GCA_905178165.1 Amoebophrya sp. A25 | reverse complement strand
TTTATAAGGTTTCACAGCTCGCATGGCATGGAGTGCATGGATCACATGGAGTAGCATGGAGCTAAAGGGGGAGCTTCTTGCGCCCCTTAAAGCTCTGCGCTCCATGCGCTCCATGCACTCCATGCTACTCCATGCACTCCATGCACCATGCGTGCTATAAACTACTCTGTATATAGATGCTGATGCTAGACACGACATCAAGTGATCTTCTTTCTGTGGCATCTAAAGGAACGATACTCGCACGCTTTCCTTCTGATTTTTTTTTTCATACATTTCAAAACTTCGTTGGCAGTGGAAGACCGACAAAACATGTAGGCGGTAGGACCGATACCGAGCAGTCAATGTGTGTTCTTCACTTCTTGTCCGCAAAACAGGCGTCAAACCGACTCCGAGGCGATCCCGTCTGACACTTTTGCGTGCTGCAAGTCAAAAGTTGACGCTCATCTGTGCAAACACGGATGGAAGGCCGCGCAAGATTCATTATCAATCTTCAGGATGTCATTGTCTGTGCAGCTGGAGACGAAAATAAAACCAGATCCTAGTAGAGTATTGAGGAACCAGGCGCATGTAGAGTTTTTTTTTGGATTGGATCTCCTGTAGCTAGAGTTGGGCCTTCAAATGAACGTCTGAATTCTGCTGGAAGCTAAGTGAAAACTATTAAGGCTGTATGCACACTGTGACATTGTCGTAGAAGGTATTCATCTTCAACCAAGTATGCATTAGCACTAGTACTAGTACTATCCTTATTTCTTGTCGTGATATCCATCTTCATCCAATATTGCAGTATCTGTGCAGGGGAAGCTACCTATGGACTAGACAAGGAAGTTGAGCAACTATAATTCACTTTTCTTTTTTTTTTCTATGCAAGGTGGGTCACCTTCTGGTTTAGAAGTTTCAGTCATGTCTACATCTACTTCTAACTCTAATCTCTTCTTCATCTAGTTCTAGTAGTTGTAGTAGCAGCTTCTCGCCCATCTCGTTCATCACCAAAACTAAACATAGATGCAAGCATTCGTTGTTAAGCGTTTGAGTCGTTGCGTGGTACAAAATGTATTTATGCATTTGAAGGGTCATCAGTCAGTTGAGCTTAGAGATTGTGAAATTCAATCTTGTATGAGTATGTGTATGTGAGCTACGTCAAAAAAACATTTCTAGACCACACTCACTCGTTCTATCACTATGTCAATGCTTTCTTGCTGATGTAGAAATACCTATCGTGTCAGGGGGCTACCCATGCTGTGTGCGTTTCCGCGATACTGCTCGCGCCACCTGCCAGTGTCGATCCACCTGCCAACGTCGATGCTGCTCCTGGCAGCATTGTACTCATCGTGTGTCCGAAGGTTGTGCTAAGCTTGCTCTGGTTCGCAGTATAGTCTAAAGGCGACATAAGACCTGTTGGCGTTTTTACCCTTAGAGGCCGCATCGTCGCCGACATTTCTTGGTTGTTGTAGTTCTTAATCGGCGGAGGTTCTCCATACGGAGACGTAAATGCTGAGGCGCTCAACGACGAGTGACCGGGTAGCTTCTGCGGAGATGACAATGAAGAAGCCGCGTATTGTTTCGCAACCCTGTCGCCAAAAGTCGTTGTAGGTGCTACGGATCCAGGTTCTGCAGGAGCTGCGGAGGTGACGCCAGTAAAGCTAACGTCGGCCCTGGACATCAGGGTCGATCCAAAAAAGGAGGACAAATGCGTGCTTCCGGCAATTTCCTCCGACACAAGGTAACGCCGTGTGCCACCGCCACGACGTGGCGCATCCTCTTTCCGTGAGACCGAGCTCCCCATTGACTCGGCAGTGATGTCAAAAGCGCCACTTTGCTCGTGAGTCGAAGGTGCTAGAGGTAACGGTGGCACATTTTGCGACGCAAGCCCGCGGCGAGAGGCATCTTCTGATGATCCGACCCCAACCGTCCTCCCGTCTGCCGATCTACTCTTCTTGGTGCTATTCTGCGACTTTTTCTTCTTGCGAGCGTCTCCTTCGTCCAACAGCTGGCTTTCTTCCTGCTCACGCAGCCAAGCGTCGGCACCCTCGATTTCCTGCCTGATCTTCCCAATTTCGTCACGGCTCTCGATGGTGTCGTCAAGGCTCAGTCGCGCTACCTTTTCCATAAAGCTCTCTCCTTCCTCGGGTTCCTCGATCTGATACAGGGTCATAGCGCCATGTCGAGCGGCTCCGCGAACTGGACCGTACTGCGGAATATACCTAGTGGGAGACATAGATACTTGATTGCAGTTTCCTTTGTAGTAAGTTAACTTCTTTAGTTTACTCATACTCACGGAGATCATGCTGCTTAAAATTCGCGAGTCAATCCTCCATGGAAAACTCATGTCATCGAAGTCATACATTGAACATAGTAGAACTTTCAAAATAATATTTATTAGTCACTCTACTGAGTCGGTGGTCGCTTGGGAGTTCTTTCTTGTACTTACACTTAGTTACTGGGAATGGGATTCGAGGAGTGTAAGTTTTTGATACCTTTGATAATTCACTTGATCGTAGGTGACAGCCGCGTCTATGGTTCTTGTTTCCAATGTGTCACCTGCAAGAGCCGACTTTTTCGGAGATCTAGATTTTCTGCGCTTCCTTCGTGCACTCTTCTCGTTCGGCGACCTCCCGGTAACGCTCACACGGATGGGGCTTAGCTGAAGGACTCCTGGCGTCGACGTGTCACCGAAGGCATCCAGATACACCTTATGCGGCGAGTAGCCCGTCAAATACGAACCCGCACAAGAAAGTGCAGCGTCGTCCACGAAGGCACTTGCTTCTGGACCACCAGGAGGCGTTTTTGCGTCGTGTTTTTTGCTCATAGATTTTTCGAATTCTTTACTTAGTTTTCTGGCCTCCGAAGCCTGGACCTCTTTGCTCACTTTCCTCATTTGCGCCACTGTCACATTTCCGTACTCGGGATCGGACAGGTCTATGTCAGATTCATCGTGCTTTATCCGCGCGCGTGGTTTCTTCTTTTTCGTCGCAGATGAGGATGGGTTTTGTCCTCCCATGGCGTCCTCACCCTCGTACACGTTCTTCGTCTGCATGTTCTTGGTGCGGTCGCGAGTTTTGATCTTATTCTCCATTGCTGCTCCAAACAGTTCATCTTCATCAGCTCCCGTTCCGACGTCTTCAAAATGATCTTTGTCATCCTCATAATCTTCGTCGCCCCCTTGGTCGTGGTGGCCCTGACTCTCCTCGGTGTAGTAGAGGACGCCGCTAGCCGCATCACGTGCATTCAGACCTCCTCGCGCATCGACGGGACTCGGCGCAAAGTTTGCGGCACATGTTGACGAGCACATGGCTGCAAATGTTTTCCTTGCATTTTCTTGGCCGCCTGACGATAAAGGACTGCTCTCATTGACGGTCTGAAGTTTTCGCAAATCGAGTAGCGACTTGGATGCGACCGTGTCAAAGGCTTTGCCACTATTTTGATTTCCGACACCTCGTCCGATGTCTTGAAGATCCGACGCATGCACGTGCTTCGACTCCAAATGTTGTGCCCGCTCAGGGTGAGTTGTTTGTCGGTCACGACGATCAACATCAATATCATTATTATCATGGTACCTCCGACTCTGGGCGAGGCTATGATCTTGGCTTCTACGGTTGCCCCTGGTTTTCTTGCTCTGGTTGCTTGACAAGCCCGTTGAAGCGACAGGATGAAAGTTTGTCAAAGTGCCGACAGACGGGGTTGAGGATATGGTATTGTTGAGCTCTTCATCTGCAGCTAACGACGCCGCATAGAGCCCACCTTGCATTTGCAAGGGTGAAAAGGGAGCGGTTCCGCTGTGCTGGAACTTTAAATGAAGCTCTCCCCGTGTCCCGAGTTTCTTATGAGGGCTACCCGACATTGCAATCTTGCTTGTGCTGTTGCCCGTCAAACTGCTACTTAGAGTATTTGCAAAATACTTGCGGTCCCGCTCTGCATCAGGTTCATCCTTGGCTATTAGAGGGTTCTCGTCGGCTAATGCAAGACCCTTCAGCTTCGCGAGTCGACGCGCAAACATCTTCCCATGTCGCAGCTGCAGGTAGTCGTCTTCGCTCGGCAAATACGAGGGCACAAGGTTGTTCAGCTTCTTGCTAGGTGAGCTTGAATTTCTGCCTTGCCCTTTCGAAACTCCACCGGGCCCTCGTGCACCGGACTCAATCTTTCGAGTGGGAGGTGCAGTTGAAGAGGAAGACCCGCCTGCGGTTTCGTTTTTCCGCGGGATCCCGAGACTGCTATCAGTATCGTGACCTCGTCCACAACTGTCCATTTTCTTATCGCGTTTTTTACCGGACTTGCTGTTATTTCCCCTCGAACCGCCTCCCCGCAGAAGAGCTTGGAGGTTCACTGGTATCGGAAACCCGTCGTCGTCACGACCAGCGGCCTCGTCGCCTTTCGGTACAACCGGCGAAACAGAAGAAGTAACTCCGCCATCAGCCCTGACGATAGTGAGTAGCTCGCTCGGCCGATTATTGGATCTTGAGCCTTTGTCTGAAGCGGCTTCACCAGATCTACCAAACAACGCGCGTTGCAGCTGGTTAACATGATTATCATTGTCGCCATGGCCAATGCCATCCGCCGTTTCTTCCCCACCTCTAACGCGACCGACCTTCTGGTGGTCTGTATGACGATTTTGAGGCGCTTGTCCTGCATCTCCTCGTCCGTCAAGTTTGCTGTACACGGAGACACGTGGCACAGCAAATCGCGAAGGACTGTTTCCAAGAGAAATGCTACCTGAGAGACCGAACTGGTCTAAGGAGAACGTACTCCCTAATGTAGAGCGAAAACCACAGGCTGCGCTTCGTTCCCCAGAACGATATTGCGTCGACGAGGTTGAGTACGCCATCGTAGCAGCAGCAGGGGTGTGCGAAAGTAGGAATTGTGATTTTCACGAATATATGTTGTAATCACACATGGACATACAAAAGCGAGGTCGGCATACCTGACGAAGGCTCTCTTCTTGGCCATTTAATTATAATTGCACAACTTTCACCATCGAAGATTATGGGTGGTCTAGTTTCTAAGAACAACTACAATAGGCCGATATACCTTTTTGATCCTTATCATGCACAACATGCTTATGCTTGTACTTCGTAATAGAATGTTGGCTGCTATCGAGTATCCAGTGTTGGGGTCATCGATGAAAGAAAGAACGCGATCTATTGCTTTTTTACTCTCACTGTTCTAGGCGACGAAGCTACTGAACAATCAAGACGAATAGACAGAGCCATACGCTTTACTAAAGAAGATATTCCACTAGACAAGTGACAATACCCACAATAGCCGAGCACATGTAGTACACCCTCGCCACGGAGGATACGATCAGCGTCACTATTATGCCTCTATTCAAAGATTCCGATTCTCAAAAGCTAAAATCGTATCCAATCATGTGGCCTACGCCTACACCGACGATGCTGCCGAGCATTATTACGAATCGACACCATCAAGACCAACAGGGTGTAAGACTCGGATTTTCTTCTTACCTCTCGAACGGACACACACGCGGATGCAGGAGGGGTACAAGGCAAACCTACACCTGGAACAGACAGAGAGTCATGGTAGCCGTGTACAAGTACGAAGTCTTGGCGAACTCTGGACGCGTTTGGCTTCGCGAATGCGCTCAATGTGAAAGTAGCATTCTAACGCGTGATCACATCTGGTCACTCTTGGAATCGTCGGCATCTTCTTGGGTGCTGGTACGGCTGTCGGGAAAAAAATACTGTGCATAGGTCGTGAAGTGGTGCCATATTTTCAAGTAGTCCGTCTTGACCTCAATCTTCGTCAAGTCTACTCTTCCCTCTCTTAGTTCTTTAATATTGCGAGTGCCTATTCATCTCATCCGTAGTTTTCATCAAATTTCTCTGGGAAAAGAAAATGTTAGATAATCTAGACCTACTTTTAATTCTTCTACGTAATACAAATCCTTCCGATTTTACATCGTCTCTCGTCGATTCCAGTAAACAAACTTTGTTCCGCAGTCCTCGCTTTCACACCTTAACATTCGTTGTCAGCGCAACAAATTAGAGCTATAGAAATGACAAGGCAGTACTTACACAGAAAAAGAGAACTAGTTGTAAATAACATGTTTTGACTTCTTCGCGGGCCTTAAAAAAGGAACATGAGGGCCACAGCCATGCCAATCATTCGCCATTCGGCTCGCATAGAACTGGAGCTTGTGAGGCAGATAGTGCGATAGCTGCTGTGATCATTGCAGTTTTTGCCGGCAAAGCAAGTGCAGCTCTTTCTCTCTGGATTGTAGTTGGCCAGCCGTCCACACACCTCTGAGAGGCCCTCACCTGTCTGGCATGCCTCGCGGCAGCTTGCCTGGTCCGTCACAGGACCCACACCATTCGTTGATTAGAGTGTGAAAAAGAAATATGAAAATGTAAAAAAATGAGATGAAGAAAATGATCATTTTAAGATTCTAGCAGCAATGGCAATCGATTAGGTAGGTGGAATCGGTAGAATAGATCAAGATAAATTGCAGCAATTTCGTTGCATCTATTCTCTCCTAGTACATTCGTGTCGCAATTTTTCTAGCATCAAAGGAGTTCAATTTTCTTGCATATTTCTTGTAGTCAGTGCAGTTCGGCTTGTTGACGCCATCCGTCATCATCTTGGTCCACATTGAGTTCTTGAGCGCTCCACGAAACGGCACCGAGGCTGCATTAGATGTCGAGTTGGTTTTTACTTGCTCCGCTTCTTCAGCTTCGCTCTTCTCGACCGTAGATTTTACTTCTTGTGCGACTTTCTTTTGCTCCGCCTTTGCGACTTTTTGATTTTCATTTCCCTCCAAAAAGTCAGCCGGTTTCTTCGGCGATGTGCTCGACGACGATACGTCCTTCCGTGGAGCTGCTGTGGAAGCTGCAGCTGGCACTGATCGCAGAGGACTTGAAAGCACAGTACTGGCTGCGCCAGAGGCAGCTGCAGCAGGGCACACTAGAGCGGCAACCGCCAAGCGAAGAACTGGTGACGAGGAGAACACCATGATATCCTTTTCGCTTTTTCGTGACTGTGACGGAGTTCAATAAAAAAGATTGATTCTGCGTCGTGCTTGCGACAAGTACTGGATACTTACAGTGAGTTAACAAACAGTAAGTATTAATTAGGACGGTCGCGACGAGAATGAGCACGGGTCGTGCCCTCTCTCGCTCACGCGAATAGAGATTGTCGCGCTACTTCTGAGTTTTAATCTTCTCACTTTTTGACCTAGACCGGCACAAAATCTACTTACGTCCATGGTCTCAGTGGTGCAACTGTCGCGCTACTTCTGAGTTTTAATCTTCTCACTTTTTGACCTAGACCGGCACAAAATCTACTTACGTCCATGGTCTCAGTTATGGAACACCTCCTGCTATGCTGTGGAACTTTCTTATTTTGGTAATCGGTCGACGTCGAGCTCAAGCTGCAGCGACTTCAAAAAATGAGATGCGAGGGGTGGGATTTTGACAAGAGCTGTCGAGAAGGAGATCATAATGGTTCAATCTATAATCTTCTTCCTGGTCGTGTTGAATATTGACTTTCTTGTGAGTAAGAAAGGTTTTTTGACATGAAGGGTCAAGACAAGAGCGTCACCGCTCTTCAACTAGCTTGGCCATACATTGATCCGTCTTAGGTAGCCAGCAAATGCGAGCTCGCTACAGGTTGGAAGACTTTACCAACATGCTGGCACGCTAGAAGGAGACCAGACGAAAGGATTGCCCACCTGATCTACCGCGGACCGTAACCAAGCAGCACACCGTTGGAGGCGCCAGAGCCAATTTTGCTGCGTTCCAGTTCTTTCTGGCGGATCTGCTGAATAACTTCTGGCAGTGGTTCGTTGGCTTGTTGCTTGTGTTTGTTTGCGTTGCCCTTGACGGAGTATGTTTTGTAGGACACACTGGGGTCGTACAGTTCCCATCGTTTCTGCGGAAACACGTGCTTGTTCGCTTCGTACCAGCTACGCTGTACAATCTTGCCGGCATGCGTCTCCTGGCGCTCTTGCCGAATATCCGCGGCCTCGGTTACGTCTTCCCGCACGCCAAAGCTAAAGAGTGGCCCGCTCTTCCCGCGTACTTGGTCGCGTATCAACTCGTAAAACGTGACCTTGTGCGGCAGGATCAAGTCCTCTTTCACGTAGAGCAGCTCGTCACTGGCGATGTGGCGCAATACCGCAAAATCCTCTAGGAGTTGTAGTCGCGCAACCTTCAGAAATTGTCCGATCGAAGCACCGCGCTCGATGCTCAACGACCGTCGGTGCCCAGACCCGTCCCAGTAGGAGTACACGATGTCGATCAACTCCTTCTTCGTTTGTTCCTCTCGTTGACGGTACTCCTCGACCAATGCCTCACGCTTCTGCACCATTTCGCGATCCCGCAGTTCGTCCTTCAGGAACGAGGTGTCGACGTTAGGATTCTTCTTGCTTCTTATCGGAAAGTTACCTGGTGGACGCATGGAAGAGGACGCTCCGCCCTTCTGCTCGTTTGGCTTCGTTTTAGGTTTGTTCGACGTCAAAGGAAAGCCATCTTCGTCAACATCGTCCTCATCGTCGTCCTCGTCTTTATCCTTGCTATCCTCCTCTTCTTCGTCGTCCTCATCGGCGAAACTCAGAGTACTTTTCTTCACGGTCTGAACGATTTGCTTCTTCTGTACGGGGTCTTTTCGCTGTTCAGCTTTTTCGATCAGTTCGTCGATATTGCGTCGCTTTTCTCGGAATTCCTCTATCGAGGTCAAACCAACCGTCTGCGCTTTAAACTCCTCCTCAAGGACGTCAGCAGTGGAAGACCCAAAATTGTCACCTGATGATATGAAGATGAACAAGATTGAGTGATATCTTAGTACGCAGATCGATGAAGATACCAATTTCAATCAACACTATAGTTTTAGAAGTTGCTTGAATTGGTGATCTCCATTTTTTCCAATTACAGACGATCCAGAGAATTACATACATGTCTTGAGAAAAAGATGAAGATCAGAGAACGGATCTTCTTGTGAGTTTGGAAAAAGTACTTTTTGTGAGGTTGAGCTTTCTTCGCTTTAGCTTTTCCTCAAGCTGATCCTTTGCTGCCTCTGTTTTTTCTGCGATTTTTTCACGCTGTTTCAGCAGTTTGCGCAGCTTGCCAGTCTTGTCATGGCGTATCTCGTCAGCGACGTTGCCGCTCTCTGGACGGTAGGCCATTTTGATGATAATTCGTTCAGACGAGGCACTGGTACTAGGCAATGGTAATGATGACCCAAGTACAATAATTATAATACGACTACAATAGAAAAAACTACAACCAGTCTGCTAGGGTCACCCACGTGGTCCTACTCCTATGAGGGCGATTACTGATACTGAATCTCGGGAACAAAGAAAAAGTGCGATTGCTAGCATCTAATTCTTTATCCGACGAGATGGAGTAGATAATAGCGGGTCGGTCAGTGAGCAAAAACCTTGCTACGGACGTCGCCTGCTTTGAGTAGAGTCGAAAGAAGCGCTGATGGATCGTTTTCTCGTAAGGCTGAACCACATTGTCATTTCTAGCCAGCATCTTTGGTAAATGCTTACAGCGAACACGAGTATGATTCTCAATGAATGTAGGAAGTTGTCGAGAACTACATCTGTTTTCAGTATTGAGTCAGAATAGCTTTCTGCTTTGCATAGCTCTTCCGGAAACATGAAGTATGGTTGGAGCGATCGAGTCGCAGTCTGGATTGAATTCAAGAGAGCCCATTGAATTCAAAAGAGTCTGTGAGTGAGGCCGGCCTTGAAGACATCAGAGGCATTTGAATTACGCATCTTTGCGGTAGCACTGAAGACGCTTTCTTTGAAATAATGTAGCGTACGACAGATGAAGATCATGCATCCGTCGAATTATTAGAAGACGTGAAAATACTTCCACAGAAAGGTTGGAAAACATCTGAAGACGCATATGCTGAACAACAAGAAGATACGGAGAAAGACGAATCTATTGTAATGGCGAATTTATTAAGGACTACTTGTGTGCCTGTACTCCTTCTGTAGCCGTGAAAAATTCCCGTTCCCCGTACGTACAGAGACGCGGCATGTCTGAATTTTTATTGTTTACTTTCTATGGACTATTGTTAATATTATCTTTTGCAGAACAAGTCGAAATAATATGATGAACTAGTAAGACTTACTGAGAGGCAATGTACGTGTGCATATCCTTTTCACTTTCTTCGCGTTAACCCGTCGAAAATGCTCCAATCGTTCGATATCTGGAATCTGGTCGGCGCCTGGACCACTTTCATTTCACCAAAATCTAGTCGGAACTTCTATGAGATCAACTACACTCACATACACTGTTCATTTTCTGGGTATGTTATGTAACGGTGATTTCTCTTACAATAATATCATCAACTGATCATAACAATATATCACCGCCCTGCTACATCTACAACTACCAGCATGATGAAGGACGAACAAATGAAAAAGGACTCCAGCATCATTCATAACTGCACCTTTATACAACATCAACTTTTTGAACAATCAATATCCTGTACTAGTTTGTAACGATCACCACCCGACAACTTTTTTTATCTCTAGATTTCTGCCACACAAAATCAAGAAAAATACAAGACTAGCGAGAGAACTGAGCAAGACAGAAATTTCCGATTATGAAAAGGTAAAGCTGAAGGATTACGCACTACTAATTCAGAGTGGGAATACTACTACAACGAACCGTCAACGTCTACAAAGAAACTCAATGACTTACTAACTTAGTTATTGAAAAAATATAAATGAAACTCAAAAACCAAGAGTGAAGAGATGATACTGAGAACTAGTGGTGGATAATGGAATATCGGCAACGGAAATTGATATACTGCTCTTTCACGATTAAAAAGTATTTGAAAATATCAAGCAGAATCTTTGCTCCTCCGAGAAACTCAGTACGACGCATTATGAGTAAAAAAAAGTCTTTGAAACTGTTCAACGAATGATATCCGTCTATACTGGTCTCTTTTAACTATTACTGCCACTAAATTACAACCGATATTGGTAACAACGAACTATCTACGTAATTATTACGCCGCGCTTCTAGCGAGCCTATGCGTCTGGAGTATGTCGCAAAATAGAAATAGCCGTGTGTTAAACTATTTAGTACGCTTTTTCTTACTTATACTTAATCGTTCCCAAAGCCAAACCATCCAAGGAGGTAACTCCTCGAATAGAAACTTCACCCCTCGGCCCCGCCCGCGCCCGCCGAGCCTACTTATAAAGTTAAAATCCTACATTCATTGAAAAAAATATATGGTTACAGAAATTAACAAAACCTAGCTACCACACATAGTGGCTTTCCTTCACGAATGCGGATGCGCGATCCCGATCGAGGCCAAAAACTCTACGTATGAAACTTCTAAATTTTCAACGACGAGGAGTTTCCAGCAAAAGTGGATCCTCTTAAACTTGGTTAGTGCTAGTGGTTGTGTCTTAAAAATGCGTTCTCGTTCTTGGAAACATGATCAGCAACGTGAAGACACATCCGTTTTGCCTCACCAAAACGGTGCGTCTGCGTACCCTGTATGGGGATAATACGTCGCTCCTGGTGTGCCAGCCAGGTAAGAACCTAGTGGAAGTGGTGATGGAGAAAAGAGCATATCTTCTTACGATGCAGTCGCGCAGATCTATACCTCTTGCTTTTTATGAGTGATTGTGTCTCCTACTGTTTCGGACAATGAGGAGCAGTAGCAGTTGTATTGGATCTTATTCGAGGAATCTACAAGCGTCTAGATTATCATTGTACCTGACGCATCCCATGCCGAGGTTGCGTTTGTGAAGTAGTGAGCGTCTCGAAGATCGTGATACTGCCAAGAGTTGCTGGAAGCCGTCGTTTGACCTGGTATGCCGAAAAAAATCAATAGAAGTACGAGTAATATCTTTGGGAAATTAATGAGTAGTCAGCCAACAAGAACAGATATCACGACAGCAGAACTTCCCTAGACATAGACTTCTCGTGTTACAAGTGCAGGAGATGATCGTGAAAGTCAAATACTGTAGCAATATGCTACAACAGCAGGTAATATTTCTAAATATCTACTTCTCCGTCCTCTGTGAAGGAGTAGGTACCTGCAGCCGCTGTTCCGGGAACGGGGCTAAACAGTATTGACGGATTGACGCCAACAGCCAGCGCACCTGCTGCGGCTGCCGCGACGCTAGGGTTCTGCAGATAGTAGTTGTAAAGCGCAGCAGCACCTCCTCCAGCTCGCGATGCATCTGCTGGAGATAATCCTGGTGCAGCGTTGTAGTTGTTGTAGTTCGTTGCTGCACACGCTGCTGCACTACAGGCCGCGGCCTCGGGACGAGAAGCGCTCGTGTCATACTTGCAGCTCATGTGCTGCTGACGAACGTTTCCACCCCTTGCGCTATTCGAATAGCTTTTGGCAGATGCGCCACTCGTTGACACCTGCGGACTCAGCTGGTGCGGATGTGCAACGCCATTCACGTTCAGTGACCGTGACATTCGTGTAGTTGTGTTGTACTTCATAGCTCCTCCCCCAGTGGCGTGCGTTTCGTCCGGTAGCGTAGATGGCGCTCCCTTACTGGTATTACCATCAGACGTATTTTTCGGGGCCGAGGTGCTCTTGATCTTCTCGACGTCAATAGGAGTCGTGCCGAACACTTTTCTAGCACCATTGTTTGTGGGAATTCCTGGGTTGCTCATACCTGCTCCTTCACTCTGTGTGGAGTTACAGGCAGTGGAATTCGAATTTTGTTGAACAGCGCCAGAAGTTGCACCGGATGCATGATTCAGGAAAGAAGTGTTGGCTCCTGACAAAGTCGTCGGCGGCAAGAGACCGCTGTTCGCAGAACCGTCAGTAGTCGCAGGCGAGGCCGCAATAGTGTCAGGCGACGCAGCCAGCGTGGAGACCGTCGCCATCGAGTGCGTCAATGCCTGCTGGTCCATGAAATGGAAGTGGTCCAAGCCGCTGCAGGGAGGCAAAAGTGTCGAAGGGGATTGATGTTGATGATGCATTGCACCAGCAGCCGATGCGCAAGAAGTAGCGTCATGCGATCCACCTGCTTCGCACGACATCGCTCCGAAATGCTGCTGCACAAAAGGGTTCTCCAGGTGCTGACTACATCCGTTGGCGCCGTCTAGCGGATCCACTCCGCCAGGGGCAAACGTCTTCTTTCGTGCGTCACGCAATTGCAATGCTGGTAAGGGCTGATCGGGCTCCGGAAACGGCAAGATATTGCCACGCGTGTCAAATATAATCGGCCGGTAGTGCGAAATCTCAGCAGGAATCTGTTGGGTTTTTGATAAGAAAGTACAATTCTCCATCAGCAGTCTAATTTCTGTTCACGAGGCAAATTCTGCGTCTTCTTTTGTCAACAACATACTAACAAAGGCTATACCGAATTGATCGGGCTGTTGCGGAATTGCTCAATGTTGTTCTTCCTCCCCTGGACTCGAGCATAAGTGACTTCGCAGACTTTGCGGGGTGCACTGACCGGAAGGCTCGCCCTGGTGGGATGAAGGATGATGCTTCGATGATTTTTTTGAAACTTGAGAGTGTTACTAGTGTCTCTGGACATGAAATCGAAGCTCGAGCTGCTCACTGATTTAAGTACCTGAAGATGAAGATGCAACTGATTGAGGGGCCATGACTTTTACGACTAGAAGCGTGAGGACAGAAGCTGAACCAGAAGGTAGGTGCAGTTAAGTAAGAAATAAAAATCCTAGAAGAAGTACTGGTTGAACGTAGCGTAGAAGCGACGAGACTCCGATACGGTCACAAAGTTGATGAAGCAATAGCCGTAGTTGGACCTGAATGTCAATCAGAAACGGATGATTTAGAAAACGACACTTAGTTAGATGGCAGAATAGACAAACATCAGAGACGTTTGGTTTCCTGTTGAGTCAATTCCTAGTGCTATTGTTGGTCATGCACTTCAACATCTACTTATTTTCTAAAGGGAGAAATGTAGTATCTCACAACTAACCTTGAGCGAAAATCCATGGGTAGGTAGAAGAAATCGAAGCTGCGGCCAGGGACAAATTGACGCGTCGCGAATAAATCCAATAAGTCCCTTTGCGTTTGCGACGCGAGAAGATTCTCTGTTTTGTTTTATAGGTTGGATGCACAAGAAGTCTTGAACAGATTTTGAAGATCAAGATGATCCAGTGCAGGCGCACTTCCGGAACAAGAGCGGGCCCAATTCGAAAGTAGTTCGTTGAAATCCTAAACGTATGCAGACCCTTAGTTATTGCAAGTGCTTGGAAGACAACAAGTTCTGTAGTGCAAAGCAACTTACACGGAGCGAGTAGATCTAGATGTTGCAGCAAATACATAGTACTTAGCATAAGCGTGGTTTTTCCGCTCCGCGCATTGTCGTAACTATTTCGCTTGAGTCCGATGCTTTGCTCCCATTGAAGGAGGACGTCTTCGACTGCACCTTCTGTCGCCGACATGTCTTCTTTGAAGTTCTCCACACAAGTAGTCTTTACAGTTTGATATTATACGGGTGGAACAAAATGGAAATCACATGTGTTTCTGAAACGCGTCTTTCTATGTATCTTTGGTATAGTACTATGAGGTGTGAAGGCCATTTTTTTTGAGGAAGCCAAGAGACACATTCCTCCACGTGCTTCGCGCATTCATTTCTTGCACTTCCGATTTTGGACTAGGTTTCCGAATGCTAGTTTCTGTGTTTTTTTGCTTTGTTCGTCTTTCTCGGCTTTCGTTCTGTTTATTCATCTCTTTCTGCGAAAAATATTCAAGTAACTCGGTTTCTCCGCTCCACAGCCGAAGAGCCAAAGCTGAGTATTGAAAAAGCACGTGACTATCCCTTTCTGAAAGAAAGGCCTGATATTTTTCTGGGCATCAGCGCCATCTTCAGGTTGTAGCTCGCTCGATGTGCGTAGTAGTCTTAGAAATTTTTCCATCCCCCCAAAACTCGTTACTTTTTGCTTTTCCATTTGTTGTATTATGAGATTTCCTATTTTTGTGACGACGACATCCATCAACAATTCAAAAGCTGTAGCCATCCCAGAGCTGAGTGGTGTGTTGCTTGGGTAACTGAAAAAAAGAGCCAAGGCCATGCGCATACTGACTAGTGACTACTCTAATGCATAATAGAGGATGTAGTATAGTCGGTCTTCTACATTTCTCGCTTCCCGCCAGTTGCTTCCGCTACTTGAAGGTGATACCATCGGGCCTCTGCCCCGGGATTCGTCTCTGAATCGAAGCACTCTTCGGTGGACACACCGCAACGCTGCAGAAAGTAAAAGAGCCGCAGAGGCCTTATTCGCACACCAAAGTCACGAAGGCGGATGTTCAAGGCGCACTCGTGCGTCACTCGGCCACTCTCCGTCCACGTGGTCCGAGCACCCTTTGCGCACGCTTGTTGGACTTTAGGCGCCGCAACGCCGGTGCATCCATCGTAGTCCATGTATGCAGGTGCCAGCTTTCGTGGCAGTATGGCGAAATGATCTTGGGTGTCGCCATGGCTGATCGAGTTGTTGCGCATGTAGAGGTAAGCGTAATTCTCGTCAAAATCGCGCAAATTTCCAATCGGCGACAGGAACCGCAGGTCGGGTCGCGTGCGGATCACCCAGTCAAACTCCATGTAGTTGTTCTTCTCAAACTTGCGTACTTGGTCCATGCACAAATTCAATTTCTGGGACTGAAATGCGCTGGAATCGGGCGCATCACAAAAACCGCGCGTCTCCAGCGATGGCTCCTGCGTCACTATGGTGCTGATACGAATACGCGCGCCCTTCGTGACCCTCCGAGAGGATGAAAATGAAGCCGAAGGTACTAAGGTTGACTCTTGTGAGGACCGCTCTCCAGTGGAATCGGTAGCTTTGTCATCTTCAGATTCTTCGGACGAATTCTGTTCCTCGTTGTAGAGCGGTTCTCCACGTTTTAAAGCCTCTAGTTCCAGTTTCCTCCGATCCAGCACAGGTGGACGAGGGACCCCGGAATCGGGCGCGTCTGCTATCAAAAGGTCTGCCGGTGGCATCAGGTCCAGCGCTGGCTGATACTCTGCTACCGAACGGTTTTGCATGTCCAAAACGTAAAAAAAGGAGACATTAGCGTTTGGAAACGATGTTCCGTTCTGTGCGATTGCTTTGTAGACTTCCGGCCGAAAAAGTGTGCGGGCGCGCCCCGTCATACAAACCGCTACTTGAAGGGTCTTAGAACGTGTTATGGCTGAGTTTTGTTCTTGCAACTTTTGCTGAACTCTCTCGGCAGGTGACGGAGGTGCTCTTGTCGGCGACGCTTCTTGCTGATTACGACAACGAATTGGCAGTGACGTGTGACTACCAACTTGCTGTGTTCTTCTGCGTGCAGCGACTCGAGATGCCACTAATGAGAAAGGTAATACATGGTCACTACTTTGCAGGTTTTGTTTTACATCTTTGCCCCCTTCTGCTACTGCACGGTCTTTAGGGACAGGCGGTGAAAGCAGAGCTTCGACCCTCTCGCGATAATCACGCGCAGCCAGAAAGGGACAACTCTCTAGGACATCCTTGTGCCGCGCATATATGCCCATAGAGGAAGTGCGCTTCTGCTCCAGTCGTCTCAGCGCATAATCTCGAAGATTGCTAACAACAACATGCTTCCCAAACCGCAGCTGTGGTACAGGGTAAAGACTAGACGATAGGACTGCGCTTACATTGTCCCCGTCTACAAGCGATCCAGTTGGAATCGGGCCTGCATGTTGCACCACTAGGGCCAAAGAATGGAGCGAGACCACGCCTTCTGGTTGAGCACCAGACGTCACGCCGTCATAACTTGCAGACGATGATCGAGAGCCTTGGTCGTCGAGTCCATGTTTAGCTTGCGATCGCGCAGATGCGGTCAAGAGCATCCCTCGCAGCATCCCTGTGAGTGCCAGTGGAATCGCAGCATACGCAGGTGCAGGCGGTTCCATACCCCCTACCTCGACATTGATGCAGCCAAAGTAGGACAGTCGCCAACGCTTCATCTCTGCCACTACTTGCGCGTCATGAATTCCACGGACTAGTTGTTCCACGTTGTTGCTGCTCTCGGTAGTCGTCCTCAGGATCCTGAACAGTAACTCGCGCACACGCGCAGCCAGCATTTGAAAAAATGCAGGCCATTGTTCATAGCCCACATGCGCTTCGTAGAAATCGGAGCTCATAAACTCGTTGCAATCCACGAAGTTTTGCTCCACTCTGGCCCAATCTAAATCGGCTTCGTGCGTTGCTTCGTCATCCCGTAGAAGTGCAAATCGTGCGAGAGGGAGGAAATCCTGCAGCCCTCCAGCGATGAAGACGCTGTCCTTACGCGTCAGCACGTTTTTGGGATCCGGACTCACTAATGGAAACCATTCTCGTGTGATCACGTCCAGCGCAAAAAGTTCCTCACGACTGTGCCTCGTGAGCTCCGTCTGTGTTTCCCGCTCCGCAACGGACTTTGGCCGGCCGCTTCGCCGGTCGACTACGGATGGCGATGTAGCTGCTTTTGACGCTCCAGAAGTCTCCTTCACCGAGTGCGCGTCTCTTGCTTCAACTTCAGCATTAGAATCAGCTGTAGTTAAAGCGAGGGTCGTGGTTACGCTAGAAGCCTTTCGAATATCCAGACTTTCAGGCTTCCGGCCAAACCACGCGAGGGTAGAGATGGCAGTTTGCCTTTCTTCCAAGCTTGGATCTGCCGCACTTTTAGGCCTGAAATGCAAGAAACCATCTTCATCTTCACGATACGAAGCAGCGAGTTCATCTGCTGCGACTATGCTCATCTCAAAGTGACCACGTCTTGTGCTTGGCACATCAGGATCATTTGCTTGGAGATCCATTTCTGCTGTTTTTTCCTCTTGTGGTGCGACCAACATAGCATTCGCAATTGCATTTAACAAGCGTTCGAGCGAAAGACTGCGTTCTCTCGTAGGCAAAGGACGTGATAGCTGCTGGTACACACTCAGATGCGTTTCTAGATTCTCGGGACATACGCGTGGCAGAAAGCATTGGGTGAAGCCACGCGTTTCCTGCACAAGATCGTCCACTCGATAATAGTTCAGCGATTCTTGCATCATCTCTTCTCTCGGTAACAGCGGTCTTCCGTCGTGGCCCGTAAGATCTCCAAGGTCCACTGCGATGCCCAAAATTTCCTTCGCTTTGCCAGCCTGCACACGTGTTGGATTCTCGGGATCTTCCTCGGCCATCGACTGTGGTGAACCACTCACAACGATCTTCTTAATTCTCGTCGTCGCGGCAGACGCCCGTCTATTGTGTCGTGCGTCCGTTGATGTTGCATCAGTTTGCTCTATCTGGACCTGAACTTTCTGAAATTTAACCGCTTTCCAGTCATCATCTGAGCTGCTGCCAGGCCAGAAGGAGTTCTTCGGTTGCTTCAACTTTGTTAGCGCCTCATAGCTTCCCAGATCGTAAGGAACAAAAGAACGATACTCAGTGTTGTCGCCATCCAGCCTGAAATCCACGTCTGCTTCTTAGAAGAAGGTCACGCGAGGCCAACCAAGAATTATACACCCCGACGTCTCTCATCATCTACTTCGAGTCTCGTCCTAAGTAATGCTGAAAAATTTAAGTCGACGCACTGTTTTTCATGTTCATCATCTCCTCTAGTTGCGACCACAAAATTTCGAATTCGTTGATGCGCTTCGACATTTAAAGACCCGCCTTAATCTTCTAGAAAGTGCGCAACTGTCTGTCGGTTACCCGATGCCGCGTCGAAACATAAAGGAAGTTCCTTTGAGGTGACAAACCGTGCTCTTCCAGGTGATGCCAGAATCGCGCCACCCCATCCATACGGTGTCGCTGGAACCAAAAACGACACCCATGCCGTCGGATCGCTCCATGGATTCGCGATTCGTAAGCCTGTTATCAAATGGCCAATGATCGCCACCAAATACTGGAAGTAATTCAACGTGCATCCTCGGAAATTCTTAAATGTCACAGCAAACGCGTCTCCACGGTAGCGTCCGTACAAGTACTGGCTCTTCCTTCGACGTTCTCTTGTACTGGCAGGTCGACCAGTCGTTCCTAGCATCAACTGCGTTAGATTGCTAGCAGCTCGTCTACCTTGGGATAACGACCGCGGTTCCGGAGACGCATTTTCCAGAACATTTCCACCACAGGTGTCATCGTCACACGCCCACTCCCACAGAAAGTCGTCCACAGTGGCGGACGGCAGGTTGCGGTTCAACGTCAACCATTTCAACGTGCGTACCTTCCAATGGATAGGCACTGGCGGCTTGTCACCTCGACCAGCGGCGAACAATGGCACTGGCACCAGTCGAAAGACCAACAAAACTGAGATCAGCCATTTCCCTGAGAACGCTGGCAAGAGTCGACGGCAGGGACATCCCCGGGTGAGGACAACATGCAACCTCGGCATGATTTTCTCATGTCTGCATCGTGATTCGATTGTCACATGATTGAAAAAAACCATTTACATTCTTCTCCAGCGTACCGGTCGAATCATCGTAGAAATTGCGCCAATCAAGTTTCTAGACATAAGGGCGTGGGCGTATACAAACAGGGGAATATGAAAAAATTATGATCAGAGGTGGGAGACATCAATGCGATGTCAGTCTTAGTGCATCTCTCTCGGTCACTCTTTCGCTTACAGCCTCTGCATCTTTTCGCGTGCAGATTATCATAGTCCCTAGAGCTCGAAATGTGTACGACTTTCAGCCTCACTGCACGTTTAGTACTGACTGAGTATAACACTCTCTACTTGCAGCTGCACTCCCTTTAAGGTATTTGTATTTCAGCTTCACGAAAACTCACTGTCGCTGCTTGTTAGCGGAATGTACAACCTTGCAGCCAACCTCGCGTCAAAAGGATCCAAACTCTGTATCTGTTCAAGTACACTTTCTTTGGGCAACTCGTTCACAGAGAAATATTGCTGATTTTTCGAGAGATACAGATTTTGAAAGTTGTCACCAGACCCGTCTATTGTTCGCGCTATGTCGTATTCGCGCTCTTGACAAAAGCAAGGCTTGCTTTAATAATGTTTGTGCAGATAGTTTTCTCAACTTCATTTCTTGCCGCATAATAAGCCATGACCATACCAGACGGTAGACCATGTTTTCCCGCCAACATGTGATACTCGGTCCAGTTTCTTTCCGTAAGTCCACGCGCGTCTTCTGGGTTTAAGGATATGAAGCAAAAAACCGCCCATGCCCGCTTGGATCCACGTGCCCTTCTGAGTCTTCTGTTTCCATGAATTTCGCATGCACATGTGCGAATTCCGTGTTGTTCATGAAGCAGGGCTGCGATGGTCGTCGTCCTCCGCTCGTCCTCCCGTCTTCAACCTGCTATATTACCATCTGAATTACTTAGTACATCGGATCACGTCGACGTACCAAATTCCAGTAAGTAGATATTGCATTTGCCCGTGTAGTAATCATGGATGGCTAGGGATTGGCAAAACTAAGGAATGATCCAAGGGTAGGAATACCCTGAGATGAAATGCCGGATATGTCGTAGCAACCGAGATCGTGGTCTCGCCGATGACACAGTAGTTCTTCACCACTTCAGTGCAGAGAGCGACAAAGCCTTCGTGCAGATTTTGGGGAGATTCTTGCGTCATCTGGCAGTGCGGTAAGCATGTGCCACAGAGTTGCCTCTCCCCTTCTCGAGCCACAGGCCACGGCTGGTCACCAGTATGGAACGTTTTCGTATTGGAAGTGCTTTCTATTTCATGCGCACTCAAGCAACTTTGAGTTTCTTGCTTGTTAGTGACAAGAAGAAAGAGATAATTCGCCTTGACGTCGTTGGCGTGATGAAGAGGATTGCTTCGTCGTGCACGAAAATAATAGCGCCGTTATACTTTGCTTTTGTGGTGATCCTTTTTTACTTTTGTTGATGCCGACCACGAGCTTCCGCTCCAGTGATTTTCACCAGACACTTTTTTCTTTCCCGAATCGCCGTGTTTTGTACTAGCCCACGAAAACTTTCTCCGCTGCGATTGTGATTGCCTTCTGAAAAAAAGTCACTTCACAGAGTGCTTGGAGCTCTCTGCTTTTATGATTTCTTGTGGGTCCACGTACCGTAGGCAGAAAATGATCTTCGAAAGTGGTCACTCGCCGTCAAGGTTGGCGGACCCACCGCCGTCTTCGTCGCAGCTTTAGTACTTCCGAATGCCTCGGATGAGACTCTTTCCAGCACTTTTACGGTTGAAGAGCCAGTAGAGCTTTCTGCATGTTCACGTGGCAGGTGCGCTGTGCTCGACGACGATGATGCACTGGTTGTTGCGGAAACCTGCTTCAATGAAGACGGTTTGCGGCTGCTGGCCTGAGGCTGACTGATTGTAGACTTGTAGGGGCCGTCAAGCTTTTCTCCGTAAAAAACGCCCTCTTTTATCTCAGTATTCCACGCTAACTTGGGAGTTCCAAGCAAGCCCTTGACTGCCTTGCCGCTCTCGTACATGCGAAAGAACTTCGTGGTCTGCTTCACGCAACTTTGACTGCCCAACACGCTTCCAACATTGGAAGGGTCCCGGCGAGGGGGAGGCTTCGACATGGTCTACTTAGCTTTCTTATCAGAGTACCTGTACGCGGACAAAAACACTTCAAATTGGAATTCGCTTCTCTCATCCTGGGTCGATGATTTCATGTTCATCCAAGCTTTAGGGATTTCTCGTCTCAGTGGTCAAGCACAGACTCAGAATTAAATAGCTTTGACTCTCTTTTCTGTGTGCAGTAATTGCTAAGGATGCCATAGAAGCCGGCAACACTTTCATGTGACACGGGGAATGAATCCATCCAAGAGGATGATCATGCTCAGTGATCTCATTACACCACAATTGAAAATAGCAAGTCGGATGTACTTGCTGTAGCGAAAATCCGAAGCTAAATCTGCCGATTGCCCGGTAAATACACACGACATATCCCATCAAGACCTCGCTGTTGTGTTTTTGAGGTCAGTATGTCCGGCTTTCTGTTTCCAGCGTCCCCGTTGTCGTTTAGGTGCAGGTTCATCTGCTGCCACTGAGTATGGCTCCTCACTGCTTTTCTTCATTGCAGGAGCGGATGACTGTTCTGGAGGTGCTTGCGCTACAGCTTGTAGTAGCTCTGCGACAATTTCTTTCTCAATCACAGGCGCAGTCTTTTCTCGATTTGCGCGTTCCAATGTGATCAGCTTTGCATCTGGCCATTCGCGGACTTCTTCGCAGAAGCCACTGCCCTTTTGCGATACCGTCGCGAGCACCACACAGCCGCTTTCCAACAATCGCTTTGTATCCGCTACAAACTTTTTCGAGAATAGTTCCATTTTCCCGATCTCGTCCAGAAAAAAGACCTTTTTCCCAGACAGAGTGATAATATTTCCACTTTCTGCAATTGGGGCGTCGAAAAAGCTAGCGAAATGCTGCGAAGTGAAGTCTTCGAATTCGGTTAGATGCACGCGGTATTTTCCCACAGCAGGCCGTCTTTCTCCAGCAGGAACAGGCTCCATGTCAGCTAAAGTACATCTTCCGCTTGCGGCGGCGCCGCCAGTGGATGAAGTCGAGGATCCATCAGCAGATCCTCCTCCTCCTCCTCCGATATTCGAACCTTCGAAAGCCACCATGTCGAAGGCACATCTCTTATTGTCCGCATCTCGCCGTTCCGCAGAGTAGAAGCCGAAAACACGTGGCCCTCCCTTGTGGTTCTGCACGTGCTGCGCAACGTTTTTCAACAATGTCGTTTTACCAACCCCCGGCGGGCCGGTTAGCAAGACAATCATCGTTTGATCAATATTATGTTCGTGCACGACCCTATCGACGCACACGCGTCACGCTCGCAGCGCACCTACCGCCTATCACTAAGGACGTCGAGAAGAACTTAATACTGTTCTAGAGAGAGAGTCGAGAGTTCAGAATCATCAAAAAAAATAGGTGTGCACATGCGATTGCGATTAGTTACGACAACAACTTTGCTCAGGGTCAACATGCAGATGAAAGTAGTGGCTTGAAATCTCTGCGATGATCAGATAAATGTTCAGTGTCTGATTATGATTATATCGTTATCGCGAACGCGATAATGACAAGCACACGGTATTCATGTAGTTCTTCATCAAACAGCCCCAGAATATTTTTTCGCTTCTTCTTCATAATCAACACGGATATGTGATCATCATGTATATCCACTGTGCTACTTTTTGATGTCGGTGGTTGACGGGAAAATCATAATTTCGATCCTGAAAACACCAAAATGCGCTTCATGTTCGATGGCGGTGCATTCGTCAGACGGTGTTGCGTGCCTGCAGAGGCTTTCAGTCATCTGCGACAGAATGAGAAAAGTTTCTGGAATGTCACTCATCTAAGGTTATGTTCATTGTATTTGACAAAAGAGATCTCCATGTGTCTGTGACATAACCCTACAGTTGCAAGGAGATTTTCGGTGTTGCTCGTCGTGTACAACCTTCAAACCTTGCCATTCGCTCACTAGCACCCGCAATCTTCAATGGACATTGAACAGAGTGAATGTGAGAATGAAAAACTACAACAAAACAACACGACCGCATAACTATATCATCACGGCGAGGACGACTAATTTAGTCGTGTCGACAAAAAATACAATTTATGAAACAAAATCGTTTACCTTTACTCATCGATCAGCGTTATCTACTTATTCAGTTGACGTTTTCCAGAAGGATCATCAGTCGATCTGGAAAGCGAACGATATCCGAACCAAAAACGGTTCGGTTACAACGAGCTCTAGTAGTTGTGATTTAAATAATCCTGTAGAAATGGGATGTAGAAGATGTACAACAAATCAAAATCTTCTCCAAATATTGATGTTGTTCGTAGGAGATACTAGAAGATCTCAGCGCTATCATCTATTCCGTCACGTCACAGCAAATCAATATCCTCACCAACTCGCCTTTTTCTTCCAGCTGTTTGACATCTTTACTCATTAGTGACCATGAAATTCGTTGCGTTAAGGTATGTCGAATTGTCCGCGATGGATTTGGCGTGTTCCTTGTACTGGATGAGCGTATGGTCACTCAGCTCCAAGACCTCGCGGAGCGCTTGAAAATGAAAGGAGTTCTTTGATGTAAATGCTGACATGAACACGCGAGGTCAAAGTCAAGGATTAGAGCTTAGTCACTGCTTTTGCAAGGAATGTAGAGACCCGACATAATCTCCAATCGCAAGCTTCTGCGAGGCATGCAGGTTCCATAATGACAGCACGTCGCAGCTCCCACGTGTGATTGTTTAGAGCTTGACCGGACTTATTTCTATCTCTTCGTGGAGATCATACCCATTCAGGTGCATTTAATATAAGTACTACAATTTGAGGAGTTGGAGTTGGAGTTGGAGTACTGAGTACTAATTTGGTCTTCTGGATGCGGATATTCTTGGATGTTAGTTCTAAGTACCTCGAACTCCAAGTAGAGGGAATTATAAGCACTAGGCGTAAGTCAAAACGACTCCGACTGTGTCTGGCAAATTCCAGCTTTCGCCTACTAGAGCGAGAATCATCCGCACCCACATCCTCTCTGCCACGTACGACGGTCGCACTTCTCGCGTCGCTTGATCGATCTGAAATGAATTTGAGCAAAGCCAAGCCTTAACAAGTTAAGACTATAACGTGTTACTAGTCGTGCCTGCGAGAGATCATAGTGCGTGCCCGAGTGTTAGTACGTTGACTGCTTCTCGACGCCATTGGACATGATTACGCTCTTTGATGTTTAACAAGAATAACAAACAGAAACACAAGAAGCAGAAAATAATTCTGGGGACCAGCATGAACGTATTCATTACGCGACAAAACTATTGCAGAAGTGATGGCCAAGTTAGTACCCTGCTCCAGTTCTTTTGGATGCGGATGATCCAGCAGCCTCCTTCAGGCATTTGCTCCCAGAGTGGCATGTAGCCTTTCCGGAACAGGTTGATGTTGTACTCTTTTCCAAGTTCGTTGGGGCCCTTGACGAACGCGAACTGTCGCGAAAATTCCTCGATCGTACCGAAAGTTCCGAGTTCCTTGATCGATGACAAGTACCGCTTGCTATCGAGGATCCGACTGCCCACAGAGGAAGCCGGTGAGGCGTCGGGCTGTGCTGCTGCGTTCTTGTCCTGACCAGTGGGGAGGTGAAAGGACGACACAGCGAGTGGGGTGCTGGTGGTGGAGGAGGAGGCAGCAGACGGTCATCAGTTAGAGTATAAGCAGCGTTGTATCTTTACTTAGATCCCTCCTAACTACAGTGGTACTCCAATAGTTTTTTTGTCTAAGCTGCTCGGACTTGCAGTTGCAGCTTGGCGTTCCTCCAGGTAGTATGTGTAGTGGCATTCGTGGTCAACAAGTGAGTCGTCAAAAAAATCAATTGTCAAAAATAGGGCTCTGTCGTCTTAACGTTAACTTGTTCAGCTTTGAGGATGTTGTTCGCGACTGGCATTGCACTTTTCGAAACGTGCATGACTACCACTGGTGCTCCATCGGCTGCGACTGAATCTGCTTCAACTATCTTTTCCGCCGCTGACTCACGGATGGCCGCTGGATTAACGGCATCTGAATCGTCATTGCTGGAATTATTGTCGATGCCTCTCGGAGTCGTTCCTGTTTTGGCGGCCGTGTGTTTCTGTTTGTTTTTGTGCTTGCGGTCGTAGGAGAAGGTCCAGAAGGTCTCCAGTCGGTGTTCATCCGGACGATAGTCGGATGGCACCCGAAGATTAGAGCTTCCCTTAATTCATCATCATAATAATAATAGTCTACCCATTCGGGGAGTAAGTTCAGCATGAAAGGGAGAGGAGGTGCTTGACATAGGAAGTTGTATCTTTGACGTGCTTTCCGCTGAGGAAACGACAGGCACAGGCTCCAAGATTCTTCTCAAAGAAAAGAAGATGAATCAATGAATTATTAGAAGGCGAAGTCTTAAGAATATTCGCGTGCAGGTCCTCCATCACGTTCTTGGAAGTTGTCGCCGTCGTGGAAATCTCACCTTCCACCCTGCTCGTATTCGTATAGAAATCACGCTTTGTTGACGGCGACTCCGTCGCCTCGTCCATGTCAACGTCTTGGTGCCCTGGACTACCTTCTTGCTCGCCCACACACAAGGCTACCATGCTTATGTCTAAAATTACCGCACGACAAGCGATGTCGCTGTTGTTTTTCTTTATGTTATTTGATTGTAATTGTAGATAGTTAATGATGATGATATACCCAGCACGGGACACTGTTTGGTTAACGTTATCGGCGTCAAAAAAGACGCCTCTTTTTCATTCTAGTACTAGGTAGGGCCTATTTGGCGTATGAGCATCTATTCTTTTTGGAAACTTCTTGTTCTTCTAAAGCTGTAAGCGTTATGCAGTGCACGTGTAACTTTCTTCAAGCTGATCTGCATCTGGATATTCAACCGGAAACCTATAAATTTTTGAGGTTAGTACTCCCACTCTCCGATTTCGTTTTCGTTGCTTAGAGTTAGACTTAGAAGAAGCAAAGCGCATAATTTGGTTGAGATATTGAAATTAGACTCTTGTGCGGGTTTTCAGAATTTCTATACATCTTCTCTCTCAAGTCAGTTATCCCCCCTCAAGTAGCGCATGCAGCTTGACATATAATTCATTACACCCACATTAATCTCCTACGTATAAGTGCACAGAAATAGTACAGCTTTTGCGATACATCTCTCTTTCATGTCAAAAAGAATGGTCCCTGGCGAGTAGATGAACCCTGAAAGGCCCATCTTGAACAGTTTCTTCCTCACTTGAATGCCGCCGTCGCTTGTCGCATAGTAGCACACAGTTGACAGAAAAGGACGTGAGCAGCTACAACGGGCTGATGTTGGACAATCCATAGATACTTATGCAATTCGCAGAACAGTGAAATCAATTTGATAAAGCGAAGAAAAACAAAATCTGTCATAATTCAGCCGTTGCTCGTGTTGTATGTAGATGGTACGCGGCGAGGGAGTGCGTCTTCGTGCTACGAATTTTGTGCGATCAGTCTAGGAAAAGAAATATTATTTTCAGAACCCGAACTTGTTACTGCTTACTCCTGCAGCAGAGCCTATATTCGTTATCTAATGTTTGCTGTGTTTCTCGAAGCTTGGTATAAAATGGTGTTACTAACACCGACACTTAGTCTCTGCAGCAGCATGATTGATGATATGTATAACAGATACGCGACACTCTTATTTTTGGATAGTGTTGTAGTTGTACGTACTTCTATTCTCGAACCTCTTGAAGCTGTTTCGCCAAAAAGATGCATTAGCAGAATCAAACAAGACAAAGAAAGCAGATCTATAAAGAACCGAAACCGTACGCGTACGGTGTTTTTTATTGTTCATATTTATTTTCACACTCTCGTTCTATTTTTTTTGATATTGCAATTGCTTCAGATGGGCATTGGCTACTACAACTGTACATCAGATAAGGTTAAGTACATCTAAAAAAATTGCAATGAAAGCGTGCCTTGCAAATAAGATCCGTATCAAGCGATCCTCTTCGTGTCGTGCTCTCTCGCTGTGCTTGGTGTTTTTCTCGCTATTTACTGTTCACGCATCATGTAGAAGCAAAACTCTAACTTCTAGGTATCTTCAAGACCATTCATTCTCTTTATTTCCTCGATTCCTTACCAGCAACTACATTGTAGAGTCAAAATCGAAAAGATTTACCAGTTGTGGAAGTACGAAATTACAACCGCGTGCTCGTCATTAGATTTTGTCTCACTTGCTATGTGTATGTGCATGACTTCTAGGACGTGAAAATAGGGTAGAATAGAGGCTTCGGGGGTTCGCTCGCGGTGCTTGGATTAAAGACTGGCCGCTTTCTTTCGGGTGAAGAGATTCTCCTAAACGGCAGCAGCAATGGGCTCGGTTCGACGAGTGTGTCTGCGGTCTTCGAAGATGGGAAAAGAAAGTCGGTCATTCTCATGCGCGCTGTTCCTGATGGCACATCCCCCACCAAGCACGAGGATGGCAATTCCGAGGAACCACTCAGGCAAAAAGACGCAGATTGAAACGCGTTGGACTCATGATCGAGTGCTGCAGAAGAAGGGGCCGTCGAATTGTAGCTCTTTTTCGTTGTTGAGATCAGGTTCTTTCGGAGACCTCCCCCTGCTCCTCCTGCACAGGATGAAGCAGGTATTGCTGATGGTGCTGATGAAGAACTAGTACAAAAAGGTGTCGAGAGCAGCAGTGGTCTTGCTGTAGTCGGCGACGCTTGCGTATGATTGCTTCTTGCGGTAGTAGGCGCAGAGGGTGAAGGCCTCCCTGCAGAAATTACAAAATCATTTCCCTTGCCCACTGTCCAAGTGCTTCGTCCCCGTGTGGGCGCGCCGACTGTTTCTGCAAAGCTGCGGCCTAGACTTCGACCGTCGCCGTGACCCCCCGCGTCCGATGGGAAGCTCCACGAAGGCCATAAGGCAGAAGAGTCAAATTGCACCTGATCTGCATGATGCAAAATGCCGTCACTGCTATCGTGTTGTAGGCAGTCGCTAAATATCGTCTTTTGTGATTGCAGGTGTGGTTGTAGTAGTAGTTCTTGTGCTCTTTTATTACTTTGGTTTAGAAGTTCCGCGTAGCATCTGCAGCTATCTAGTCCTGTGCCTCTACCATTTTTTTGACTAGTACTGCTTGTGTCAACATCTTGAAAAACAAAAAAAGAAGCATCTTCGTTGTCCGCGGCCGCCTTCCAGAAACCACCAACAGTAGACGACGTACCGTCTTCTTCACGACCACTAGAAGCAGCACAAGAACGATCAACTTCTCGAGAAGTATTTTCAGTCTCGTCATCAATATCGAAAAAGAGGTCTTCCAGATCGGAGTGGTCCACAAGTTCTAGGTCACTGTCGTCACTTAGCGCAGCGTGATGCCAGGACGCACTACCTATTGAGGGTTCGGAGGCCGTGAAGGTGAGCGATAAACTTGCAAGGACTGGACGAGGCGGTGGACAAGGAGTCATAGACTGATCCACTTCCTGCGCTTGCTTATGTTGTTGCTGTTGGTGACAACTTGGCAAAATCATAGCACTAATCCTCGCTCTAGTAGTGCCACTTTGATTGACGCTATCGTGCTCAAATGTCGTTGTTGTACGGCGTGTGCTACCACGACTACAACTAGCACAACTAGAAGTTGTTTTACTAGCACTGCTACTGCTATGAGACGACTTTTCCAAAACTCGTGGGTGGATGTCGACTTCAGTGCGATCCAATATCAGGCTGCTTCTTGATTGTAGGAACATAGTGTGAAGCGCAACTCGAAACTCTGCCTCCCATGGGTGCTCGTCACTTTCACGGCGTAAGATCCGGATCTGTGACAGAGATAGACATGATCATAGAGACAGGCTGGGATTGGGAACGTCTTCTGGCAATAAAATGCACATCAGGACGACCACGAAGAGGAGGACATTTGGTCCTCCAAAGATCATTGTTGTAAGTACCAGGACATCGCCAGTCAGCAGGTGGGGTTTGGTGAGTTCTAAAAGCCAAGTTCCGCTTTCTTTTTTCGATACTGGATAAAGCCTCGTGGGACGGTTGGCAAGCAAGGATTTGCGCAGAACGGACGTTCCCGTCGACGTACTAGCGCCGAGTGGCAACGATTTCTTGTAGGCAGCTGCGTCTTCTTCTAGCCCTTCCTGTTCAATGGTGCCAGAAGGTAACTGCTTGTTGCTCGACTTAGTCGATACCTCGATGCTATCGTCATCCCAATCCCTGCGGCTCCAGATCTCAAGACAGTAGCTCACTGGTGAAGCGATGTCGCTGGATGAGAGAGACTCAAAATTGAGACCGAGTGAGCACAAATAGACAGCGGATCTTAGGTCCTCTGCGATTGCTTCATCAGAAGATAAAGAAGATGATTCCATGCCCACGTTGTTACTATGACTTGCACACGTCTGGCGCCCCAAGTGGTTAGCCTTGTCGGGACAGAACGTGTTGAGGAGACGAGGTACCTGGGTGCGTTCTTGCTTCGTTGGGCTTGTGAATTCGACGCTCCCTTGCTTTTCTTCACGTCTAATCCTCTCTAGTAACAGGTGAAAGTAGTGCAAGTAGCGCTGCTGCGACGGCAAAACATAGTCCATCCGAAAATAGGGCTCCAACCGTTGAGTGCACATTTTCGCCAAGAGATCGAACGGCTTGCGGTCTGTTCGAATGGAGACGACGATGAGATACTTACATGAAGATAGATAGTTTTCCTAAAAACGGCGAAGAGAAGTCTTGTTTCTTTAGCAAATAAAGGACGCGCATTTATGTATTTCTGGTTATTTGTTTTTTACAGCTAATAAAATTCAGGTTGTGCGTACTGGAGAAATAGCCGATGAACATCGCCAGAAAGGCCGCCGTTCTTGCGTATCCTCGATAGCAGTGTACAATCGCAAAATGTTGCTGATCTCGCTTGAGATACTGGACTAGCTCCTTGCATAGGTGCAACGCCAGCAGTAGTGGTGGAGAGGGAAATCCCCGGAAAGAGACATCCCATACTTGGCCGTCGAATGCCTCTTTGTCATAAACACGCTCGGACAGATTCAACAAAACATACTTGTCGCCGTACCTGCGATATGCATAAGCGTAGCTGCAGTGCTACGGAATGAGCAAATATTTTCACACGAAGTCAATCATTGTCGAATCAAGGTCACGATTAAGATCGGAGACAATGAAAGTGCGGGAGTAGATCGATAGCAGAGTAATTTCTAAGGTTTGCCAGCTCGCATGGCATGGAGTACACGGATCGCATGGAGTTGCATGGAGCTAAAGGGGGCGCTTCTTGCGTCCCTTATGGATCTGCGCTCCATGCACTCCATGCTACTCCATGCGCCAGGCCACGCGTGTTATAAACTGCTCTGCTATAATAATCTGTACTTCGCGTTCAACATGTTTGCGACTCGCTCTGTTCTCGCACTGCTTCCCGCAGGGTACTCCATGAAAGCAAGACGCCTCGTGACGATGTGTACTTGGGGAATTTCCGTGCTACACGATTGTAGACCTCCACCGTTGGCGTAAACATTAGTGGTAGAAGCCGCGTTCTTTCATCATCGTTATCCCGACTGAAGTGATTTCGTTCGGATTCCTCATACCGATTCCCTACATCACAGTCTCGTCAAGTCAGGATAAATGCGATTCTGCGATGATGAAACAACACCAGCCGTAAAGCGTCCACCTGCATCTTCCTCCACGTTGCACACACGAGAATTATGTTCAGTAGAACCTCCCACGAAACACTTCCGGACAAAGCGGGCGAAAATACCTTCTGCGGACCACATGGTTGATACTGAGTTTTTCACCACTTAAAATTCTTTCGAGCGACTCAGAGTCAATGTGCACCCATGCAGCTGCGGCATATATGTTCCAAGGGTGGAGGCTCCCCCCGTGTGGATGGCGCGGCGGTCGCGTCCGCGCGCCCTTTTTTCCGCGGTGGTGACAAGCAAGGACCTCCAAGGGCGAAAGCCTCAAAAGGCGGAGCCGGAGGCCCCTGGCGGCTCTCCACGCGTACCCCAGAGGCGTCCCGACTCTTGGGCCCTATCAGGGGGACAGCCTCACCCGGGGGGAGAAGGCCGCCGAAGGCGGCCACGGTCGCGAGGCCTGGCACCTTTGGCCCTCATCCCCCCAATTTGTGGCAGCGTCCGCCACCACCAAACACCCGGAGGGTTGAGGACCAAAGGCGAGGAGGAGTGGGGGCAAGGCGTGCCCGTCTGGGTTCTGTCGGATACATGCAGCACGGCGAAAGGGGCCAAGCCTTGCCACCTGCTGCCCCCGGAGGCCTTCCACCTCCCAAGAAACTCCCCCAGTGAGGAACCGGCACCCTGGAGGTCTGTAGGGTACAGGCAACAAGCCGCAACAAGCCAAAGGGGGCCAAGCCTTGCCACCTTTGCCCCCTTCGGAAGCCGTGCACCCCCGGCCTTTGGTGCTTCCACGGCCTCCCGGATGGGGGCTCTGTAGGGTCCAGGCAAGAAGCGCCAAGGGGTCGGCGGTGGGCGTTTGGAGGCCTTCCCGCCCGGCAGTCCTCCGGGAAAAAGGATCCGGTGCGGGAGGCCCCCCCCTCAGAAATTTAGACCCGGGGGGGCCTTGGCCCCTGGAATATATATTATCATAATATATTGTTTTTGTTAGTCATAGTCTGTTATTTTTGGGTACTTACTAACTGAGTAATTAGTAGCTGTTTGTAGATCTTGTTCGTGTTCCTGTAGTTCCTAATTACTTATAATGATGATGATGTCACTTCTAATATGGAAGACCACGGAAAGAATACTGGTGAGCAGCAGCAACATTTTCAGACTTTTGTTCCTGCTAGCTACTTCATCTGACAGATTCCTCATGCAGCTTACGCTTTCAAAAAACTCTGTATGCTTATGTATTGTATGAATCTAGAAAAACAATATCTCTCTTCTGCTCCTTCTTCGTGTTCTTTACAAGGGTATGTCAGTTGGTTCTCTCATTCTATAAACTCAGAAGAACAACAAGATAGTGCTCTTAACGACGTGGAGGCTCACTTGAACCTCAACGACTTCGTTTTGTCAGAGAATGATGCCGTCGCTGAATCCACAATGATCTTCGGAATCAAGAATATTGATGATTGGCTGGGTTAGGTTTCGGTAACAGTACAAACGGACAAAGCTACGCAGCGACTGTACTATACGAGGCAATAGTAAGACTATCAATGAAACTATGGACTGGTCGTACAACTCAGGCTAGATCAACAAGTAAACTGTGTCATTCCGTGGATTAACAACAGTAACTTTATCAATCGCCCTTGCTATACAATGAATAAGCCAGCTTCTTCGACCATCCCTACTACCAAGTTTATAGGATAGGGAGCGTTCGCGTTGACCGAGCAAGACCTAAGAATTGGAGCTAGTTTCCTCAATTGGCCCCTGAGGTTACCCAGCGGCACACTGTGCTCGCCAGAACTGTTTCGAGCTTCTCAGTAAGATCACCTGCACTAACTATGTTCCGAGCTAGCGCTGAACAGCACTAGTCTTTTTTTCAATCTAGCAGGTGTCCCTGTAAGACTCAGGAACGCAGCGCCCGTCTCTTAACAGCGATAAAGGAATCAAGTGGCTTCACAAAAGTTTCACCAAGTACCCCTTTAGACTGTGCAGACAGCTAAGCACTGGGATCCGCCCCCAGTGATCCGAATAAGTGAGCAAGAGTCTCTGATGAGCGCTCCCCGACGACAAGGCACCTTCTGGCCTAATTTTTCTCTCTCTGCTTTGTTCCGTTCGCTACGTCTGTTGTTGTTCCTGCTGCTCTTGTTGCGCCATTTCTCTACGGTGATCCGCTAATGCGTTGGCAATATGTCGTCGTATTTGTCGTTGCGTCATCTTCTCTTCCATGCTGAATGGTTGCGCCGGTGTCTCTCTCATCTTGCTTTCTGGGTCAAGCACTAGACTTTTTTGCTCTTCCACCCATGGCTGAATGGCCGTGATATTATTGCTAATAACTACATATGGCGGAACCAGAAGACTAATATACATACGAAGGCATCACCATCTTCCACCCTGTTGACGTGCGCTAGAAGTAGAATGGTGAGTCGTTAACGGTTATACTTATTGGTTGCTGACACCGCACTCAGTCGGTTGATATGAAGCTGGGACGTCGAGCGCCGCTCCTTCACACAATTAGGCTTCCTCATCCTCAATCTCATTTACGTTAGGAAAGGTCATAAACATCATAGTATGATCTCGTATAAGCTAAAACGAAAACCGAAGCTCGTTGCTCTGACCCCTTGCAGCACAGCATAGCTCCACTTTTTTCGAAAAAGCTTGGCCCAAACATGGGCCTAGATGGAAGCAATCCGGCTGCTTGGCTAATGCTAAAGAGAAAAGACTACACAAAAGAAGAAGACAAAAAAACACGACGATGAGCGCGACGTTACGCGGCGCAACCATGTCGAGCGCGTCCCTGTGCTTCATATTGAGGCCCTTCACTGCTTCCCAAATTTATGAGAGCAAAGACATCTAGAAGAGCCCACCGCGCGACACGCCGAACTCCGCAGGGAACGCAGGTGACCGTGGCCCGGCATTGTCGCCCGAAAGAACACACACCGCGGCGACCGAGCGCGCTCACAACTCACAAGTGACTTGCTGGCCGCTCACTTCAGTGGCCTCAGCGCCGCGCAGTCAGGGGCCTGGCCTCTGGGCTCACCTCTGCGAAAGTCATGCCCAGCAAGCACGCGGCCGCAAGCCCTGCCCCTCTCTCCCCTCCCCTTCGTCTTTTTGTCCCCGGGGCTGGCCGTTCGCCCCGTCCTACCTTCCACGCCCCCACGCACCCCCTTGGGCTTGGCACCCTTTGCTTTCCTCGCCGAAGCCGGCAGCATACGATACAGCCACACGCTTGCCCATACCCATGGCGCTCGAGGCAGTGGCTGGCAGTCTGCTAGTGCTAACCACGAAGCAAGCAAGAAAAGCGCTCGCTGTTGGTCTTGTTCTAACTCTCGTGTTCTATCGTCGGTCTCTGTTGCATTGATTTACGTCAATAACACCGAAGAAGGGGGCGCCCGTGCTGTCTCATCACCCTTGAGTTGCCCGCTACATAACGTAACCCACACGCCATGGGTGCACGCCAATGAGCTAATAGAAACACACCGAGGCAAGCGCCCCCGCGGTGAGGACTGACTCTGCCCCTCATGGTTTGAAGTTGGGGGCAGAAGCCGCCCGACTACTTTCAATTAGTGGTGCCGCGGCTAACTTATGCACGGGCGCGCGACTTAGATGGCGGCGCCTTTAAGAAAGTGGGCGCCAGGTGGCTTGCGTGCCAAGCTCAGCGCAATGTCCCGATGCCATACGACGCGAAGCGCACCGCGCGAGGGAGCGCCCGGTGGGCGTGGGGGAAACTATCGAACACCGAAGGACATTAATTATATTAAGACGCAACGAACACGCAGGCGCGCGCCTCATGTCTAGGCGATGAATGTAACAAGCCAGCTTCGTCTTCGCCTCCTCTGTTCCAGAGTCACCTGGTAAGTTCCGGCGGTGTTTTCGTCACAGGCGTCCAGGCCTCTGCAGCACTCACCTCCCCCGTCAAGTCTCTCCCTCTCGGTGGGTTTGCGTCGTTTGTCTTTGCTTTTCTGCTCTGTCTGTGGCGTGTGTGTGCCTTGTGGCTCTGGTCTATTACGCTCCCGCGCCGTAGCCTTGGCCAAATCCTTCGAGGTGTGTACATGAGACAAGGGGGGCGCACTTAATGAGCCCAAGGGGCTCGCTCTCGCCTTGCTCTTGTCTGAGGCGGTCCGAGTTTGCAAGCACCTCCCCCGCCCTCCGCTTGCCTTGCTTGGATTCCGAGAGGCTGGGTCGCTCGCGCTGGGCTCCGCTTCCCTGCTGGGTTTTGACGGCGCTTTCGTCGCGCCCGTGCGCCCTCGCTCAGCCTCGCTCCCCTTCGTCTGTGTTTTCTTTTGTGTCGTTTGCCTCCCTGGTCTGTCCGTTACATGTGTAAGTCTTTTGGCTCTGGTCTATGACCCTTCCGCGCCATAGCCTTGAGCAGGTTCTTCGACTTATACGAGACAAGGCGGGCGCATGTAATACACCTAACAGGAGCGCATGACAGCCCTGCGCTAGCCTGAAAACGTAGAAGAACACCAAGTAACACAAGAAGAGCGGTCGACACTAATTATTTGCGTAAATAAACATGGCCAACAACATTCTTTAGTTCGAGTTTCCAGTAGGTGATGACGCATGGCGACATATCATCGAAGGTAGCTTCAGGTTCAGCTCGGCCTCAAGAATGCTCGCTGTAGTATTAAAATCAAAATTAATAGCTTGAGTCATCTACAGAAAAGTTCTGCTGATGTGTGTGTTCTGTTTGCGCACGACGACAGAAAGCAGAACATAGACTAAGAGCAAGCTTCTGCACGATTGAAGCTACACCTCGGTGTTAAATTGCAGGTCCGAAGGGTGGATAGGCGGGTGGCGAAAATTGTTATATATGTTTTAGGGATGTGAAAGGGATTTAAAAGTGATAATATGCTTTGAACACATGAGTATGCATGTGCTGAAGACAAGCTCACATCATTGATAGCGTGACGACTTGGAATGTCGATAACAAAAGTAAAAGAAGAGCATTCTATGTCTAACTCAACGCGGGTGCTCCTCGTCAGGTCGTCATCGTGGTCAGTCAGGGTCTGCGTCTGATCACGATAACAAAATTAAAAATATGCTACACGTTCTCGATGCATCTGCATCCTCGCAAAAGTAGATGACACTTTGCTTGGGCCAGGTACAGGGTCACACCTACTCAATTGTTCTTCGCTCTTAATAGGTGCATCTATTTTAGGACTACAAACGGAAACGACTTTCCTCCTCGTCACGAAATATTCTACAAGACATTTTTTTGAATATCTGTTATTTGCCTCAATGTGTCGTCTAGGTTTTGCCTAGAAATGCTCCAGCACCAGCTCCACCCTTCCGATCACATTATGCTTAGATAGTACCGCAGGAGGGGTAGTCTTTTTAGCATGTATTAGCCTTATTTTTTAGTAGTTCACCTGGTTCTGGTGGTGATATATGGTTCATCAAGCACGATCAGATTTAGCATATTCTACTTTCTCACCACTAGAAGACGCACACAAGCAGTAGATATCAATTACGGCTGAGGAAGTCCTCCATTTTTCACGTGTTGGACTCAGGCTAGGCTTCTTTTTCTGTTATCCGAATACCAATATTAGTCAATGCAGTGCTGCTAGGTGCACGACCACGAGCAGCAGCAGTAGAACCAACAAGACCATTTGATCAAATTATGCAAATCACATCCGGACGATCAGCAACTTCCTGGCATTGGTTTTTTTTTTTGATTAGCCCTATCTGCTGATCGGGATCGACTTCTCTGCGCTCCTTGCGAATCATTACCATCCAGGACCTTATTCTGAATCTGTTAGTTGATAAAGTTAAGCGAAGCATATTTTTCCAAACGGCGAGGGGAGGAAATCAAAGCGGAACGAGCAATTTTCTATTTCGATCCGGAGTCGCTTGGTTCTTTTCGAGTCGGTCTGGGAGTTTTCTGGGCATTTCCAAGAGCGAGCCACTCTGTTCGGACGAACTCGCTGACGTCTCCTCCGACGAAGACAATAGCTGCTTTGCCTCTGCCAGCGTCCTGCCTGGGGTCCCCCTGCCACGCAGCCGATTTCGAGCTTTATGACGCGCATGACTATTCTCTCGTGAGCTCTGGCTTGTAGTAGACCGGTTTGCTTCTCCTCTTCGCGCTGCCTTCTTCTTTTCGCGCTGGGCCACAAGCTCATACACGTCAAGATACTCTACCTCACTATTGACCTGGACCACGTGCAGAAGTCTTCTTAGGCTCGACGTAGGGCGGATCAGAGACTCCACTGAAGGGTCGCAGGCCTTCACTCCGCTGCCTCTCTCGCGGGCCTGGAACAAGTTTGTGGATAAAATCTCCTCCACAGTTGCATCAGACTTCGTAAATATAATGTAGGCACGTGCCAGTTTTTCCAGGTGTGCTTGCGATATAGTGCCTCCCGACATGATGTAGTTACCCCACTGCTGGAATTCTGCTTGGATCATGCTTTCCAGTTCCTGTTGCGGAATCACATGAGGAGGGCTGGCGCTCCATTTTTTCGTTTGTTCCCTGATAAGAGCGTCTGACAAAGTTGGTACGCACTCCTCAACGACGCGTTTCCGGCAATGCTGACGAGTCAGATCTCGAGCAGCAGCACGAGTCGGACTCCGACAAAGTTCGCCTTCGTTCGACGCGCCGTCACCTGATTCAGTACTGTCATCGCCGTCTTCGTCGAGAACAACAGCTTGGTGTGTCCCTTCATGGGTGCTGTCGCTGCTCTTCTACATGAAGGGGGTGGGTAGTAGTTGGTGGTAGTATTACGCGTAGCTTTGGTCCGAATGTGAACAGCATGAGAGATGGAACACTCAAAGAAAACTAGCTGCCATGATCACATCAGGACAAAAATCCTCAGGGCAATAATTATTGGTCATGGGGTTACCAGAAGACGGATGAAGCTAAGTACTTTCTTGGTGATGTGCTCCGCGTGGAGCTTTCACATAGGGCAAGAACTCAAATTTTATGTGACTCATAACATCAGTGCTGGAATTATCGCTAGAGGAAGTCTCATCCTCCTCTAGCGAGCGTGATGAAGACCTTTTGTCCTTTGACCCATGTTTCCAATGGACTTTTGTTGGGACGGTGCCTGGCATCATGGGCGGTCGCCCAGAAGACGAACGACTTGACGAGCTGCTGCTCCTCGAGCTACTGCTGCCCCCGCTATATACGAGGACATTTGCTGGTCCTCTTGTCGGTGGCAATATTGTAGTGGTTTTTCCAGCAGTGTTGCTGTGGTTATTACCAGGAATAGAAGCAATCTTGGCGCCTTTTGCATTGTCCGACAGCTCGTGCTTTGAAGTAGATGATGAGGCGCCACCAGCACCCGCACGGGAAACTTCACCACCATTTTTCTCACCAGCATCGCGCTGGCCGGTTAAGAACTGCGCTTCTGACGGCTCTGGCCATTCTCTTGTTCGTCCCTGAAAGTAGATTCTCCACAAATCTAATTGACTGCGAGCTAAGAACAAATCATCTGCTGGATCTGCAGTAATACTATCTTTAGTTTCCTGAGTGCCAACAAAGGGAGCCTCATCACCCCCAGGAAGAGTCTTTTCGTCCAAAAGTGTCTCCACCCGCTCGAGCGTCTGCGCCTCTACCAGCCGGGCCATCCAAGCATTCGAGGGGGGGTTCGCACCTTTTCGAATTTGCGGTCTGCCATCAGAAATGTTGCTAGGTTTTTCGTGTCCTCTTTTGCAGACCATGTCACCATCTCCTGTGCCCCATAACAATCGGATGGATCCAAGTCTGTGAGGATCAGCACCAGCGGCCGCTTCATCTTCGTAACCAGTACTCGGCTCAGGATCGTGTACTTCTGGAGGTGCAACAAGCTGCCGGATCAAATCCACTGCTTCTTGACGTCGAAAACGCTGACAAGCGGACCTTGCCTGACCGTGCTGGCTATCTTCTACTGCTCCCAGATTCATATGACCACTATCTTCCTCCACAACTCCTCCAGTTGTACATGCATGTCGACCTCCTCCTTTCACCACCTCCTCCAGCGTACTTGCAGCGCCGCGGCACTGGTGTCCTAGGGTGTCATCTTCGCTGAGATTTTGCGGACTTCGAGGTGAGTCCAGCCCCTGCGCAGAACCACGACATAAATAAAACCAAGACGAACAGCTACATGTATAGGATGGAAGTAGTGCTGGCCTGGATGTCTTATCACAGCTGTTGTCTTTGACGCCACCTTTTTTTCGCGGTTCCGTTTCCGACGAAATGTCTCTGAAGCCAGCACAAGCACTTTTTGTCGATTGTTCTGATGAAAAAGTGTCTTTGAGGCCAGCACTTGTTCTCGATTCTGATGACAAGTCCCACGCAGTCCTCAGAGGGAGGTCCTTCACGCTCGATTGACCACGGAAAGAGAGCCTTTCTTCATCATTGCTCTGCCTCTCCGTTGGACCTTTCAGCGAGGCTGCGCGAAGCGGCGAGGACATCCCCACAAGAAGCCCCGACCAAAAGAGAAAACCAAACATGGTGCTACTTTGCTTGTTTCGGTGCGTACAGGGTATGCATGAATGATCGAAAACGATATAATCATATTATAATGAACTCGTTGTGGTTGTACCAAGTAAACAAAAAACGTCAACTACTACTTGGTCATAATCATACATATTATTAGACGAGGAAACTTCTATCTGCTTGTACTTAGTCTTAGTTGATGATCTTCGGTGGAGGCGGCCTCCAGCGCACAGTGTCGATTTTGTATGTGTTGTGATTCTACTGCTAGGACGAACATGAAGATGAACATGTTCATAAACGTAGATACTTGAAGAAACGAATAAATCGAAATCCAACTCGACTCAAACGCGTTTCTTATGTATTGTCCCGCGTCTGCGAAGGCAAAGCAAGGATAAGTAACTTGCCACATCAGCAGAATGATAGCGCCAGGCTCTTCGTGACCCGTATCGGGTCGCGTTTCTCGGGTTCCTCCAGTTGCCCACCCTAATTTTTTGCGCGGCGCCCTTCGGGTGGAGGTTCGTGAGACTTCGAAAAACCTTAACAGGAGCGCAAGACGCTGCGCGCCGTGTCTCTGCTCCAACCATGCAACTTTTTCCGCTGGGTGGCCCTGCGCGGGGCGTTGAAGTACTAGAAAAGAAGGATACTGCAGGCCAGAAGAGGGGGAGTTTGCCAGTGGAAGACAGCCAAGGGTGGGCAGTCAAATGTCTGCAACGGGTCCAGCGCGGGGGCCCTGGGGGTGTAGCATGTACCACACCGGCCCCCCCATCTGCCGAACAAAGGGAAACCGCACACACCGCGACCCGCCCAAACAGCTCCCGCAGCATGTTTCTCATTTCACAAGGGCACCCTTCGGCCGCAAGCCAGAGACGCGCCCACCTTGGCGGTGACCCCTCCCACCGCAAAATCGAGAAACGAAAACCCAAGCCCAGACTGACAGGAGTCCCCAACGAACCAAACTACAAGCGCAGGGGGCCGAGGCACTTGCTCCCGACCACGGCGACCGCGTGGGGAGGGGCGCGCCACTATCGACCCCAAACAAAAGGACGCAGCGCCGCCCCAGCCTTCTTTTGCGAAGGAGCTCCCAAAGAGCGAGGGCGCGCCGCTTTCGGAGTGGGCACCCTTGCGCCCGCTCCACCCTGCTTCGCTACCATTTCGCCGAAGCTAGCTTCTTCCGGCAACTCTTGGCAACTCGGTCCAGAATTGGAACGCTTCACTTCAGCAACTCGAGCAGCCCGTGGCAACTCGAAGCCCGTTATTGGCCTTGCTCTATAATGAGATTCATATCTGGCCTCTCTGTGTCCTTTGAAAATCGATTGTACATTTTCGAGTTAAGTGGTACTGGTTGTAGACAATCAAACATTTGCTCTTGTCAAAAATGAATTCAACTTAAATTATATTCAATGAAAATCAAGAACAAGATCAACAAGAACAGAAAAAGATACCAGAGGGAGAAGGGTCCTTCTACACGAAACGTCAACTGCATGCGTGGCATACCCCTAGTCCTAGTCGCACTAGAAATGTTGAAGTTGTAGATCGATGAATATGCATATTATTTGTGTAAAAACGAACTCTCGCATCCTCCGCCAGCTTCGAGAATATGTTTATGCCTATAAATTCCGGTGGAGCTCGTCTAACTAGGAATCAAAAATTACATAAAAAAACAATAAGTCCAGCTATATATAAAAAACTATAGTTGTGGCCACGCTTCAGCTAGGATCCGCCTATTTTAGGCGCCGCGTGTTCGTCCAACTGCCCTGGAGGTCCTATAAATATAATCAAAGTGGCCTCTTGGTCTTGGACGTGTGCAAGCAGATTTATACCTGACAACATTTGCACTTCGATCGGCAGTCGGCACGACCAAGAAACTATGTTACTTAGATGACTCTCTCCGTTTGCGTTTTGTTTTTGCACAAAGAACGTGAGGCTAACAAAGTTGGCCTGCGTGTAGGAAGTTGTCTGAGTAAACATCTTCACGCGATGTAGTGTCGGTAACAAATTATGATTTTTACGATGAATGATCGTCGAGATTGGCCACAAAATTATCAGTGCTTGGTGGCGCTAGAAAGTGGATCTGTATGTTTTGGGCATCATCGTTAACATATTTTCTATAGATGCTGTCCCGAGCATCTCTTCACATCTTCATGGACTGACGAAGCGAATTCTGTGATGATGATCGTGTCTTTCGCATTGGGCCAGAAATTTCAAAGTGCCAAAGAGGCGGAACCTTCTGTCAGTTCGCACGACGTGGACAGCAAACTAACATGGATCAAAAATGATCCATCGAACAGAGAAACAAGTGGTTAGGAAAGCTTGAGCCGTCTTGAGCTTGGGGAAGCCTGACTACGATGAGGAATTGCTGCTTCCAGTTCCATGTACTACAGTCTTCATCTTTCTGTTGATGCAGAGGCTTCATTTTTGAAAAAAATGCCGCATTTTTGATGCATCTTCTCGACTCTAATCTAAATCTGTAGCTGTATTCGACTTTTTTCTCTCAGCGTCGCGCAGGCAGCCGTACAAGCAACAACGCTGCTTGAGTGGAGAGAATGTCTGTGCAGTAGTAGTTGGAAACAATATCATTCGAATATGGAGCAGTAGCAAAAGAGCGAGGGGAACGAAGCAGCCCCAACTGTGTTATATTTACTATTAATCCGTATACTCACTATATGTATGACTATCAACACTAGTAACGATGAAAACGCGTGATATTGTTGGTGGAGCATATCTAACTAACTAGAAAAAACAAAAACCGAAAAAAGAAAAGTCAGGCAAGAACTTACCTACTACTAACTAAGCGCCGGCGCTGTCGTGGTCCTGTCAGCCCCAGAGGTCTCACCTTCGAAGGCAGGCCGGAGCCCTGTGCAACGCCCCCGGTGAGTGCTCAGTTCTATAGTTGTGCGCACAGGTTTACTCGCAATAGGGTACCGGTTCACCAAATAAACCCACAACCACAGAAAAGGACACTATCTACTTCGTGCTATAGTTAGCCTTAACATGGCGTGATATTGATATTGATAAGTATTGATATTTTAGCGAGGATCAGCTGTGGCAGTCTACGTGAACTACAAGATCTGTTGCCGCTTGTTGATGCCACGAAACGATACTCGTGGCTGTGTTGAAAAAACAGTTTTTCGAATTCACAAACATCCGGCAAAACAAGATCTGCGCCTGCGTCACGCAACCCTCCCGATTGCCCTGCTCCGGTCAGGACGCCAATCGCCAGTCCGCATCCGCAGTTGAGTCCCGAACGTTAGAGTAAGTATTGTAGTTTAGTTGAGCAACATTCGTCTTGATCTTGAAACCACGAGGAACACCTTGATATTCATTGTTCTACTTTGTCTTTGTTCATCTCCTTTGTTAATATTGATGCAGATTTTGTTGCTCATACGGATACGAGTAGATAGGTAAGCAAGGAAAAAGAACTGTGATGATATTAGCACATGACCTGCTGCTGCATACATATTGATACTACTGGAGTGTGAGAACGTAGGAGTACACGAAAGAACAAGTCGACAGCAGTAGGTGTATGAATGATATGTTCTTTCGATTGAGGACTAAAATACATAGAGAGTGGTGCTAAATATCAGTCTACGTTTAGAAAAGCATAATCTTCAATTTCCCTTGCTGTGTCACCCGCCTTCGCTACGGTTCCAACGTCCAGAATTTTCAGCTTTTGCATTGCCAGCATGGTCATGTACATAGGGGTATGGGCGTCCCTTAGCAACATCGCCGGCGCAGACCGCAGCGTCCACGTGTTCCCTCAACCGCAGTTTCTCGATTAAATTCTGTTGTATCTTGCTTTGGTACCCGGTATTCAGTGCAATCTTACACCCCGCAGACCGTAGGTTCGAAAAGCTATCCAGCAGTCCTGGGCTAATCAGAGACACTGGTGAACCCGTTCGAGATTAGAAAGACGAAATAGCGAAATTCAAATTTCGTGCTTACTAGGTCATGATCATGAATAACAAGTCGTTCTCGTTTCTACTCCTTTTCCTAATCACTTTCACTTGTAACACTTGATTAACTTATATATATAATTCAGTCGAAGCTAAAAACAGAACTATTAGAAGATCTTGATATACGCTATCCAGTATAATTTTCTCTGGATATGTATGAAATCCTAGTTGTAGTTCGTAACGAAATTATGCATCAGTGATCTCGGATTCGAATTGCTGGTTGATTTTACGTGCAAGAAAAGCCGCAAGTTTTCTGTCTTGGAGAAGTGCGCTTGGGTTCACTCGACCTGCGTAATTGGCTGACCAGGGACGAAAACTGTAGTACGAGCCTGAATCGCTACTGCCATCGGTAGAAGGTCGGGAGGCGGTGGATGCTGGAGATGTCGAAGCGGCAGTTCCTGAAGATGTCGAAGCACTGGATGCAGCATGCTGCGGATGTGACAGAAGAAAGCGTACTAAATGACGACCCGAGATTATTCGCTGTCATACTTCCAAACAAGCGGTCTTGCGTAGCTTAGAGCAGGACGAGGAACGGCTTAGCAGAAAATCCAGAGCCGTCATGATTACTTGCACACAGGGAGTCGGGAGGGGAATAAAGGCCATTTACAATTCAAAATAGCATGATAACGAGCACGTTCTATAAGGACGAACTCTATTGGAGTACGAGAAGCCTGTTGAATTTGTTTGATGCTAGTACTTCTACTTGAATCGGTACGCCCTGCTAAACCCCAAAAAATTCATGATTACTCCTAAACAAAATGCGCAACGACTTCGGCCTTTTATGCACCATGCCAGGGTAGCCTTCATCATCGCCTACATCGAGTCCAGCGTCGTTCATTACTTTCTGAAGCGTGGTTTATACATCACAGGCCCGTCCTCGTTAACTGTTGTCCCTGCCATGTCACATACAAGTAGTTTCATGTGAGGCACTCGCTCCTCGGGAGGAAGCTTCAACAAACTGCGACCGCGACAGCTTCTCGAGGTAGAGAAGAGCCGTTGGCCCACGTGCCGGGCGGCCATCCTCTCGTCCTGCAGGCGTCGCCCTTGCTCCGCAGCACTAGTCCGTCTCGCGAAAATGCATACAACGCAGAACTGCTCAATGGTGCGAAGCTTTCATATTCTTGATGAAGGTCATCTTCGACGAGCACAAAATAGTACAACAACAAGGTTATCGAAAAAGGAAGCCTAATTTTCGTCAGAAGTTCTGCATCTTATGCTTCTCCTTCGTTTTCTGTCTTTTCTCAACAAGCAGTGCCAGCAGAAAACTTCAGGATCCAAAGTCCCCCCCTAGGACAAAAGGCTCTCTCGTCTCTCGTCTACTCTACCGATTGCATAATATTCATCGCAAATCGAGAAACCACACACCTAGAAGCATGTCCCACTTACAAGTACAAGAATTACGACCGACACTTGTATTCAATGTACTGACTTCCACTTCGTTCGGTCAATCTCAGTCAATAGATTAGAAATAACACGTTGGCTGATTGCTGCTTCTACACATGGGTCGGGAGGATGTCCTGCCATCTGCTAATTTTTCTTGCGAAATATGCATTTGGATTTGGATAGTACATGCGAGTGCGAACGGTACGGTGGCGGTAATCAATATCGTTTAAATTCTCAGATTCCTTACCTGTTTCTTCACTTGTTGCATGTTAGTGCTGTGGAGCACCTACCATGGCTCACAACGTATTCCTTCTCTGGACTAGTGTTGGATACGGTAGCTCTATATCGTGGGGACATGGTTGAGTCAGCCTTAAGAACTGCACGGGGCTGACAGGATCATTGTGGGGATTCCACACGGGTCCGGTAGCAGGGGTTTGCAGTCCATTCGAAAAAGAAAACCGAAAGATATTGATCATCATGAGCATTTTTTGGAGCACATTGTTGTAGTGATACTGATAGAAGATGGAGATAGTCAAGGAGGAGAGAGTCGTATCGTCACACGCTAGAAATCGCCTACTGGCGAGCAGAATCGGTACATTTTATGAATCCACTTCTTGTATATTAGTCGGTCCTTCACATGCATAGTTGTCCTGCATTCATCATAAAAACGACTAGTCTATCTGTCTTGTCTGAATGTCAGCAGCAGCAGCACGAATCATGAAAAAGGGTTTCATACTGGCGGGTAGTCGTTCGTGAAAAAACATAGTCATCTTCCGTAACCGTCATAGCCTGTAGTATATTCTGGCCGGCTACAGTCACCTAGATTGTTTAAGCGATTGAATTCATGGATCCAAATAGGAGAAAAGATCTCGACGTTGAATCAAAGAAGCGGATCATCGGGAGTCTACTTGGTTACTTGCGGTTATGTTGGTTACTATTGCAAATACGGTTAAGAGTAAGATTTTCTTTTGAAGCTGGTAACTAATCGATTTCGTGCTCGTTGTCCATGCCATACAGCAAAGGAATGCTATGAACAGTGGCTGTGGTGCTTAACTATGTATGACAACTGAACCATGAGTCATCTGTACATCAACTGTCCACCTGAAGAGTTTCGACCGACTCTAAAGAGTGATCTCTGAATGTAGTCGGAAGCAATACAACATCAGTCAACAAAAAACATGTTTAGGGATGAGCAATGTTCTGGTACTAGTCAAAAGAACTTCGCAACTGGCACTTGCCAGATACGATCTGCAGCAAAAGTATCTCAGGACTGCGAGAAGACACTCGAAATTTTGCAAATCGCCAACAGGCAGATCATGTCAGCTTGCTCCGTGCGCGAGCCCGCAGCAAAATCGAAGTTCTCGGGAAAAGCATGCGCGATGAGCTCGAAGCCAACGTGTCGATGTTCGAATCTTGCCATCTTACAGCACAGGTCGTCCACCGTGTCCTGAAAGATCTTCGCAAAGGGGTCCACGGAGGCCGCCACGTCGCTCAAATACCGATTACAGCTCTGCTCCTCCGAGTGGTCTTCGAAACGCAGTTTGTAGTCCTTCTTGGGCGCAGAAGGCGGCGGCGCGAACGGATCTACAGTATCGTTGTCCTCTTCCTCTTCATGTTCTACTTGACGCGGGTCGGCGGCGACAACACAGCCCGCCGCAAGCGCGTCTTTTGCGGAAGGCATGCTTCCGTCCACGTCTGCTTGTGGCGGGTTATCTTTGCTTACTCCACGACCACATCCATCTGGCGGCTCTTTGATCTCCTTTGTTAAGAAGGACACAGAGCTTCCACTTGGCGCGAATGATGCCCCTGTCATTTGCTGCTGCATATCCGTGCCTGGTTTGCCTGTGATCGTCCCTAGTACGGTTGAAGAAATAGACTCACCCATATTTCCTCCTGCTCCCCCACACGCCGATGAAGATCTTGCGCCGCCAACTGTACTATTGAAGAATGCGCCACCCGATGGCCGCCCTGTAACGGTATTTCCTCCCGGGCCAAAGCTGGACAGGGTCGTGTTTTTGCTGCTGCTCGCAGACCATCCGCCTGGAACCCCGCCTGGCAGGCTATTATGGTAGATTTCTCGCATCTTGTCGTGGTGAAAGCTACCACTAGACGAGGAGGTGTAGTGCATCGGGTCCATGTTGTGCTCCTGAATTGCTTGAAAAGCAGCACCGCGATCTCCTACCTCGATGTGCTGCCGCTGCGGCTCTGAGGCTTTCTTCCCAAACATGCCTCGCATGGACGCGAAAGAGGCTTTAGGAGGGTCTGCAGATTGACCACCTGCTGATGAGGAAGATGCAGTCAAATGCTGACCGTCAGCGCCAACTTGAGCGGTTGCTGAAGCTGCGTACTCTGTATCTGTCAGCGCTAGAGGGTTTCTCGTCGTGTCCGGCACTCTTTCTTTCGCAATCAGCGCTATCTCGTCTCGGCTCTGGTAAAATTTAGGCGGCGAGAAGTAATGAAGCGCCAGCATTCCGAGGAGCGTACGCGGATTTGGGTCAAGATTTGGGTTCCAATGGTCAAAGATTGCGAGTTTTCGCGCGATCGTCGGTATCACGAGCTTCTTCTGATTCACTTCCCGTATCCTCGACATCTTTTGTCTAGACCTTGCGAAATCTAGTAAAGACGCGATGTCTTGTGCCAGAATTGTTCCACCGTTCGACGATTTTAGAGCCTCCTGTGCTACTAGCGTGGTTTGCGCGTCCCCTATCGTGGCATCGTAGTCGAGCTGTCGACGCTCTCCAGGATAGTCTGAAGCGCATGAGCTACTCGGCCCCGCCTCCTGGATCTCTTCGAGCACTTCCTCCACTACCTCCGACTCGGCAAATAGACTCGCCATGTCCTCCTCCTCGTCACCGTAGGGATTGTCTTCCTCGTCTACAGGATCCTTTCGGAAAGGCACCCCACCCGTGCTGCGCGCGTTCGTGGAGCGTTTACCATCAGTTCCTCCGGTTGCGTTGAGGTCGGTTTTGTTGCCTGGTGTTCTTTTCCGCGCCATACTCGAGAAGTCGAGGTCGTCAATCGAGCCGAAGACATCTTCTTGTGGATCATCTTCCTCCTCATCCTCTACCCGGCTTCGCGACACGCCCTCTACTTCCTGTTGACTTGTCATGCCCTCCCCGACTATCTTGCCTAGATTCTTCTTTTGGACGGGTGCGGATAGCTCCCCTGTACTGCGATGCCGCCGATCTGCGCTGCCAGTCCTCGTGTCTGGAAAAGCCTTCTCGAAACGCCGCTTCAGTTTGCACGGCGGAATATTCACCACAAGCTGCGGTGGAAATTGCAACGGTCGCTCGGAGTCCCTCGTACCTGGACGACTGCCTGCATTGTTCGTCAATGTCTCCGGGCCTTCGAGGAGGTCTAGTCGTGCCGTCTCAGCCCTATCCGCGGCGTATTCACCTGATACTGCAGCAATCACCTGAGCTTCCTGTATCTTTCGCTTCATGTTCTTTGGAGCAGCCAGCATCTCCTTGCCCGTTGCGGGATTCACGATCAGTTTGCCCCGCGGTCTCGTCGAGAGGCGTCGCTTCGGGTCCTCGCGACGCAACACCTCATTCGCGAGCTCTGCACGTGGGTGCAACGGCGGCAAAAGGACGTTTAAATCGAAATCCACTTCCCCATCGTCAGCATCGTCACTCGATTCCTCAGTTGAGTCTAAATCGGTCGAGGCATCCGGGTCTTCCTGAAACGTCAAATTGTCTCGATGAATTCTTCTGACAGAGTGACACCTCATCCTTCGAAATTCAACCTTTGAAAGACATCAACAGAACAAGTGCGACTGATCTTCAGAAAATCCAAGAAATGCTCATTTTATCACATTCTTTGCAAATTAAGAGCACATGTCGCGAAAATATCTAAACAATTGGCTTCTATCACAGTTATGATGAGTTGTAGTTTGAACAAACTTTCGAATTTCAAATCGAAAATTTTTTCCACTTGAATATTTCAAGAATTTTTGATTTTATTTATATAGTTTTTCTAAATTTACACTCAAGTGAGTGATTTGAAACAAAATTTTTGATGTGAGAGTTTTGGTTAGGTCTTCTAGTTTCGATGAGACAAATTAGTTTTTGCTCACGACAAGATACAATTACAAATCAGTAGCTTCTTCTGCTTATTTTTCAGAAAAGTCGATCCATTCGAATCTGGTGCTTGTGTATCTAAAAATGCAAAAATGCTATAGTATCTATACTACCTCTTCATCCTCAGCATCATCATCTTCTTCGTCCTCTTCAAACGGTGTGTCCTCGCCTGGTCCAGCTTCTCTCCTCATTTCCTGATAATCATCTTCCTCTTTGCGCTTCGCGCGTCTCTCTTCTCGCAGTTTTTCGGCCTCCTCTTCAGGGTCGGGGATACCCAAGACGTCAGCTGCTGCAATGAGCTCTTTTGCGAGCGCAAGCTGGCGTAGAATCTTATCGAAAGCAGCGTTAGTTGCTCGTGCAATCTTGGCGCTCTTATCGAGAAGCATACGCTGCAACGTCTCCTCATAGTCAGAGAAGAATTCAAGGGCGCGCTTGGACGTGTCGATTTCGAGGTACAGAGTCACGAACTCCGCTGCGCGTTGGCGGTCGATCACTACTTCCGCGCCGTTGCCATCTGCTTTGTAGGCGAGGAAGTAGCCTATTTGTCTGCCCGGCTGGAAAAAGCTGTTTTGGTAGAATACACCGAGGATGAAACGCCGCCTCCGGGTCAAAGCAATGACCTGTTCTCGCTGTCTTTGCTGCGCAGGCGAGATGTCTCCGCGCTCCAACTCAAGCTCCTCCTCTAGTTCCGGCAACGTTTTGTTCGACAAGACTAGTTCGTGCCGGTTTCGCTTTGCGCCCTCCGGCTCTTCGTCTAGGTTCATGCCTGGTGGGCTACTCCACTTCAGGATGCCGCCACTCCGATTCTGCTGCTCATGACCACCGAGACCCCCTGCCCCTCCGATTCCTCCCATACGCGATGATGCTGTGGATTGAAACATCGTCGTCACCGTCGCTTGCTGAGCGGGCAGCACTGAATCACCCGCGTGCGAGAAGGTCTGCATCGTCTGAGTCAGCGTTTCGCCTCCAGTACTATACTGACTCCGATAGTACTCGGCGTCTGCGTTGAAGTTGCTCGTTGCTGTCAGCTGATCCCGATCTTGGCCGCGGCCCTGCTGGTGTGGAAATCCAGTTTTGCTACTACTTCTTGCGCCTAGGCGCAAGTCGTCAGCGGCCTTCGTGAGTCTTTCCTCCCAGTCTTTCCCGCCAATCACTCCACCTTGCCGCTTTTCGTTCTTGTCGTAGTTTGCATATGGATTACCACTTCCTTTTGCGGCCTCCAAGAGGGCAGCCTCGTCTTTGGTCATGGTCTTCGCCTGGCGTTTTCGTCGGCGCTCCTCTTTGCGCGCCTCTTCCGCGAGGCGCCGCCTTTCTACGCGCATTTTGTGGAACTCTCGTTCCATCTCCAGCCTTTCCAAGTCGATGGCACGGTTCTGCGTCACTGTTCTCTCTATTTCATCTCGCACCTGTTCGAAGAGATCCAAAATCACAGGTCGGGCGAGGTCCCGCTGTATTTTGGGAATTTTCTGCGTCACGTACCGCTGGAGCATATCATGGCGCTTTCGCGCACGTCCCCACGTTGTGCGCGCGACCTCCGCTATCTCCATCATGAAATCTAACCGAGCTTCTTCACTGCCTGCTTCCAAATACACGTAGTGTTCGTCGGGACGAGTCCTTGCTCTACGGTCTAGTTCTACTAGCTTTCGCTCGTCTGTTGTCTCTGCATCTACGACCTGCAACTTCAAGTTGCCCCACTCGTCGAGGACAATGCGTTCTTCCGTAGCAGAAAAATTGCGATACCGCGCTAAGCGCTCGCCGTCGTCTGTATTTGCAAAATCACCCATGCTTAGCGAATTTGTCGATGGAAGCGGCGGCTCCGCGTCCTTGGTATCCGCAATCTGGAGGATCTCACGGATGCGTCGTGTCACCGCCACACTCCCAATCGCTGTAACCGGATAGAAAACATCAATTATTAATAATATCCCTCGTCTTATTCCCCTCAACGATGCTTATTGATGCCTATCTATATGCATTTAAGTTGTGAACTAAAATCATACCTATATTATGATCTTTCTTCTTGACCTTCACATTGATCTTGAATTAAATAATTGCCTTTTCATCTGCTCAAGCTCAGGCAAAGGCATACAAGAATGACATAATCTTGACATCAATTTATCGTAAATCAATACTTTTTTCGCCCGCGTCCGTATTTGGTGGAAAGAGCTCAAAATATCTGGCTTCGCTAATTCTCGCTGACACCTCGAAACTTGCAATCACCTCTAGTAGAGAATAGAAACGGTAACTCAAGAAGCAACATGTGGCTGCGCACTTGTCTTTTTCACCCGGTAGAATTTTTCGATGTCCAAGCAATTGCTTTAGCATTCGCTCGCGTGTTTCCGCTGATATTTCGACGAAAGCACATACTACGTCACCCAAAAAGTTGTGGCTTTGCATCTTGCGCTTTCGTTGTTTCTCCTTCATGGATACCATCAGCGATTTCTTTCTCCGTGATTTCCGCCTGATGAAGTAAGTATTTTGAATGAAGAATGGAGACGAACTGCATTTAATTATCTAAGAATAGATGGATAGGTAGTCCTGTATTTCTTGACAAGTTCTTCTTCTTTACTGGTGGCAGGCTAGGTATCGCAAAGGAAACCGTAGTGATCTTGATCCACCACTTGTTCTTCTTTTCTGTTGCTGAAAACACTAAAATTCGTGTCAAATACCGCATTATTCTTCCTTTTCTTTCATGCTCCGACTCGCTTGCACTATCGTCTCCGGGCACTACCACCCGGTAGTCAGCTACCTTGATGTTCGTATCTCTCAGCTCCCGCCGCTTCCTTACTTTTGCTTCTACGTTGTTGATTTGCTCGAGCTCCTGCTTTTTCACGCGGGCGTAATACTGCGCGGAGCTCTTGAGTTCCTCGAAACTAAGTAGTCGCTGATGCAAAGGCACATCGTCTTCGGAATCCTTTTGCACTTCGTCTTCCTGGTACGCTTTGCGTCGTTTACTCCGCACGGGACGCGGCGCGCCTGCCCGGTCAGCCTCTTTCACATCCGTACTTTCAGTACAATTCGTCCGCCCTTGTGCCCGGCTGTTCGGCCTTGACTCCCCCTCCGAGGATTCGGTGTACGCTGACTCGTTGTCAGCGTCAGTCTCGACCAGTGGCAGTCCGGTGAAGGGATCCAATACGTGGAAATGCGCGCGCCTTCGCTTCGACATTGTCATATTTTCCTGGTTGCCGCCTAGATTCAAAGCACTTTTGCCCGTTCCTCCGTACTCGATATTCACGCGCCGGTTGACGTCTTCACGCCGTAAATTCGTTGCTTCTCTAACGTCTTCCAGTGTCTTTTTCCACGCGTTCGGCGCCCTAAAATTTGCATCGAATCGTTCATTAACTATGGCCTTCGGCATCAGCATCATCTTGCGGGCCTCCTCATGCCGTTCCTTCTCACGCTGCTCAGCGGCGAGAAGATGAAAAGGGAAGGGGCTACCTATCATCATCATGGCGGCACAAGTAGCACTACTCGTCTACCTGCAAGACGGAGCAGTTCCAACGGTATATCACAAGTGACGGCCGTGGAATTGCAGGCTACCTAGTTTTGTTCAGTAACGCAAACTACGCAAACAGAGTTGACGCGGCAACTTCCAGCAACTAATTTCAGGAAAACAGATGGGAGAAGTGTAGCTTCCTGGTAGTGTTAGCAACTAGATACAAAATATGTCATAACCAAATTTCTGAAGCATCTTGATTTTGATCATGGCCCGCTCCATCTTGCCCGTGTGCTGCAGCTTTGCCCGTGCCGCTTCACATCTTAGAATGATCATCATGGCAACTCACAAACGCAATGGACCCAGAGGCTTTTTTCTAGTATAATCAGAAGCGTCAGGTGGCCTCGAAAGTATACTTACAAGAAGAGGGACTCAGTGACTCTATCCTTCTGACTACAACATAACCAAATCAGAGTCATCAAGCTTCTAATTTTATTAGGAACGTCACGCCATAACCTTTGAAGGCCTCCCCATGCGGACGTGTCGATCTTGTCTTCGTTAAGCCTAAGGAGCTGGTTCTTCTCTGGTGAGAAATGCCCACCCAGTCGCACCTTTTCGCGGCCCCATTCTTTCTCAGTACGCGGTAGCGACCCCTCACCTGAGGTGAGCGCCAGCTTTCCGCCGAAGCGACCCAAATTATTTGGCAGCTTCTTCAGTGGCGGAGCGTCACCCGCCTCGTGCCGGTTGCGGAGAATTGGCAACAAAGGCGCTTGTTGCGCAGCTGCCATCTCCGCTGCTCGCTTTTCACTCTCGGCTGCCGCACCACTCGTGCTGAAGAGAGACGTGCCTTGTTTCACAAGCGAACTGCCTGCGCCAGCCATAATCGAAGAAAAACCCTGGCGAAAAGGCGAGCTACCTCCACTTGATGAACCCGCCTGCCCCGGTGAGCCGTCGTATGCCGGCGCCTCATGTCGCCCCTCCATAAAGGGTTGAGAAGTGTTGCTATTGTTGTAGTGAACGTCTTGAGCATGATCTCCTTCTGGCGGTGGAGCAAAGTGTGCCCCCTCTTCATTGCCGGCTGGATTCTTGTCAATGTCGAAGCTGATGCGCCGTGATTTGTTGCGTTCGCGCTGATCCTGCCGAGCTACCTCTTGCTCCTGCATGCGCGCTCGTCGCTCCTGAGTCAGTCGAGAGTAGAGAAGTGATTATCATCATGGGGACAAACTGAAAGAAACTGATGAAACAACTTCCTTCAGTCTTAATACGCCGATTGTGATTGTCTTGGTCAGGAATCAGAATCACGATCAACGACAAAAAATACGTCAAATCAATAACCAATGAAAATCGTGCGCAAGAACAATTATACTTTTTCTTGTCGCATTTTTTCCTCGCCTTCCGCCATCTTCTCTTGAAAGACGTTGAAATTGGCTTTGGAACAGGGGACAACGTCGAGAGTAGCGTCCAGAGCATGCAAGACAAAATTGTATGCTTCGTAGCGATAATAGCTTGCTCTCATCGAGGGAAAATGAAAAACGCGAACCCAGCTGCTCGGATCGCGTATGTTGGATTTTGGTGGCGGTTCTTCCTCCTTCTTGCGCTTGTATTGGCGCGTTCGTATCTCGTCAGCCCGAAATTTCGCTATTCTTACGAGCTTGGCGACCTCGTCCTTATACTGGAGATATTTTTTTGCATTGGGTGCATGGTTCGCGATCATGCGTGCGCCAAACTTTTGCTTCTTATCCAGCGCTTTTCCGTGTAGCTCTTTTGTGGTCTTAATGTCCTTTAATGCCTGGTCGAAATCTATGCTCAACGCCAGCGGAGGCTTAGGTAACCGGAACTCTGCGTCGGGTGCTGTCTCTGGTGGTCGCGACCATTTCAAGAAGATCTCTTCTTCAGCCGGACCAGGCGCCCCTTTACCGCGCTTTATCGGAGAAGCGCGAGCTTTCTTCTTTTCAGTTTCGGCTGGGGCATTGTCCGACGGACTCGTGAATTCTAATCGGCTACCTGCGTCTTCTGATTCAGTCTTATCGTGACTCGAAGATGGTGGTTTGTCTGTGTAGAGGTCACTGGGGTCAAATCTGTTAGTGTGGTCTTTGTCGCCGTTAGTTCCCGCTCCTGCACCGTTCTCATCGTCTTCTGCATCATCCTCAACATCGTCGTCGTCCGCCTCTCCACCATCCCTCCCTTTTTTGCGCTTTTTCTTGCGGACATTCTTCTTGTTCCCGCTCATCTCGTCGCCGCCGTCGTTCCCCGCGTTATCCTCGTCGCCGGCTGCTTGCGGATGCCCGCTCGCGTCTTCAGCAGCAGGCGCTGAAGCAGCTTCATGACGGTTATCAGCTGCTGCAGCTTCATCGATCGGGGGCTTGCCATCGACTGCTTCTTCGCCTGGTGCCGGTGCTTGCCCATCCTCCTCCTCTCCAGTCTGAATGCGTATCTTTGGTTTCCTCTTGCCTCCGTCCGGTGATGAGTGGTCGCCTTCGAGAAGTCGCCGCCTGCTCACGCGATGCAATTCGCCATGCATGGTGAAATCTTCAAGCTGATCCTCAGCATAGTCGCGCCGCCGTCGCGCAGCTGGAGGTGGCGAGGAGTGCTGGCCTTCTGTAACTTTGGCTGCACCTTTCGAGGCTTTGTCCTTTTTCTTCTGGCTTTCATTTTCCTTGCCGTCTTTTTTTATCGCCTTGACACCAGAAGCGGCTTTCCAATCGAACTCGGCGTCTGACGCCGCTCGCTCGTCCTCGGACAACACACCCTCGCCTTCGATCCCTAAAATGTGGCTGCGCGAAAACATCCCTTGTCCTTCCTGGAGACCGGTGAGTGCAGCCAAGTTTAGACTCGTGCGCCCCCCGACCACATCCTCGGCGTCAATAGGTGGTCGCACATACGCCGCGCGCGTATGGCCCTTGTGTTTTTTCTCGGGCCGCTTCTTGTGTGGATTCATCAAGTAAAACTCCTCCGAGCTGTCGTCCTCAAGTGTCCCTTCTTCTTGACTACCTGCCTTGCCACCGAAACCACCTAACCAGTCGAGATTACTTGTGGTTAACCGCAGAGTTCGCGAAGAGTTTGCCAATGCAGAAGTAGGGTCTTTGAACTCACCCTCTTGATCGTAGTACCCGAAGCTCTGGATTCTTGTTGGAGAGGGTACATCCAGACAATCGGCATTTGAAAGTAAGTAATCTTCCATATCGCGCTTGGCTAGCTGCCGAATTTCTTGTTCTCCCTCCGAAAGACTGCCGTCGGAACGCGGGGTCCGTATCTTCTCTCGTGCCCCAGAAACTTCATAGAACTCACGGGTCGGCATTGGTGGAGGAGCGGGTGGCCGCAAGTTTACCAGTGCTTAGAAAAGGAAAAGAAAGAAGGTTTAAGTTCTTGCAAAATAAAGAGTCATCTTATAAAGTAGGGAGTTAGACATAGACTAAAATTGAGTTGAATATTCAGATTCAGTTCACTCAAGTTTAAAGTTATTAAATGGCGGCAATTACTACTAGTCTCAAGGCTAAGGCTACCTACATGACCAAAATCATCGTCACTTTCATCACGATGCATCAATGTCTCTGGCTGAAGCACAACGACACGGACGCAATGAAATCTAATATATAAATACGTATGTTGAGTCTAAGTCTATTAATTCCGAGCCATAACCTCCAGCGCCCCCTTCGCTAAGTAGACCCGCCTCTTTAGCTTCCTTCCAGTTTTTCGTTCGCAACTCTGTTCCACACACCTCAGGCAGAGGGAACGTGTCGGGATCATGCTCTTGTAGCTTGTACTTCAGTTTCTGTCGGGCGCGTGGGGACAAGGAATGCTTCAAGATTAGAGGAACAAGAGCAGAGAAAAAAACCGCCATGCTACCAACGAACCATCCAACACGACATGAAATTCAGAACAGTACATAGTTAGAGAGCCTTGTAGCTGTATCAAAGTCAGCCGCGGAACAAGGGCTCGCTAGGAGAGGTAGATAGACAGGGCACATAGCATTCGCTGCAGCGACTCCTGTTCTCCAATGCCACCACGCTCACGGTCGTAGCGTTCCATCTCCTCCTGCAACCTTTCCTCTAGGGTGCCCGCTAATGTTTCGTAATACTGATTCCATTTCTGTTGCTCAACCCACATACTGAAACCATCCACGTAACGATCGTACATTTCCTGGTGCGAATTTGAGTTGGTCAGTCACTATTGAATGAGACAATGCATGGCTCATCTTTGTGTTCCTGGACACGATGTGCATTTGATGTGCGCTTACTTGGCTCTTTAGTAGAAGTTAGAGAAATTATACGAAGCGGACGTGTGTACTTTTATGAGTGAGGAAACATCATCAACATCCTCGTGCTACAAACGAGTACCTCGTCCTCACGGTCGTAGTCGTCATCCGTCAATCTCCGTCTTTGAATACTATTCCCCAAATACTCTCTTTCACCAAAGAAGCGTTTGTCGTCTCTCCATTTTCTAGTGGGGGTTTCACCCAGTTTAAATTGTAGCTCGCTATTCCGCTTCCGGATCATGTCCTTGAGTTGCTTCCGTGTAAATTCTTTTGGGTCACCAAGATCATCGTACAGCTCATCGGCTGGAGATTAGGGGAGCCCTCATCGCTTTACAATATCGAGTAAAAACGCAGTGCATGATCTCATCATGAAGTCTCAGTCATAATGACTACCGGTTGTAAAAAGATTCTCCATGTACGACTAACCTAGGCGACATCTTACCTTGAAGGCTAAAAGCCAACATGAAGTTCGCAGACAAAGGCGAACTCCCACAACTGCCACAGGAAGGACAAAAGCCACAATATCCGATTATTCGAATCCTGTCCATCTGTACACCAGCAAGCCATAAGTAAATCCTAGGTCGAGCAGCACGCGCACTTTAAGGTCGTCGAGGGTTTCGTCGGCAAAGATGTCTTCATCTTCCTTCTCCTCTTTCTGGAATTTTTTGTGTATTTCGCGACGCACAGTATCCGACAGAGGTTGTAAGATTCGGTGACGTGTTTTCAAGCGGTCCTCTGGCTTAGGCTTCTCGCTTCCTGTTGAAGGAGGTACGTGTGAATGGAATTTGTACTGAAGCATGTTTTTGCTAAACTACGAGTCGTGCAGAAATTTAGCGACTTGTATCTAAATTCATGTTGTAGTTGAGAGTAAATTATATATAAAAAATGTGACGAATGATACTCCCCATTCTCTTGAGCTTGATTTTCCGTTGTAGGGTAATGCGCTCGTTGTGCTTCTCTTCTCCTGACTCAGGCGTTGTCGGTCGGTCCTCCTCATCTATGCAGTTGATGTCTTCGCTGCGAAAAAGCTTCTTCGCGGTGAGGACGGCAGTTCGGTCCATTTCAAAACCAGTGACTTCACCCGGACTGTCGCCTAAGCGCTTTATCTCAATTTTTAGCTTCTTCTTAAATTTCTGCATCTGCCTCAACTTTTCATCCAGCTCCTTCTCTTCTGGACTCTTGCTGGAGTCCAATGCGCGCGCCCTGGTGGGTCACGTGTGAAAACGAATAGAATCAAACATGACGTCAAAGTAGGTCATTCGCTCCAGCTGATTCTTAGCCATGAAATGATAACAAACTGAGTAAGACAACGACCTAACACAATATACTCCTAAGTGTACAGCTAGCGAGAATACCTTTCTTCTGCCTTTTCTCTCCTCTTTCTGCGACGTTTCTCTTCTTCGGTCTCCTCATAATCATCGATTTCTTGCTCCTCATCCTCCTCCTCTTCGCCGCTCTCTCGACTGCGGGGACGTTTTTCTTTTTTTGACTTCGGCGTCTGCTCCGCGGGGGCACGCTTTTTGCGCCCGAGGAGTGAAGCGAAGAGCGTCACTGCCTTCGCCTTCTGCGAACTCAGCGTCGTCTTCACTTTGCTTACCTGCATCTGCATGCTGGCCGCCATCTTGATCTCTAAGCCAGCCAATCGAACACGAAGCTGGGAAGCAAAATCGTTCTCGTGAAAAGGTTGCCCGTATGCACTTGAACTTCTACTGCTCCAGCAACGAAAAGCGAGGGCACACCATTACGACCTGCGAGGCGTTGCTGCAGCTACTAACGTCAAAAAGCAGCCGAAGGTGAGCCAGTAGATACAACAAGTACAAGTAGTAGTTTTGGCTCAGGACCCAAGAAGCGCAAAACTCTGCTGCTGTAGGAGAACATCCAGTAGGAGCATGCACCAAACATTGGCGGTCATTCACATTTTCTTGGGATCATAAAGCTACATGTTTCTAGCGGGAGCGGCATACTGTGAGAGTCCCTCGAAAAGATATCCAACCAGAAAATTATCAGAAAAAGCGTCGTACTTCCCTTCAAATAGACACGAGGTTAGTGCATCCTCGAATCAGGTCGACTGGGATTTTCAATTCCATAAACTCGATCTGTACCTTTTCCTCACTCTGGCAACGTCATTCAAACATATCTATTATCTTTGCAACTGCTAAGAAGCTTCCATTAGAGAAAGATAATAGAAGTCGATAAATCTGAAAATAGAATAAAATTCAAACGTATCCTAGCGTTGCAACAGCAACTCCGTCCCTGTTAAAAATCAAGCTAATAAACTCGACAAATTTAGTTCTAGAGGGATGAACATTTTTGAACAAGCAAATGCGGGCCAAGTCATTGAGGTGTGGTGGGTTTTCGGGTCTATGGGCATGGGGGGTCCTCCCGAGGATTTGTCAGGAAGGAAGGAAGGAAGGAAGGAAGAGAGGAGTGGAAGGCGAATGGTGGACTCTCTCGATCACACTCTCGGACGAATGTAGAGACAGCTCGAGAGACGACATATTAAAGACTCTCCTATCATCAATTACAATTTAGTCCTCTCAATCTCGTCTCACAACAGGTCACAAGAGTCGTGTTCATGCTTTTTACTACGTTTAATGTAATTTCATGGTAGGGTCAGTCTATCCTTAGATTCCATTCAAACATCTTCGAGTTACCGCATGGCGATGGCGCATGCCAACGTGCACTTGTATGCCAAGAAGCAACCGAGCTGAGGTGAAGCGATGATCTTCGGAGAAACAGATTTGCGCACACTCGTGGCAATTATGAGTGCACTACCGAAACTCGTTCCCCACTTTCTCATCATCATGGTGGCCCATTTCGGACTTCAAGCCTAATGGCGGGACAAAACTGTTCCAACAGTGTGTGTGTGTGTGTCAAATAATGACGGCCGTGGAAGTGTAAAGCCTAGTGAGGGGGCGTTGTGAACCTGTTTGAACCTGAAATCTCTTGAGAAAGAGAGGTAAGAAGGGGCTGCGAATCAAAGATCCGCAAAAGAGTACATGGTAGTTGCCTTTTTCCCCCGTGATCACTCTCATCTTACCGAACCAGTATTTTCTAAATGATCTCAGGTATGTGCGCGTTCTATTCGACCTTTGACCGAGTGTCATCTCCTTTCGTAAACCGATCTTCAAGCGCCCGCGATCTTCGTTGTATCGTATGTGGCCGGCTTACACTCAAGATACATAGTCTAAGAAAAGCACCAGTGTCGAGGAAATGGCTATGGCAAACGTCCCAAAAACCATGGTCCTCTCCGGCACATGAAGCGTTGACGCTTCCATCCTTCGACTTCGACAGAATAAAGTACTAAAATTAGGTTCAAGCTCCTGCAGCTGCACGGCTGTGCAACTACATCAGTAATGATGATCAGATGATCCGAAGATATGCTTTCTCACGTTTGGTTCATCCACAGCACATGAATCAAGTGCTACGAGATAGCTAGGGTTTTCAGGATTCAATTTGTCATGCATGCGGAGACCGAGAACGACGTCGATAAACAAGCAATCACTCTGCGCTGAAAGGAATCGGACTGGCGAAACGAATGTGGAAATTGTAGTATACGTAGAGAGAGCCGTTTCCAGTGTGTTATCATCGTCTAACGGTCTGCACCGAGGAAGAAGGAATCGTATAGACATTACGGATTCGTTGCGCGACTCCGCGAGCATTGTCTGCTAGGTTATATGCGGCTTGAGCAGCCGGATTAATATGCCGGCCGCTTGCATGAGCTTGTTGTCCTTGCGCTGCTACTTGTGGCTGTGCCATCTGCGGCTGGCCCATGTTCGGTTGACCTATCATTTGTGGTTGCATTCCCGGTTGCTGCTGGTACATCATCACAGGCTGTTGTGCGCCTGGCTGTTGGTACATCATCGCCGGCTGCTGTTGCTCTTGTTGACCTCCGGTGCCGATCACATAATACGGCCCACTCTGTTGAGTGCCTCCGAGCTGTGCAGCTCCCACTCCTTCAGTCGAGGACTGGGCCATCATCATACCTCCTCCTACAGGCGAGGGTGATGGCACTGTAACGCCCGCATGAGGAGCGAGATAACTCGGCTGAGCAGGCTGAGCAACATATCCTGACCCGACGGATCCGGCACTAGTATTCATCCTGTCGCCAACTACTGCGCTTCCACCGCTTCCCCGCCCTGAAAAGCCTATCATGGCACCACCCGGACCTCCGTAGTTTCGCGCATACACCATATACGGATTGGATCCGTAAGAGGATGTTGAGACACCCAAGGAAGGATTTCCCATAGTACCTGGCTGCTGCTGGTGCATGCCGATGCCCTGCGTCGGAATTATAACTGGTTGAGCGGCCATGAACATCGACTGACCAGGCTGCTGCCGCGCCATAAGTACGTTGCTGAGATCTGTATAAGAAAATACTGTGTAGTTAGGTATAAGATCGATGGCAGGGTCAGCAAGTTTTTGCAAGGAAGTAGAATCAAAATATTGAAATCCCGACTTCGATTCTCGGCTGTGTTCGACTTATCTTTTAGTAACCGACAGCCACATAAGGTGTATGCGCCTCACATCGACTGTCACTAACTTTTCTTCGCGAGTCTATCTGAGAGCGAAAGAAATTGAGTTTGAAACTCGCTGAAACTAAATTTATGTACTCGATGCCACTGCCTGCTGATTTCCCGAAAATACGTCGAGGGTCGGTGAGTTTCCCCTTTGATTCTCTCGTGTCAGGTTTTCTGGATTTGCAGCCTCTGGGAGTGCCGCGTAGAGTGGGTGCACCTTGTGGTACTTCATTCCCGCTCCCCACATGCACTGTGCTTCGTAGTAGTCGATGTCCATAGCCGTGTCTGGGACCGGTTCTCCCAAAATGAGCTGCTCACACACCGTTCCCGGCCACACAAGCAATGTTTTTGTTAGTTGCCGCCATACAGGGCGTGGAACCACTATGCTTGCTACGCCGATGAGGGTGATCAATACAGTAAGGCCCTCGTACATGGACCGGAGATCGCTAGTGAAGGCCCTTTTTACGAAAAAGAAGAAGACAAGTGGAGCACAGACGGCGATAAAAAACTGCATCACGGTGAGCGCGTTCATCGCGTTTTGCGCATTTTTCGTGAACTTGGGCCGGCTCAACTTATTCAACAGCATCCACTTGTCGATCGCGTACTGCAGTCCGAGGCCCACTGCAGACAGCACCATTGCCCACGGGAAAATTGGCCAGCTTAGAAAACATCGAAACTCTGTAAACTATTATAACAGCTCGTCTCATCGACGACCTCAAATATCTAGCATACATAGACATACATACTGAAAAAGTAAAAAAAACTTTCGTGAAAAATGAAAAGTTTCAAAAGGTAACTATAGTCAGCAGTGAGTGCTAGGAAGATTTTCGTACGTTTCGTAACATGATCAAGAACGAAGTGAGAAAGAGTTTAAGGGCAACTGCGTATCGACGCGGAAGGTCGAGCTCGCTTGGTGTCCACCACTCGTAGACTTTATCTTTTGGGAGTTTCGTGGTCTCGAAATTTACTTTGCTTGCGAAAAGGCGTTGCCGCATGTAGAAAGCAAAGTCGCAAAATCCAAAGAAAGGCATGATGAGAGCGTGAATCGCGATCATTATGCACATGCCAATCGCAAGTCCGTTCTCGCTGAGAAACCAGTCTGCAGGGTCTCGATGAATGATAATCTGAATGAACGATGTGTTGATCACCATCGCGGCAGTCATCTTGATCGTTGTGGACCTACAAAATGTGAGGTTCAACGAGAAGAGATAGGAGGACTAGAGCTAGACTATTTCTTCTCACTGACACTCAACAGGAAGATGAGTAGAGATATTGATATAATTATTAGACTCCCAAAGAGTATTACTTTCTTGATTAGACTTAGAAGCAGGAAAGAGTATCCTTATGGTATAATAGAATATTTTTACATGGTCTTCGCCTATGATCAGTACCCGTCCTCGCTTGTTTTGGTCTGGTGATACTCATGCTGAGTGAGCTCTCTAGACGCATAGAGCAGCACAGCATTCAAAAGAGCAACCACTAGCGCTGGAATGATGCTTAATGCCGTCCCGCCCCCGCGCCATTAGAGATGAGAATATCGGTTCATCACGAAAAAATCCTATCGAGATTAAGCGCTATAATTTGAACTTACTTCCGAAGAGCAAAAGAAACCAAGGCAACCTGACGAGGTAGACTCAAACGAAAGCAAAAACAAAGTAAGCCGCATTCCTTAAGACGAAGAGTTCTCCTTCAGATCCTCGCCCCAGAGGTGCAAGCCAAAGGTGCACGCAAAGCAAATACCGATTAGCACAGCCATCACGCTGTAAAGTTGATATCTTTGAAGGCTTGTTTCCCATGCACTTCGCCCCAGGTCTTCCCAATTCACATCCGATGGATTAGGCGCACGTTGGACAGTAAGTAATCTTCCTCCGTAGAGCGGCGCACCCTTCAGCCAAGCGAGGAACAAGATCGAAGTTAGAATATTATGAGAAATGGATATGGTTGGGCTTCTTGCTGCTTCCAAGATGCAAAGAAGTTTGTGAGCGGCTGGTGCGGGTGCCTGTAGTTGGCTCATGATCATTCTCAACATATACCCGTGATGTATTTCAAAGATGTGAGATTATCATGACGAGATGTTTTATTTCAGGACAAAGTCAAAGTAAGACTAAGAGGGAACAAACATGATACAGTTACAGGCCCAGACGACGTGTTCATCCATAACAAGCAATCGGGCGCAGCGCACCAGTCTTCCAAAAATTTTGCGAATCTGAGCAAAATCGAACGTTCCCACTTCTCTAGGCATTGTCGGTGGACACGTTGATCCGCAAAGACTACAATGGCGACGCCACTTCCCCTGAGATTGTGGGCCATCTGGCTCTGCTTCAACTCGTCTGTGACCTGTTGGAACTGGTGTTTTAGTGCGACAGCGCGAGGATCATCCTTGTCCACGCCTTGATTCAACAACTTCCAGTAAGCCTGTCCGAGCTGGCGCTGTTTTTGGGTGTATGACGCAAACACTCCGATGTCCCATGCGATAACCACTTTCGCAACCTCTACTTTACCAGTGTAAAGAATGAAACGAGAAAGGGCCGTTGGGGTAGGCATCAATATCAATGGATCTTCCGCCGTTTCCCAGCAGTATAAAAAATAGAGTACTTGGACTTGCCATGGGATAAAAAAGTTCTACCAAATACAACTGCAGCTGCACCTACTTCTAGAGCCGACTTCTAGAAGGAAAGTTGTGGTTCGAAAAAAGTCTATTGTCTTTCCGGTTCTATGTAAATCAATCGTTCGCCCCTCCTCCCCTAACAACAATCCTGATATCTGTTCTCCATCAATAAACTTCGAGTTTTAATATAATTACAACCATCCATACTACTGCCCCGCAGTGGGAAAGATGAACAAAGCCAATCTCGGTCGACAGCATTGTCTTCGAAATAGGCTTTGATGCGGTCTTCCTCACACCCCTCCGGACCGCTTCGCGGCAAATTATCTACGAAAACTGCATAATCGTTCGGATGCACGGATGCGGCATCACATCGCGCGTCAATACGCTTCTGCCGTGGTTGCTTAGACGATGACTAACAAGACGAAGACCGACATCAAAAATATTTGCTGGAGTATCACAGTGAGAACTGCAGCTGCTGCGGCGTCAAGCAGTAGTGGTTACTGGTCAGCAACTAGTACAACTAATTTTGCTGATCGATGCCTCGTCGGGGGCCACATCCTTTAGTTATATGTATGCAGGTCTAAATAGGTGTCATCTACTGTGCGGTAAGCTAGTATGGCTTTTCATAACTCCGTAGATTCCCGTGGAGATGTTCAGTAGGAGCAGCAGAAAGATAAGTAACCAAACAACCCACGCCTTGTCGAGTCCACCTGGTCCTGCGTTCCCCATGGAGCAGAAATTGCTATTGACCATCGGATCCCCGGGACTCCACAATGCCAGATAATCATCCCGATTCTTGTGGCATTGGAATGCGCCGAACATTGCGGGAGCGTAGAACATCAGGATGAAAATCGACAAGAAGATCAGGTACTTCAAGAAGTCAAAGTATAACACCATCCCCGGACCAAGTTCGCAGAATGCCATGGGACTACATCCCATCATAAATTTATCACATTGAAGAATAAAATCTTCAAACCTGTAATAAATAGTTATTTCAAATAACTTATTTGATATTGATGTAGTGGAAGATATCAATTCATAGAGCACCATGCGCATGCCAAGTCAAAAAATGATTTCAATTCGTGTCTGCGTAAGGCTACACAGACTCAACAGACGTCGGCGTCGCTCGCAGTTTTTTCGATAATAAGAGAACCAAAAGCACAAAAAAAAGCTCACCACTTCAAATAACTTCTAATGTCTCACCTTGCAAATCCCATGTCAGCTAGCTGTTTTGGGAGATCAAGTCCATTCTGATTTGCCATGCGCCGAACAGCCTCGAAGGAGCTCTGCACCTTCCGGACTTTGCACAACTCTTGATGTTCCAAGGCGCTCTCCAGTGTCGGACGCTCTGCGGGTGGCTTGGTTGCCGCAGTCGGAGTCTGAGCCACTGCTTGAGGTGCGGGTGCTCCAGCGGGTGCTTCAGGCTGGGCAACAGTGGCTGGGACCATGGTTACATTCGTAGCTGCCACAGCGATCGGCTGCTGCGCACCGCCAGCCTGTGGCTGGTTTATAACCATAGTCGCCATGGTACTGCGCCTGCCTGAAGTCCTACACAACGAAGGAACTACTTTGATAGTACTAGGTTCAGATGAAAAGCAGTCAGACGTCTTCTATGCCTATGGGTATCGAAAGACAAAGATCAAAGAAAATAACCTGACACATCAAAGGACCACAGGTGCATGTACAACGAACAAGAACCAAATACTTAATCAAGTACGTTTGCCATCGATATACTAAAAATGTGCTGAAGTTTACTCTTTCTCGCGCTAGAAAAGAAATCTTAATATGCAACACGCAGCTAGTAGCGAAGCCGGTGTATCTTCAGCAGAGACAAGTAGCATCACTGTGCAACGGGTTGTCAAAAATATGGATAAGGAATGTACAACATGCTTAGCCTCAATCATATCTTTTCATTATCCACTTCCAATATTCATTAAGAGCTGGATCGGGGACGTTAAGGAAGTTCACGGTAGATGCTCACACTCACGCTCTCTCTCTCTCTCGCACTTGCGCCCCTCACGCTCTTCTTTTTTCCACTCGGATTTCAGGATTACAGATCCAGAAGAGACTCTCGTGATTCTATAAACTCAATAAATAATATCGCCCTTTATCATGACTGAAGATTACATTCGTACTTCTTGCATGATTGCACCTCACGCTTGTTGAAAGTTACAGATGCACTCTCGATAGTTGTTCTGGCTCACTTCGTCTTCATCCCTCACAAACGACCTCTCTTTTTTGTTGCTGCTTGCGTCTATTTTGGTCACGATGATGTTTGCCAACCTCAACCGAAGAAATTGATAAGAACTATAGAAGTTGTTGCAGTACATCAGCATCCTCTATGTCACACAAGGATGCATCATCCTAAACGGTCGATATCACGCGAAGTCGAAGATATGAGTGTCTGTGTTTCTTCTTTCGTTTTCGTTTACATGCTAGAGAATTTCAAGGTACTTGCGTGTTACGATTATGACTGTCCGTCTTTTTTTGTGGCGCTCCAGGAACATTGAAGAAGAAGCGGGTGTGTCATCGTCTTGCTCGGCATCATCTTCTTCAACATCAGAACGTTTGTAGAACGGGCAACGCATGAGCTCAATAGCCTTGAACGTTTCCCTAGATCCCCGCTTGATGTCCTCAACCTCATCCCATCTATGAAATGTGAGGGCGATCTGCCATGCGCCACCGAGCGACGCGACGCCCATTAGGTACTCTTCGTTAGGTTTCAAGGAAACATCATTTTCATCTCGAACATGGTCAAATGTTGCCTCATTCGCTGCATTTCTTTGTTGCGCTGAAGGCGATGACGATCCTTCTGTAATGCGGAACCAGAGCGGTCGATCTGGATCCACAGGAAAATAGCCTCTCTTGTTGGGGTTGCTGTCGAACGTTGTGCCATCATGATCATGATCATCAAGCTGCTCACGCTCAATGACCGGAAGGGCACCGTAAGGACCAAACGTGTGAAGCCACTGTCGCACACTGAGAGGTTTACGTAAACGGACCTTGACCCAGCAGTGTGGCTCCTCGGGTTTTCTTACCTCTCTTGTTCCTTCTGCCGTTTTGGGGTCAGACGATTCGTTCTGGTTTTGCTCCTGAGAACCTACTCTTCTTGTATTCTGTTCCCTCTTTTTTCTTCGTTTTTGAAGCGATTCGTAGTACGTCTTTCTCTGTGCTTCCTTTCGTCGAATGACTTTCATCAACTGTTCGAATCGCGCCTCGTCTTGTTTGGCATCCCTTTGAGCTGCACGGCGGTCTGCGCCTCCTCTTGACATTGACGAATCAGAGCTCGAAGAATCTGTGCTATTCGAATTAGTGACTTCACGCCTTTTCCCATGAGAGGAAGAACCACGAGCACTGCCGCTTCTTATTCTCTTTTTCGATTTCCGGTGTTTTCTCGACTCTTCGCGGTCTTTATCGTTCTCGCTCGAGGAAGCATCAGCGTTTTCGCTCAGATGTTTCCTTTTAGCTTCTTTACGCTTTTTCTCGCGACGCCGCTTTTGGAAAGCTGCCCGGGTTCTTGGGTCTTCCTCAGTTTTCTCTTCGTGCTTACTCTTTTTCTTGCTGTCACTGCCACTCATCTCCTCGTCGAAATAGTCCGCGTAATCTGGTGCTGAACTACAGTTATTTTTGGTGCTCTTGCCATCCTTCTTGCTGTCACGTCCTTCCGCTTCCTGTCTGCTTTGCCGGGCCACTCGCTGAGCACGGTCCCTAGCTGCTCGCGTCCCGAAGGGCTCGGCCGGGCGTGGACTGCACGGTGGCGTCGGTTCGTCCCCCCGATATGGGTCTGCTGTTTGCGTGAAATCCAGCTGACGCCGCTTCTGTGGGTCGTTGAGAAGCTCGTACGCTGACAAGAGACGCTGGAATGCGGCTGTTTCACCTCCCTTATCCGGATGCATGTGCCTCGCCATCCGCTTGAACTGCGACCGGACCTCGCTGTCGGAGGCATGCCTAGGCAGCCCCAGTATTTCGTACGGATCAACATCGCCCATTATGCTCGATTATTGACTAAACATTCACCATCCATCAACATGTATTAAGTCTACGCAAGTATGCGCATGGAGGCCTGTGCGAATATGAAAGTTGTTCGGGGTTTTCATAATATTTGAGATAGAAGAGCCTTTAGTATCTATACACATACTTAGTTCGTTGCCCAACACAACCGCCGAACCAGTAAACAGACTCGTATGCCGGAAAGTCTAAGAAAACCACAGTTAGCCGTTGGCGCTCCTGTCCTAACGCTTTATTAAACCCGTCGCTTGCAACGATCCAATTGATATTGAAGAAATACATGAGTCTCTGTTTTGTGTCACTTCTAGCAAAGATGAAACTCTGTAATGGAGGTAAATTGTCGTGGTATTCGTATTATAGTAGCTAGAAACAAATTAGCAAGACCTGGGGACAGATTTCTATTCGTCACTCAACATTTTTCGTGAAGTTGATCGCCAGACGAATTGTACAAGAAGCACAACAGAATTCAAACTGAGTCACCGCTTGACGCACAGCCTAGCATCACCCTCTTGTAATTCAACTCCTTCCCGGCCTCAGCAAACACACAAGAACATCTTCAAGAAAAGCGTTGTGTCACTTCTTCCGCAAGAATTTTTTACAAAATGGTCATGGACATGGACATGGATCTGGATCGCGATGGATCAGTATTTTCGGAACATGTATGCTGTAATTTTAGGTGACTGGTGAGAAAAGTAAAAATTGCTCAAAGTAGGAAGGCAAAGCGTATCGACCCAAGAGATAGGAATCCTTGTAGGCCTCAGTTATCCCTAGCGCATCGCCATACGCTGAAGCGGCCATTTGTGTAAAGCTGAGTTCGTACTGATGGTACAGGAGCGGAATTCGAATTATCCTGACGCAAGATGTGGTGCAGAATGTGGGTCACAGGAATGTGGCTCTGAGCAACCAGCCACAGCTCGCCCCTCTCAGAAAGCTTGGGATGAGAGCCGCAAAATGCGCCTCGGAGCAGCGTCTCCACAACAGTAAAAGAGTCTGCATGGCCACGATGGACGGGAGGATTCGACACAATGAGGTCGTACGAGAGCTTATCTGTCGTGGGATCACGAGCCAAAATGGTGCTCCAGCCATCGGATAAGAAGAGGTGTCGCGCGTCCGGCACATTCTTGCGTGCTGCTACCAGAGCTAGAACGTCGTTGTCGAGCAAGTCCATGGCAACACTACCGCTACCAGCTGCAGCGTCCCCAACACGCTCTTGCAACTTGTGCTGCTTGTCCCGGAGCGATTCGAGCACACTGCAAGCCAATACGCCACTCCCACTGCAAAAGTCCAATACGCACAAGCAGCCAGCTTGGTTTTGTTTCGTACCCTCGAGTCCCAGTCCCTCTGTGCTTTGCAGTGTCCGCTTTTTCTTGGTTGGTAGTGAAGTACGTGAATCCAACACTTTCGACACCATGAAGTGCTCCCGAAAAACTTGCACCAAGTAAGACGTCATCACATCGACCCCGCCGGCTGCGAAAAGCCCAGGAAACGTTCGCCATTTGCGTTGACCTAAAATTGAGTTTGGGTCGAGCGTGATGCTGCTTCCACGGAGTCCCAGTGGTGCCTGCGCCGATCCCATTTTTAGCTGATCCTCTTCGCTAGTGCTGACTTTCTCGTTACCCAGCTGAACATGCAAAATCGTCGATGAAGACGATGAACTTCCTTTGATCGTATGCGTTCCTTTGAGCAGCCACATAGGTCGACGCCCTTCTTCGCGATCGTGATTAGCATTACCGTAGAGGGAACCTGCGCGTAGCTCTTTGACCAACCTTCGCACTTGCGCGTCGTCGGCGAAACCAAATAGGGCGACAACAGTGTTCTCGCTAATGCGTCCAGAGCTAGCAAGCAGTTGAAGGGTTAGCTTCGCGCTTTCCCTATTCGATCCTAGCGCAAGAAAAGCTACACTGAATGGCTCGCCACAGGATGGACTAGGTTTGGAAGATGATGAAGCACCTACCAGCTGAGATGCGAAAGCCCCTAAAAACGCGCTTCCGGAATCGTTGGTCAAGCCAGCAATCCCTTTCTTCGTCTGCCATGTGGTGCAGGGAACCTCGGTAGCGAAACGCGACCAGGCCGATGATTGGATCGTCATCTTATCGGTCATCTGCGTTTTATCCTCCGTATCGTCACGTGTTGCGAAGGCAGGGGTATCCTTCAGAAGCTTGCGCAGTGCCTTTTGCGTCTTCGCCTCCACGTTAACGAAGAGACAGGATGCGAATCTCGAAAAATTGCCGTTAGATTCAGAAGAAACAGCACGGCGAAGAGCTGGCCCAAGCCCGCTTTTGGCTATACATTCCGTCAAAGCGCTGGCTTGCTTTCGATCGGCCGCCACGGGTGCTGCTCGCATAGCGTCAGAAATGGCACTGTACCGTGCTGCATTCGCGTTCTGAAACTTCTCAAGGATTGGCGACACCGTGGAAGACGCTCTGGCTTGCAAGACGAAAAGAAAGTAATCAGTCTGTGCTAGATATTGCCAATTATCAGAAGCAACTTGCAGCGAAGCGGTGCTGTCCATGAGGGTCTCCACTTGTGCCACTATTCGCGTCACCAAATTCTGTTGGGTTTCGTTGAGAAGGGCCTCCGAGGTTCCACCAGATACAGCAGAAGACAATGTTGAAAACGTGTCTGACACCGTGGATTTCTTGCGCTTGCTCTTCGTGGAGGATATTTCGGACGTAGCATCGTTCTGGTCAGCGATGTTAGCACCTCTCCTAGATGAATCGAAGACACTTCGGCATAGAGCGGCTAAGCCACTTAGTGCCATACCACAGGCGGACTCTGTACCGAATTTTTTCAATTTCAGACTTTTTGCCAAATGCGAAAGCGTCTCCAGCTTCAGAGCGAAGTCGTCGGAAGAACCGGAGGAGCTACTGCCGAACTTACCGATTGCATGAATGCAGTAGGATAGCTGACCCGGTGACAGCGATTGCATTTGCGCTACGAAAGCCGTCATCAAATGCCTTTGAGTCTGCAAGACGAGTACCTGAAGTCTTTTGCTGTCTTTTTCAGTCGCCTCAACAATTGATACTTCCTCCGCATCTAGAGTTGCCACAGCCCAAATAGCATTTGCCAGGTCAGTACCAATGAGCTCCACTTCGGAGCAATCACACAAGAGACGAGAACAAAAACTGGAACATATTGACGCAATCTGGATTGGGAAATACTGGCTCAGGATACCTAGTGCCCAAAGCGTGTTCGAAAGCGACATCGCGGATTTCGCTTTCAAGGCCTCAGAAGTCGACCGGCTTTTCTTGTTGCCAGAACTTCTAGTAGCGTCTACCTTGTTTCCCGTGTAGTTACTGTTATCCGTCGAGCATGCGTTACTGGTCGCTTTTTTCAGTCTCTTACTCGAAGGCTCTACTTCATCTTCTTCTTCTTCTTGGCTTGCTTCATGTACACCGATAGTTGACTCTGTCAATCGCCCTTGCTTTGTACCTTCGAGCTCTGCTCCGTAGTCCTTCTCCACGGCGTGTAAAAACGCAAGCAGTGCCCCCAATAAAGCAGGAATAAAAGAAGCGCGGCTCTTCCGCGCCTTTGCGAGCTTTGCTAATGACCACAGGATCGTGTGAATGCTTGACTCCTCGAGCTGGCCCTCTTTTGTCGATATCGTACACAGATTCCGCACCAGCTGGTGCCCATCCTCATTTACAAGTCGACGCAAAAGTTGTGCCTGCCTCTCTTGAGAGGTGCATGCGAATCGTACCGCACGTTGGATGGCGTAGTTTTCTTGTCCACTAGATTTACCCTTGTCACATAATGCAGGTCCGAAGATGTCGCTGCTTTTGTCATTCGATGCCAGTGCAAATGCCTTAAATATCTGAGGAATCAACGTAGGGCTAGTGCTGGTTTTGACCAATCGACATAACCAGGCATCGACAATTTCGTGACCACCGACTGCATCCTGTTTGTGTGATGAAGCTGGCGCACTTGATTTGTTGCCTTCATCGAGAGCTTGGTGAGTATCCGCAGACAGAGAACACAGGCTGCAAAACGTACGCAGCAGGTGCTCCTGTAAAATAACATTTTCCAAACACTTTTCTGCTTTGTTCTCAGACTTCGCGCACTGCTCCACGAACACTCGCGCAAGTGGAGGCACCATACACTTTTTTGTCGTTTCGTGAGAAGGCAAAGCAGCGACGGAAGCTATTGCACTAACGCATTCACAGATATCCCGCGCTTTGAGCTTTGCAGCATTGGCGCTGCACGTGTTTTCGTTTTGCTCACCAACCATTTCGTTTAGTCTCTTCGCGAGTGCAGACCAGACCTGATCGAATGTAAAGGCAGCAAGCTGCTTTTCCCTCAGGCGCGCCCAACTGCTGAAAATCACCGTAAAGGTCCACGAGTCAACAGAAAGTTGAGACGCTCCTAGCAGGAAGGATAAACGCTTCGCAAGCTCGCAAGGAAGTTTTTTTTCTGAGGAGGAACCGGAATCTTGTGTTTCTCGGGGGGGCCCAACCAGTCCGGGAAGTTTCTCGCAAGCCTGAAGCACCATCGCCAGTTGCGACAGCGACATTTCCGACACGGTCTGCACAAGGGCCTCACGGAACTCGGAAAGCATCCCTCCTACCTTGTTGTAGCCCTGCTCAATTTGCAAGTGGAATGCGGCTGCTGAATAGACAATGGTGGCGAGTTCCAAACCCCTCTTGGATGAGGTTGCATCTTGTCCATCGCTTCCTTTGCCACATTTGCCTTTACCCTTCTTGCCTCCTTTCTTACCCTTTCCCTTGCCGCTCGGGGAAGCTTGACTCTCACCCACACTGTTGTTGAGCAAACCAACTGCAACATCGATCAGGACCAGTGCTGCTCGGGAAGTGATATCCTTTTCTTTTGATTTTGTGCCATTAATATCGTCGGCTTTTCCCTCATTGAGCCAAGACGCGTCCCGAATTTTGGCTATCGCGCTCAGAGCATTGGCACAGTCCTGCAAATTAATGTTGACACTCTGTGTGGCGTGGCTCTGGACTAGCATCGTCATTAGGCTTCGAACGACGTTGCACAATTCTGACGGCACCGTTGGTGAAGACTCATTTAGAAAAATTTTGGAAACACTCCACAGCACTAGCGCTATGCCCATCGCATCAGACGCAAAACTGTCGATCTGCTTTGAGGTAGCCTGACACAGCTTGGTATAGAACGTTTTCGACGAGACAAGGCTCGACGTCGAAGAAGCACTTGATGATGAACTTGCGGTTACTATCTGTTGCAACGACGCCAGTGACCACCATATTTGCGTGAGCTGTCTGGACCACACGCTGTTCTGTTCCAAGTACCATTCCAAAGTCTTCACCAAAGCGGTCCACTCATCTGACATCGTCACATTCGAGGCAGTTGAGGGTGGAGATAACCCCGTTTGTTTTGCCAGAGTCTGCAGATGAAAAACCAGGTCACGAGCCGGAAGTGACTCGATTCCATTTCCGCCTATGCTCCGGAGAGCCTGCATTGTCGCTTAATGTCGTTACTTCTGAAATAGCACTACAAATACATGATGTTGCTCATCCTCAACACTGGCTCCCAACAAAAGAAACAGTACACTCAATAGCAAGCAAGGCATCAACAACACAGAAGTTACATCAACATCAGCAAGAAACTATATACCTGTTTTCTTGTCGCGTATCGGGTGTTGGGAAATGAATTGAAATAAATTGCCGTCGTGATGATCTGCATACGCACAGGAGCGAATAAATGATCATACGCCTATGCGTATGCCAGCAAGCTCTATATGAATGTATGAAGAGATAAATATTTGCAACACCACCAGTTCTTGCGAGTATATATATTTTAGGGGTCATTGTTACTACACTCCACCAAGAGCAAGATCTCCACTAGTAGTAAGCAACGGGCTTCGTACCTAAAGAGATGTCGAATTAAGATCTTTCCGCGTACTAGTAATGATCGGTGCTCTGGCTGATTCTGTTTTCAAAACTCGTATTTGATCTGGCAAATAATAAGTGACGAAGATCCATAGTGCGCACTAGGAGCAGTAATTGTAATTAGAAAGTCAAAATAGACTTTATTGGAACGCTGAGGACCTATTCGGATAGAAGTAGAACTGGAACAAGCATGCAGCAGGAGTCGCGAAGATCTGTTGGGGCTTTTCTCGTTGCGTGATCGCCATTTAGAGCGATCCACAGGGTCGAATAGAGTGATGATCTGTCAGTGTAGGCGATGTAGTTTCTGAGTGTTGTTATTCGTCAGGGACATTGCACTACCGAGACCGACCGAAGATGCCACATCGTTAGCAGCCATTATAGGCACACGGAGATGAGCGGAACAAGAATTATCATGAAAAAGCGAAATGGAAATGCGATCTTCTACTATTTATTCTTAGGCGGAAGAAAAGTCGAAGGAGGAGATTCGATCGTGCCCCGCTTTAGTGAAGATACGCTAAAAAATCTACGACCCAACAGAGATCTGGGAGAAATTTGGAGCGTGAGAAAGTGACAAGTCGGATGATCACCCGGAGGAGCATCTAGGCCTCTGCTACGGAAGCAAGGTTGATAACTCTAATCTTTCAGCAATCTTTTCGGCAATTTCGAACCGCGGACGAGAAAAAAGAGAAATTACTTCGCAGAAATTCGAAAAGATGAAGTCAAAAAGCAACAACACGATGATAGATAGTATCTACGACTACGTAGAACTTGAAAAGCTATGGTGAAACTAGTACTAGTTATGTGAAGATAATTCCAAATGTAAGCCTCTACAGTATCTTCTTGAGGTGCATTGCTGTGATTATACCCTAGCAGCAGACAATTAATCTCAAGTCTAGGCTGTCATTGATTTTGATTTCCGTACACAAAAAAAACGCTCATTCAAGGGACGGAACGTTGTGTATTATTGTCATGAAGCGGAATGGCGGTTGTGGTGTCGTGTTTGTTATGGTTATGCGTCGTGGAAAGCAGAGGTACAAAGAAGTTAAAAACTAAATGCATATTTTCTGTGGATATGGAGCGAGGCGAGCAAATAGTGGAGGAAAGGGTTGCAAACCCAATTGGATAGAGCCGTGAAAACAGGATTTATATGAAGATGCAGTGCCTGCTTGACCAGATGTTTCATGGTATGACTTCATCTTGTTGGACGCGCTTTGGGTGGTTTGCCTAATACTTGCCCATTCTGCTTGGCAGCGGCCTCACGTCGCGCCTGTCCAGCCGCCGAATTGTCCACAGTGGCACGCCTGCTGCTTTGAAATTTTGTAGTTGTTTTCGGTCGTTTCTCAGACATCTTTCTACATCGTACCGCCACTGCGTCGAACTCACGCAGGAAACCAGCCAAGGTCTTGAGAAACATTTCACAAGGCTCCTTGTCCTCTGCGAAATACCGCGTCAAATATTTGCCTAGCAGCTCAGTGTAGTTCCACTGATTCGTCAACAGCGCGCGTCGCATCTCCCCACGCGTGACACACTCGTAGCAATTTGAAACAGTGTAATGTGCGTAGAACGGTACCGATGAAGGACTCCGACCAGGTGGAGGAGAAGCAGCAGGTCCGACAGGAGATGACCCAGGCACAACTGTTTCCTTGACGGTCCCAGATCCAGTTTTCTGCTCGGCAAGCGGTGACGGCATTGCTGCAGTATTAGCAGGAGTGGGGCTGGTTTGTGCTGATGCAGCAGGCTGCTGATACCGCATTTCTCGTGCCGCGAAGGATACAGCGTCGCCGGCGACTTTGATTTTCTCCCTCAGGTCAGCAAAATCGACGCTTTGCGCCACTGCAAGCACGTGACTCAGCTCCGCCTTCAGTTTATCGCTGGTATCGAGAGGAAGTCGCTGCACGAGAACCGTGAGAAGGTCGACTTCACCTCTATCACCTTGAATCTTCATCTCTTTCAACTTTCGCAGACTCCCAATTGAAAAGGCTTTCGTGTAAAGCACTGCGTCTAACGCGTCGTCCTCTTCTTGCTCTGAGGAGAAACTCTCGGTTGTATTTGAGGTATCCTTATCTTCAAGTGCCGTGGAGGAACGCTCTTTCCGTCGCTCTTCCTGTACCTCCTCTACAGGTTTACCTTCGTCTGTGTTCTCGTCTTCTTGAGTACCGTTTGAGCGAGAAAGCGAGCCGCTGCCTTCGCGGGACACGCAACGACCGCTGCCGCGACTGCGCGATCTTCTCCCAGACACCGCAGCTGTGAGATCGACACCGTAGTTAACGTAATTCCCGAGTAGAAGCACTGTCGTCAGTACCGATTGCAGAGACTCGCTATGCAGACACTGGTAGACCGCTGCTTCCACCGCAAGTAGCTCACGCATCAACGAATCTTGATAGGGCTTGCCTTTTTTGCTTCTAGACGAAGCTGTGGTAGGCGTGCCTGTTGCATTCATCTCAGCCCGAAGATCCTCTGGAATCTGAGAACAACGCGCGTAACCAGTCAGGCCTGGAGGTACGGCGCCCAGTGACCCAAAGCCCGCAACCTCAGTGCAGAACTCACGGACTAGCTTCATTACCCCTGGGTTGCTGTCTGCGTGCGCAACTGCGTCGAATGCTGCTGGTTCCATAGCAAGAAAGGCGGTGATCGATGTGCCCTGTGTTCCGTTGGCTACACCACTCACAGAGACAGGGACGGAAGCAGCAGACAGACTACTCGCTGCACTCGTTGCGATGCTTGCGGCAGGAGTCGAGAATATCGCAGCTCGAAGGGGCTCCAGCAACTTTGCATTTTTTGTCTTGGACGAAGACACTGGGCCTATCTGCATCAGGCGAGCACAGCGCTTCTCCAGCGCCGCGGCTTGCGCGGGGTAATTGGTCCCGCTGCATAGGGAGGAGTCGAGCTGGAACTGCATCAAGCGTATTCTCTCACGTGGACGTTTCACTTTTGACGCGAGGCTGATCATAAACTGCTCCATCGGGTGAAGCAGGTGTAGCTTTTCCGCAGGAATTTTTTGTATTTTCTTCTGCTCTTCGTCGGTCGGAAACAACTTCTTATAGTTTTCAAGCTCATCCATGTCGTAACGAACGAAAAAGCCGACTCGCAGCCTCTCTCGTGATAAACTGCCGCTCCGGTGGCTTGCCGCCGGGGGCAACAAGGCTAGAGCACTACGAGTTGTATGTACTGCGGAGGCGTGTTCGTTCTTCGCTTTGTCATCCAGAGCTGCGACCGTGCGCGACCCGCGGGCCTCGTCATCATTCGGCGTCGCCTCATCGTCGTCTAGCTCCGACAGCTCGTTTTGCAAATGGTCTGCCACAGCAGGAGTCCTAGTAATTGCGCACTCCTTAACAATGACATCAGACGGAAGCATGCTCTCCAGGGCTCCAGCACTTGCCGACTTCTTTCTCGCTTCTTTCCTTTGCGTTCTATTGAGAAGATCTGTTTCCGTGGCACTCATGTCTTCACATATCGTTGAGCAACTTCTTGTCTGCGACAGAGCCCCATTAGACAAGACAGTGTTCTGTACGGTAGTCGACTGTTCGCTCTTCGGCGTGCTGTCGTCTGTAGAGGAGAGACTGGCGAAATCCCGCATCGATTCTTGAAACTTCTGTGCGTAATGCCGACTTTTGAGCTCCCTTACAGCACCAACGTCCCGAAGCCTGTGAAGTGGCCGGCACTTGAGCAAATCGGCAACGACGCGATCTTTTGGCGGCAATCGCGCCAGACAAACAGAAAGAGCAAGATGCCGATCACGCGACAAAAACGGCTGCGGCGCATCGTCCTGTTTTTTCCCAGCACGCTTACCACCTTTACCGATCGCATCTCCGTTTTGCCCATTTTCATCTCCAGGCTGTCCACTTCCTGCAGTGCCACTGCTGCCATCGCGCGCGCCCGATGTGCTCTTGGTGCTCGACGAACGCACGCGAAAACCATACTTTTTTTGGAGTTCCGACGCAAAACTCCCTACACTCCGCAAGGGAGCCTTCTCGCGTGCGGCCAAACGCTTATCTAGTGCACGGCGCTTGTCGTTTTCGTCGCCAGAAATGGACTCTGATGTGGCCGACTCCTGCATCGTGGCTGCACGTTGTAAACCGCCTATCGATATTTTTTCACACACAACTCCGCTGGATGCAGAGCGACCGAACACCGCCCGTGGGACGATTTGCCCATTGTCACCGTTTGAGGCTGATACGTTATCACCTTTATCTGCCGAGCCCGAAGTCGTTATTCGACCTAACGGCTTAGTGCTCGACGACGTGCGTTTCAAAGTCTCAGCGCGGTCTTCTTCGGTAGGCGCGCTACCTGAGGTATCACCACCCCTGTTGGGTTCGTCTTCACCCTCGATGACAAGGCTACCGACGCGTGCCTGCTGCTCAGCCTTTGCTGTATCACCAGCAGCGCCAGTCTCTGTAGATGCACCATCTTCGGCCTTTGTCTGCTCTGCTGTATGTTGACCTTCTTTTGTTTTGCCGACTTTTATTGCTGATCCGTCTCCATTTTCTGTAGTCTCATCTGAAGATGTCTCCTCGTCCTCCATTAGTTGCGCACGAATTTCGGCTGATATTCTTGACTCCCATATAGTTTTCCTGCCTGTTGCTTCCGTCGAAGTATCGGTCCAGAACAGCTGTTTTCCAAGAGGCAGAAATCCAGGCCGCTTTTTCGTCCCTGTGCTACCTTTTCCTGAGGTCTTCCCCCCGCTTTTGCTTTTCCCACCCTTCTTTCCACCCTTGTCGCCGGGTGGAGCTGGCTTGCCTCCTTTCGCGGGCGGTGCCGGCTTTCCCTTCCCTGGTGGTGCAGGAGCAGACTTTTTTCCCTTTCCACCAGGCACTGGCGATGGTGACTTACCCTTGCCTTTTTGAGCGTTCGCGTCACCTCGCTTTGCAGTTGCAGGCGAAGGAGGGCCCTTCGTGGACCACTTTCCTTTCGTAGGGCCGCTCTTGCCCACAACACTAGACGAGTCTTCTGGTGATGAAGTAGATGCCACAGTTCCAGCCGTTTCCGCTGAATAAGCTCCGGATGGAGAAGGCGAGGCCGGACTATCTGCTCGACTGACTTCCGATGAGGCGCTTGCTACTCCAGTGTAATTCCCACCTGTTGAAACAGTTGCAGTGACTGGCACAAGCGCGATTTTGAAGCCGTCAGGTACAGTAACCATGTGCCCGCCACATTGTGAAGAAGGCGTAGTCGATCGTGCACCGCTGGAAGTCGTGGCCGTTGGCGATTCTTCTGCTGCATTTCTCTCGCAGCGGCTCGACGTCGCAATACGGACAGCTGCACTTCCACCAGCATTCGGCGAAGGCGGAGGATACGTCGACGGCTCTCCGGCACCAGCTCCAGGATGCAATTCGATAATGGGCGGTGGACCACAAGAACTGAAGGCAGCACTGTGAGGTGGAGAAGTAGATGGGCGTCGAGGTAGACTAGTGCTCAACATTTGTGGGTGATTTGGTAAAGAACCCGGTGGGGGCGAACCCGAGGGCGAACTCCTTCGAGAAAGCGGCTGTGCTAGAGCTGCAGCAATATGCTGAGGAAGGCCGACATCAACACGTGAAGGTGTTGGAGGCCTGTTCTTTCGCCCGGAGGACCCGTGTGCGTTTGCTTCGCCCATCACAGCACGCGCTTGGTGGCCTGGAGTTGTTGCTCCGGGTGTGGCACTCCCACGGTGCGGTGCCCCGCTCGCATCCTCCTTGAAGACAGACGACTCACAGTTTAGTGTTTGCACCTTGGTCGTGTGTGGGAGGTGACCGTTCGACTTCAAAGAACCTACTTGCACTGGTACAACTATCCCTCCAGCCCCTGTGTGTGTGTTTTTCCCTACAAGATTTTGGTATCCTTTGGTCGTAGGCGAGCTCGTCGGATTTAGTGCGTCCAACACGTTGCCACCGCAAGCGGCAGAGACGGAGACCGAAGGAGTCGAGGCAAAACTTTGCGTATCCTCACTATAGCCAGGAGAAGCGACGCTCACATAGAAATTCGAGGCTGACAGCATCGCGATCTTGTCCACCGCAGCACCAGCGACGTCTACTGAAGACGATGGACAAGGAGAGGATGTCACTATGTTTATGGAGTCCACATTTGAACTACGTGACAGGCGCCGTGGGCGTGGTCCTGGCTGCCCCATCACAGCGGGCAACGAAACTGAGGCTGCAGGATTCGGTGAAGCAAGGTATTTCGCACTACAAGGAATCTGACCACCGTCAACGAGCCTTGTTCCTGAGGGAAGAGTATCCACCGTGGCAATTCCGGTCTCGGTCTCAGAGCTAGATGACGATAAAGCCAAAGCAGGAGTTGGACACGCGTCTGAAGACTGGTAATACGTAGTAGAACTAGTAGAGTCAGCGCCGTCTGCTCCCAGCCCTAGTTCGGTTGTCGTTGAATTTTCGTCGCCAGCAAGGTCGTTTCGCATAGGGCGAACAGAAGCTGGCGAAACGAACTCGCAATCGTGCATGCCAGCGACACTGCTAGCATTCCCATGTTTCTTCGAGCCAGCCTTTTGTGTTGACGAGTTATCGGAGTCAACTGTGTGACCAGACGCGGACTGAGACATCTGACTTGTGGAGCACGCAATAGCTCTTACAGTAGCACAAGCTTCAGTTTCACTCTTACCTTCACTCTCTGACCCTGCCGAGGCAAGGCCTTTTTGATCCGCAAGTCCGGCATTCCCTGCGCCTTCTTGCCGTGAGCGACGCGGTGGAGGCGGGCGTGGCTGATACAGTGCTTTCATCTGACGCTGCTCTGGTCCACCGTCATCTTCATTCGAAGGGCACAGCAGATGTCCGGAAGAAGCAGCAGTTACACCGTCGACCGCTGGCTCTGCTGCGCTTGGTCCAGGTCCCAGTGCAGGTCTCTCCAGACTTGACCTATCGTGGTCAGTCCTCCTTGCTCCTGGTTGCTCACTGGTTCCCTGGTGAGGATTAAGCAACTGCGGTGATTGTAGATGGGCAGCCTCTGGGAATGCCATTGGACCTGTGAGCGACAACGAGGAATCCTGGAGACCAAATGCCAATTGCCGCTCTATCGCCGAACGACTCAAAGGTGAAACGAGATCGTCGCGGTCGCATCTTACATCGCTATAACTTGGTTGGTGCGATGAGGATGCTGAAACGGAATCATTGTGACTCTCGTCCTCGACCGGTGGAGGAGGTAGAGCGCCAGGAGGGGCTTTTTGGCTATATCTTCGCTGCGAAGCCGAGCTTCTGCTGCGTCTGCAGCTAGAAACCCGATCAATGTACTCTGCAGAAGGCTGCCTAGTATTTCTTTCGCATGGTTCTGTTCCTCGGAGGTTTCCGTCGACATACTCATGGTCCGTTAACCGCCACGGCTGTTGCTCTGAAATAGCTTTTTGTGTGGCCGTTCCGGGTGCTACAAATACGTCAGCCGGCAGCGGCAGCGGTGGTCTCCTGGTACTACTGGTCGAAGATGACGCAGGTGATGTACCGACGACAATGCGGCCCGCTCCTTCAGGAGGCGCAACGGCTCTTGGTCGTGGGAGCGGAGGCCGCGAGGATGCTCTCGATGACGACGAAGGCAGCGCTCCTCCAAGGTTATCTCCAGAGGGTGACGTTAATGGTTCAGCTGACAGGACATGGACACTCTTTCTTCCTCCATCGCTAGGGCGGGAAGCTGAAGGAGAGGTTCGATTGCCGGAAAGGCCATGTTGAGCGTACTGCAGATGCTCCGCGTGGGATGTTGATGTCATCGTCTCAGAACGAGCGTCAAGCGACTTCGCTCGTGGCAGAACAGGCGGCAGGAACGCTTGAGCGCCGCTATATGCCCCGGCTGCAGCCGAGGACGACGAGGCAGATGTGGCTGCTGGTGTGCTTTCGAGCTTCTCTCGTCTCTTTCGGTGTTTTCGGGTCGCCCGTGCCCGCTTCCTCGCTTCAGCGTGCCTTTTGACGGTCTCTAGCTCGGTCCGGCTTTGGTCCACAGTAGCGTTGTCGAAACCAAAGTAGGTTTCGAGGAGAGACAAGGCAGTCTCCAACCTGTTGTTAGCCAGTTGCAACGCCAGCTTGTGTGCCTGGGAAAGGTTCGACTTCGAAAGGACTCGTGTCGTCGTGGGCGCGGGGCAATGCTTAGAACTCATTTTTCCACATTTTTGATTTCAACCTTCTGCTTTAGTTTCTGATGAGTAGCATATAATAAATGGGAGAGACAATGTGCTAGCTCTCAAGCAGAAGAACAGCCGAGAACCGAGCACCGAGCAACCGAGCGATGCATGTTGATCTTCAAAAAGAAAAGAGTTTTTTTAGAAAGATGAGTCAAATATTAATCAAAGAATGATAGTCAAAAGTCTTAACATACTCAGCTAGCCAGCGCATCTTTTCGAGCCGAGGTTTGCACTGATGTCGCCGACTGAAGAGAAGGTCAGACCGGAAGAGGATGGTTGGATTGTTCTGGGCATACACACCCACGCTCTCCAACTCGATCTGCGGAAAAACTGCACACTGCAACTCGTGCGCACATGTGGTGGAAGCATCATCATTGTTCGGCGTTCCAGGTGCAGGCGAAAGCAATGCAGTAACACCAGGAGCGCCAATCGGCAATGCGGCAACCTGATAAGATAACACGTCTTCAACTTCAAATACAAATGTGGAATCTTGATCTTCATTAAGACTGAGTGTAAGTTGTATTCCTATTCACGTGAAGAATTCTCATTTTCTTTCCAGATTAAAATAACATTTTGTATTTTGTAGCATACATGCAAAAGGACAAGTTGTTTGGGTACCTGCGCAATGCCATTTGTCACAAATGGAACTTTGGCTTTCATTTGCATGATGCCGTTCTCAACTACCGCAAAAGGCTCGCATGATGATTTCGATGATGACCTACTAGTGGTTTTTGAAGAAGCAGTTCTCGTCTTGCTATTGTGACTACTGCAATCTGCAGCTTCTTGTTGTCTGCCCAGAGCTCGTTTTTCGCGAGACTGTTGTTCCATCGCTAGGTCGACGGCATCGGCAAGATCAACTGGAGCGATAACGCACATTGCTCGAAAACTGTCAGGGAGCGACTCGGGAGGAAAGCCGCGCTCCAAGTCTACGTCATCTCCACGAAACTTGATGTTGAGAAGCATGCTCTTTTTGTCTGTGCTGGTGTCATCGTCGTTTGTTTGGAGATTCTGACCCACCGCATGAGTCTTCGAAGTGCCTTTTCTTCTTGACGAGTCTTCAGTTGACGGAGACTGCTGTGTGCTGGAAGACACTGGACCGGAAGATGCTGCTAAGGGAGCGTAAAGGTCGGCTTCGTCCATAATTGCTGTCTTCGTTCCTAAAACGATCGTTGACTTACTTCCATCACGCTTGGCAGAGTTGGCGTTTGCAGTTTCGAGTTCGCCATGGGCAGCAGCGAAGTTCGTGTGCAAGTAGTAGTTCCAGCATGGTGCGTTGTCAATGTAGCAGGTAAGGCACACGTTTCCTTCCAGTAAAACTTGTTCGGCAAAGTGAAACACCGTTTCCCGCTCGAAGTGCATTACTTGATAGTAGCGCGCCTCGCTGAACAAGGTCAAAACTTCGCGAAACTTGCCATCGCGGTCTTTCAAGTGGTCGGTTGCGAGCGAGGAATTGTAAGCGCCGCCGCCCGATGCCACAGCAGTTCCAGCGATGAGGCCTTGGCTGTTGTTGTAGTTCTGTGCGCGCCTTTCAAAAATTTCACGCGTCGCGGCAAAAGCTGCTTTACTGTCGTGTTTCGAGGGCGTTCGCTGCACACAGCTTAACACGCCACCCACTCCCGGAGTCCTTTCTACACAGCTAGCAACCGCGCTTCTTAAGAAGGAGAGAGTCCCTGATTCCGTTGATGGCATGCTAGAGCCTGGTGAGGGCGCACCAGACGCTGCTGCATTACTGAACATCGTGTTCCTGTTACTAGTATTCAAGTGGCCTATACTTGGTGGCAAATTCAACATTGTCGAACCAGTCGCTTGCCCCGCGTTCAGGACCCTTCCATGAAAACCAGCTACGGTATTCTTGCCACCCTTACCCGACGCTCTTGACGGTGGGGTGTACGAAAAGCTAGAGAAGCTGCTCACGCCATTCAGGGTCGGTGTTCCAAACTGCCTTTTGCGTAGCTCCGAAGCTGAGAGGCCGTCTACTTCCGCGGGCAGAGCAGAGGACATAGTCGAGATTGCACTTGCAACACTGCTCGATGACGCAGAGGAACCGAGACCACTGTAGCCACCAGTAAGAGTTGAGAGGCTGTCGCTCAGCGTTGATGCCTTTAATAACGAGGAGGTTGGTGCTTTGTTCTGCAATTTTCGCAGTTCAGATGCAGAAAGGGAGTCGTCTCCTGCACTCGCGCTCGGTCCGCCGGAACGCATTGTGGAAAGAAAAGAGGGCACAACCACGGCCGCACTCGCAGTAGAAGGTGGTGCGGGAGGTGGCGGAGGAGGAGGTGGCGGAGGAGGAGGAGGCGGTCGCGGAGTTTGATGTGCTACTAGCTTCTTCTCCTCGTGCAATATTCTTGGTGTTCCAACAACATTATCGACGGACACACTCGTCTCTTCGGGTTCCGGACTGCTGCGTGAAGATGCGCTCGAAGACAGAGGGGCACCGCTCACATTCACAAACGCTGCATGCCTTGACACTGAAGGTTCGCGTGATCGCGATCGCGGCTGCCAGAACGCTGAGCCATGCGCAAGATCGTGTAATGACGAGCAAAGCGACGCCTCCGTTTGTGCGTCGGAGTTGTCAGGGGAAGAGGCATCCGGCGAATTCTCAGAATCTTCATCCAGCAAATGATCGACGGGTCCTTTTGATAAGCTCGCTGCACTTCTGCTCTGAGAAGGAATCGTGCTATCAGTCGCGTCACTCGAGTACTTGTGGTTGAAACAAAACACGCGTAGGGAGACGCGATGCGGCTCTGGCATGTCACGAAGCGTGACAGATTTCAATCGAAATTTTCGAGAAACTGTTTGAATAGTTCCGTGCCCGCAGGTTTCTGTGCCGGCAGAATCTTTGTCACGAAGCTGGTACGGGGACGCGTGATTTTTGCAACCGTCCGCAAGAACTTGCTGATCAGCTTCACCATGATAGGAAGACTGATGATCATGTGCAACTGCAGCTGAACCATTAGCAATACGAGGTATCGTCTCCAAAGTGTTACAAGCGTTCCTTGCCAAATTCAACTCGCCTCTGTCGTCTATTTGCGGTGGTCTGATGGCCAAGGCGGCACCAAGAGCGCGTTCTCCGTGGACCAAAAAAGTCGAGGACTGGTCCCGCCATAACCACCCCGGCGACGGTAAAAAAGGTCGCTTTCGTTGCCACTCGACGAGAAGCCGATCAACGTAGGCCAGGAATCTAACACATGAGGGTGGTGGAGCTACTCCTGCCTCCTGGAATCCAAGCTCTGGGATCTCTGAAACTTTCGCAAGAAGCTCCGACCACGGTGCATCACGGGCCAGCGCCAACGCGTGTTGTACTCCGGGAGCCGCCGCTGGATGAACATGAGATGCCGAGACAGCACCGCAAGGGGCTGCAGCAGTAGACGAGGTATTTTGTGTCGTTCCCGATACCGAATGAGGCGCAGCAGGATCCCGCTCCGCACTGCGCGTAAATTTTTTGCGCAAGGTCGGCGTTGTAACCAAACCAATCGTTTTCGGCGGAAAGCACGAACCGGCGGTGCTCGGCTGAGCTGAGGCACCATTCGCTGCGTCATAGTCGCGAGTTCCACGCACGAGCTCTGGTGATCGGATTGGTTGTGGTATGTCGTCAACTCGCGCTACTGCTTCACCTCCCCCACACTCAGAGGGCAATGAAGCACAGGAACTCGCTTTGCTCGGGAGAGAGCCAACACTATCGGAGGAGGTGACAGAGTCCGACGGAGGAAGTTGGAGTAGAGATGAATCTTGATGTTCCTCGTACGCGCCCACATTATTCTTGAGTGCTACCGAAGACGAAGAGGCGCAATAACGGTTTGCAACGAGGAGAAAGAGCAGATTATGAAAGCTGCTGTCTTTGAAGTGCACAAAAGCGATGTTCCGCGGATCCAGGTCGAGCCACCAATAAAGGGATAGACAAAACTCCAATATTAATTCCAAAGCCGGCGGCCCATGGTCACTGCTAGAGTTGTAATCGAAGCTGAGCAAGCGCGATCCAAATTTTTCGGCACCGTATTCTTTCAAAATCGAGTTGCCAGATAAATCGAAAATCTGAAAAAAACACCTGTCCTGTTCCTGGCCTTGTTTTTCAGTTGTTTCGCTTTTCGATGCTGCGCCTGCGGTAGGTGTCTTGTCTCCACCAGATGTCGCTACTTGGCTGGCAGCTGTAGCTGCTTTGACGGCCGAAGCGATACTCAGACCTGGCAATTTTGGAATATTTTCGGAGAACGACTAAGTAAGCGTTCCCTCTAAGTCTTTCGTAGTTTCCTAGAATTATGCCAACATCTGGGAGACAAAGGAATACTCTTCACGAATGTGGCCAGGTCATCGATGTTGTTCCGGTGACACTCTTTGTGAGTAGCCAATAGCCAGGGGCTGCGAAACAGTACAATGCGCTCCGTTAATGCAACCACATCAAGATCTGTGTGCCTGGTCACCTCCATCGTGATTCACTCATGCTTGATTCATGAGTAGATGATATTTCTCTACCAGAACCAAACTCTGCATGCGTTCAATCATTCTACGACAGCAGCACCAGTACGTATGCCATGCAGTCGGCGACCTGACTCAAACTATGGTTGTATAATGAGGATCATGCAGTTGGCGGTCGCTGTTAATGCTTTTCTCTTCACGCACAGTTTCCATCTCTCATATCGGGTCTGTCTAGGAAAAGTAATTGGTCCACACGGTTTTTCATTTTACTCTAGCAATTCAGTTACTTACTACAACAGCCTGGATATCTCGTCTTTTTTTTTTCGCTCTTAAGATTCTCATCATCTCTACTCTTCTTCCGGTAGTTTTTGTCATCTGGACCCACTCTGATCTCTTATCACAATAACATAAGTACATGTACAACTTGTAGTCGACTCACATCTGCCACTGAAGTACAAGGACGGGGATGAGTTACGAAATGACGTTCTACTGCATCTCTTTCGTACGTGGTCGGCAGTTGCTGATGCACAGCGGTAGAGCTGAGTTTCCGATTCATTGAGGACTTCTGGATCGCGTGATGAAATCCATATGATAGCTTTTCCTATGAGTGTTTCTTTCTTATACTACAACAACATTTACATTGTTTTGTTTCACGCGAAACAAAAACAAGCTGTTGAATGATAAAGGTGCCATCATATCATATGTAAACTGGTATCCTCCCAAGGACATTCAGCATAAAGATGAAGTTCTGGGTGGAGAGTGAAAAATCATCTTAATTTTTCAAGAGCTCCAGGAACGCTAATTTCCGCAAGAGAAATATCCTTTAAGGCTAATCAATGGCACCCTCAGACAAGTAATTATACTACATGGTTTTCCGCTTCTTTTAATAGAGTTTTTCAATGGTCAGGAACAGCAAGCATCGTTTCCTTTGTGAACCCTGCTGTTAGCAGTCTTCTTCCGGCCTTCAGCCCTCATAATTTTTTTTCTTCCATGTCGCTCCCGAAGTCGTCGCCGGGTTTCGCTTCTCGTTTTTACACCGGTATCAGGTAACAGTAATTCTTCCAGACTGGCTTCTCATTTTACCCCCCCTCTTGCCGCGCAGAGCAAGTGCGGCCCATACAGGTCTACCATCTTTGTGCAGACTTTCGCTATGTTTCTGCAGTCGTCGATGCCATTATGATGCCGACCGTCCAACTCAATGTCGAAAGCCTGCAGCATACCTACCATTCCATAGCCTTTCTGATTGTGCGTAGCTTCGAAGGCGTGCTTCACGTTGCACCAGGATTTCACTGGACTTTTTGTGGCCCACCAGTTGGCTCCGTGCGCCTTCTCCTCGACAGCCCCTTTTTTGGCGGCTTTCTTGTCCTTGGAATTCTTGGTAGCAGCAGCTTTTTCACTTAATGTTGTGTCATTTTTAGTACCAATGTCGTGGGCGACATCTTTCTCCTTGCCAATAGAATTCGCCTGTTGTCGCTGCGAAGCCAAGTTCTTACTGGTCACTGTGCGCCAACTGCTTCGGCAATGCCTGACCGAAATCGAAGTCACCACACAAGAGAAGCAAAGCATTCGGATACTGAGCCACAAATCGAAGCCATCGCTTGAAGACGATCGGGAACGGGTCAGCGGCCCCCACCTGCTCTTGGTCTTGTGTTACTTATGCCTGTTAGCCAGGTATAAAACTCCGTCACGTTGGGAAATAATTGCGGCTTCACGTAGATAGTGATGAAACTCGTTAACAGGCCTTAGCGAATAACGTCCCTTCTTGCTCGACACACTACCTTCAACGAGTTCCACAACAACGGTAGGAAACTCGATGATCTCAGTAGCGAAGTTTTCAATCTGCCACTTTGGATCACTCCACTCCGGGTTGTGGTCTCCGCGAGGAATACAATTGTACTCGAAATCGAGAATCGCAACGTACTTGTACGCCGGCGCGATGGCCGTGTTGCCATCCGCGCTACCGGTGGTCTCCGCCCCTTCACTTGGATTTAGTTCGAGTTTATCAGCACGACAGAAAATATTCACAAAATCCTCAACGAGAAATGTCCTCCTCAAGATTATCGACCTAGCCCACGCTCACCTCGGCGGCGCTCGCGGCAGATGCTGATCGCTCTTGAACTTGATGGGCCGACATGGCTTGAATACGAAACCGTTTCTGGAAATAGAAATATGAGACTTTCGTATGATACTCTAATATACAGAAGTTACAGACGCAATATAACCCGTCCCAATTAATATTTCTTTGGGTAACCAGGTTTATATCATAAATTGAATTCGAAGAAGTAGACGATGAAGTAGATCCATCTAGATAATGTCGTTTGTATTTCTATCGCGGTCGTGTTGGCGTTGGCCTTGGCTTGTAAAAAATAATATCGCGAGCGTGCGCAACTTTCAAAAAATCTTGTCACGAAAAATCAAGTTCGATGAACTAAGTAGCTGGCGGGTAAGTATCAATTGGATTCGGTTCTAGGGTGGAAAAATGTCAAAACCTGCATGTGCACACGGAAGATGGCAGGATAGCATAACTCTTAGTTCTCGTTTTTTTTCGTCCGGCGTAGTCGGTGAACGTGAAACTTACTAGATTGATTGATTAATGATATTCCATGAATCCTCGTTCCGACTTTCTAGTGAAAGCGAGCCACGGAGAGGATTTTTCTTGTCAATTCCATGGAAGCGTTCTCTTATTGATGCTGATCATCCTAGCACCAGAATAACATCCTCTTTGTGTCGGATCGATCTTTCTCGAATGATCTTTCAACATATTCTGGAGATCTCAAACTCAATGATGGAGTTTCAATTCATCTTGATCTTTTGAGCTCGAGCCGAGTAGCCGCATCTACAGGAAGAGGTTTCTGCATGCGCATCACTAGAGAGGGCATGCATTCCACTGAAACGGGTTTTAAAGCTGGACCTGGACAAGAGACGACGACGATCATGAGCAGATAGGTACTCTATCAGATGAACACGCTGTAACACGACGCAGAAGTTTTTGATGTGCAGGTGGTTCTGCTTCAGAGTGATTCTCTACTAAATAGAGAGAACTATAAACAAATCACGACTTGGAAAAAATTTAAAGTCGGGTTGGAGCTGAGGAATCGGCCTGAAACAGCATAGTCGTGTTCGTGGGTGGCAGAAGGCACCGATGGTACTGTTGGTGCGGTTAGGCAATCACCTTTTCTATTCTCGCGAGTACGTCCTTTTCCATCTCGAAGAAACTTGAGTACCGCACATCACGCTCTCCGGCTTGTATAAACGCGTCTCCTTGTGCAGATAGTGCGATATTTCTTGGGAAAAGCCGCCTTCGTTTTGCTGCTTTCTCAAGGTCGTTCGCCTTGAGCTCAGGACCTGGATCGCAGAGTCGAGGTAGCTTTTTACCTATCCACGAGAAGGGGAATTTCTTGTTCGTCGCTTTTTCCGTAAGGAGAAACTCTACACACTGGCGCGCCTTATCTCTTGACTCAAATTGCAAATCGCAGAAAGTCGTGATTTGTTTTTGGTCGCCAGCAGCGCTTTTGCTAGAAGAGACCGTCGTTGACGCTACACCGGCAGATGAAACACCATCGGCTACATCCTGCTCGTCATTGAAGAGAAACACCGTTCCCTCGAAGCCACTTATTTTGCGATCCCTTACTAGTTGCTCGAAATCTTGCTGGATGCGTGAGATCACTTGTCGCTTATTTGCGTTTGTCAACAGGTCGCTTCCTGAGGCTGGAGTTCTTAAACTCGATCTAGAACTCGTCACCAGGTCGCCAGCTCGTTTCACATGTATGATGACTCGCGCGTCCCGGAGTTTCACCGTTTCTTTCTTCACTCGTACATCCAGGTCGTCCCTAAGAAAGCGTCTGCGCTCCTCATTCTTGCGCTCGATGTACGCGCGATTCGCGGCGCGTATTTTGCTGAGCTCTGCGCTAAGTTTCGTGACGCTGCTACTCGACGTGCTGCCTCCCATCTGAGAAGAGGGGTCTCTTCCGGGTTTGGCAGACACTCTGCCCATTCCTGCGGCTGCAGCATTAAAGAACATGGACTGCTCAGCTGCCTCCTGTCTTCTCGCTTCCGCCTCGCGCTCCCGCTTTTCTAGCTCTTTGGCCAGGCGCGCACGCTCTCCGCTCTGCTTCTCGAGCAACTCGCGTTGTGCCTTTCGCTTTAGTTCCTCTCGGTGAATCTCCTCTCGCACCGCCGGGTCCAGCAGCAGGTCGCAGACTTCCTTGATTTTCACGAACATGCTCGAATCCTTGTCCGCCTGTTTATCCGGATGATAAACCAAGGAGAGTTTCTTGTACGCCTTTGAGATTTTCTTCTCCAAGGCTGCCGCGGCCTCAGCCGGCGCACCAGGACGGCAGGCCGCGGCACCCTCGCTGGCATCCAACTCCAGCACCGCATATAAATCGGTCTTCTCTCCATACTTCTCAAAAAACTGCTTCAGACTCTGTCGAGTCGGATCACGCTTGGACGACGCCATTTTATACTAGTAGTAAGTATCTTCAAGAGGAAGTACTGTTAACGATGTGAGGAGCAGCACTATGGAATCGAAAAGTACTCATCTAAGTACGATACAAGTCAAACAAGTGGAACCGCAGTGATAATATTGAATAATACACATCAGTCGACGGAGCGTTAAAAATTTGGAGATGAAATCAGGTCAAAAACGTCCGTGGCCGCTGAAAATTTTTGCAACAATCATCTATGTAGGTGCTAGTTGTACACGTAGACCTAGCAGTCGGCTTACCATCCCAGACTCCATGTTATTGTTAAGTAATCTGCATATCATTCACGTACTAGAGGAGAGGTTTTCCTCCGACCTAGCGTTAAATGTTAAAATAACAGACAAAGATCATGAGAAATCATCTTCTCCACATTCCATGCATATGGATATGCTGAAATCACGAGGCACTCTATGTGCTCAATCTTGCATCACAGACAAAGATCACCTTCAAGTTCACAATGAGTGTCTCTAACCCAAGCGCGGCATAAAAATTTAAAAGGGGGGCGCAGCATTCGGGTCAATTCAATCTTCAGACAATTGCTATTCGGAGGTCGGAACCGCATCCATCGGAGCTTTTCAGATCATGATCATCGGTTCGAATAAAAAGCGTCTGTACATCAGCAAGAACATGACGAAGCCGCTGAGCAACTACATCCGATCTGATTCTGTATTTTCCAAGTTTTTCAGACTCAGACACTTTGGATTATGTTTTGAGAAAGTTGCTCACAACTGAGACTGTGCTCTTATCTTTGTCACAACTCGGATTTTTGTTGAAGAGTAGGTGACGTTTGTCTCTTATCATCTAGATCTACGACCAAAATCTTTTATTCGGTTGATTCGATTTTGTCGTGTCGGTCGATCGCGATTCTTCAATCTTGTTAGTAAGTACTTAAAAATATTTATGTATTATAGCTGCTTTCATTCAGGATCAGGATTAAAATCAGGAGTCGTTTGAGTTTCGTGGTATGCTGGGATCGAACTCCAAAAGCACCTGCTGTACTGATTACTACGGATACTTCTTAGTCCGCAACGGCCTGTGTAACGATGTTGATTGCTTCATTTTGAAGAACCAGTCCGCGCCTACCGCGAGGTCAGACGCGTTGAGAATTCTACAGGACGACCTGATGAAAATCAAAATTACGTTACTTACTAACATTTTTCTTTGTGGAAAGGTATCACGCGATGATGGTTTTCCGCAGGGATCGACATCGAAGCAAAAAAACTCTTTTTTAGTTTAAGAACTACTCAGATCTTCTTTTATGTAGCGCATTTAGGTAGGGACTAGGTACTTTTTGCTTCGATGAGAGAACAGTGACGTCGCTTTTTCTTTTGCATCATAAACATAAGCATAGATTGATAGATAAGTACTGGATGTATGATTGAGTCACTCAATGTTAAAAATCAATGTGAAGAACAGATACTTAGAATTGAAATAATTGTAATGTTGCCCCCAGATCTACTGTTTCTGTATGGTGAATTCTTCAACAAGGCCTTGGGATGAGTACTGAGATTCAGGGGTGGAGCAGATCCACCGAGTAAGCCTGCGTTTAAACATCAAAGTTATTTTTTGATAATGCCATCTGCAACTGCATTTGGATTTATGTGACTTAGCGTAAGAATTTTATTTGCCTGCAGTCCGTCAACTATAAATATTTCTCAGGACGATCAACGTCAACCGACGTCATTCATCGCCAGCTTATGCAGCTGCGACAAGTCCGCGGTCCACATGAACACGAACTAATGAAGAATCGACATACTCGACTGTTTCTCTCGCCTCGCGCTTCACGATGAAGCGACGGCGCCCGTGCCCACTAGAACGATAAACGTCGACGAATGTAGCTCGAAAAGGCTGTCCTCGTCCTGTTGGGCCACTGGCAACGTCAACAAGGGTCGCCTTTTTCTTGAGGACCGTCTCGAATGGAACTAGCTTCGTCGCACGCTCGTTGTCGGATACACGGATGCTCACCTCGCATTGACCAGCAAAGGCGGCGCGGATCGTCCCAGTGGAGTGGTCAAAGCGTTCGCGGAGAGCAGCAACGGCAGGAGGCTGTTCGCTGCTCGAAAAATGCAAGACGCAGCTGTCAGGCTCTTCGTTGTAACAGCGGACAAATGCCAGCCGAGGCTGCACATTCATGAACTGGTGGCCACCAGTACCGTCGAAGTCGCCACAAACTGATTCTTGTCTTCCCGGAGGCAAGAACCTAAAATTTGATTTAGAGTTAAGGTAATGATAAGCGAAGACAGAATATCCACCTGTCGCTTTTTAGCGGTGCCTAAGCTAGCAAGATTGGAAAAGTACTACAGATTATACTGTGGACCGTTGACGATACAATCAGAATCACTTATCTTAAGTAAACACTAACACTTCCCGACCTTCCCCTTCGGCTCCGCGAAAATGAAAATAAATGTCTTACTTAGGCAAAACCAAAAGACACAGAATCCTGTAGGCTGTAGCTGATTGCAATACATTGATGAGCTTCTTGTGTGGAAGCTCGACACCATGCAGTACTACCTCGGACTGTTTGGGCACCAAGGTCTGCCACTGCGCCACCCAGATAGCGTCTGCGCGCGATTCGTTTTCTCGAGCAACAAGGAGCTCAGCGCTCGCATTGCTCGAGGAGCCACCGCCATCGTCAGAATCTTGAAGCGACTCGAGCACCTTTACCTGTCTGCCGTTACGAAATGCTAGCGCAGCTGGCATGCCGTGTAGTATGACAGCATAGGGATGATTTCTTGAGAGCACCTGCGAAGCAACGGGCGGATTTCTGGGGGCGCGCATTATCTGGAAAGGGTCGTCGGAAAATGAGAACGCGGGCAGCCTTGGCGCAGTGAGATGCTGGCCTGCGAATTCTCAGAGAACACGCTACCTCCGAAGTAGCTTCTTCCCGCGGTTCCTGCGTTGACGCTAGGTGCTTGCGCGGCGCTTCGCGTAGGGGCAGCAGCAGCGTTCCTCGTCGAAAGTGAGCTGCTGGAGCCGGATGATGACGACGATGATGAAGGTTCAACATTATGAGAAGCGGGGGCTGGTCGTGCTGAGCGTGAAGACGAGGACGAACTAGTTCCAGCGTTGTTCCCTGAGAGTGACGCAGATGAAGCGTTTCTTTCCTGGCTCTCGCGAAGCGAAGCTGCGACAGCAGCCTGTATTTGCGCATCATCAAATGCGCCCTGATTTTTGTCTTCAGATGATTCCGGTCGCTCTTCTGATCCTTCTTCCGCGAAACCGCCATAGGCTTCTATAATCTCCTTCCAATTCTGCAGATGCCGCTGATTTTCTGCGATTTTGTCCTTCTGCTGGCGCCTCCTGCGCATGCTGTTTACCTCCTCTGAGCCTCGTATGTCCTGGTCGATGCGCTGCTTGTAGTCCTCATACTTATCAGCCGGACGCAACCGAGGCCGGATTTTCTCCAATTCCGTCTTCCGCTTGTGTTTCGTCGGACAACGACACGAGGGACAACGTCCGTGCTGGCTCCGATTTCTGTCTCGGCATTCTGCTCCGCAGAAATAGTGACCGCAAGCTGTCATCTTCAAAACGGGGATTAGAGATCGATTTTTTTTGAGTTGAATGATCACAACGAGATGACTGCTACACAGGTGGCTAATGTATCAGGCAAGTAGATTCGTCTCAGATGTATCAGCGTGAGTGACATTGACGTCAGTAGGTAGTATCATCTTGATCCCCAATGAATGAAAGAAACAAGAAAGACACAGCTGGCCCGGAGCAAGAAGCTTCCGCAACCACATCTATTTCTAAGTAGTAGCGCTATCCTTTGTCTTTTCTTTTCCAATAAAGACAATTACAAAACAGGCCTTAACATATAATCCACCTCGTCCAAGCAGATCACGCACATTTCCGTTGCTTCCTCATCGTCGGCTATGCCTGTCTCAGTCAGCGAGTCCAGAGTTACGTGGTCGCCCTCACCTGACCGCAGCGAACTCCTCTCAATAGTAACTTCCCCGCGGCTGCGCTTGGCGTTATCTTCCTCGAGAATCTGCGGCGGACGCTTGCCATTGGTAGCAGAGGAGGATGAGGAGGATGATGCCCCCGACGCTTGTGCGTGTGGGTCAACTATGACTGCGGCACGGGGGTCCTGCAACGAATACGAAGAAGAGGAGAAAGACGAAGGCATTATCTTGCGTTGTTCTAGATTCAAAAGAGAAGTTATCGTATGGGAATATTTATATGTTCCAACGCTCAGGGCGACGGCGCCCCTCCTAGCGCAGGGGGGGCGTACCGTCGCCCCGGACCCTTTTGGGAGCCGTCTGCCGGGAGTGGAAGGCTTCCAGAGGGGTCGCGAGAGACCCGGATGGCCTTTGCATGTACCCTACAGACCTGCGAAGCTGTCGATTGCTGCAACCAAAGGGGACGCTTCGGTTCGGCTTGCTGCCGCTGTCTCGTATTGCGCTTCATTCTGTGCGGAAGACGACGCGCTGCGCCTGCCTTTTCCCAGGGGCCCAAGGGGCCCCCTCCGCTCCCTTCCACTCCAGCCGCCTGCATGTACTCGACAGGCTTCCGACGTGCTTCGCCGCCGCAGCAGTGCGCCGGGTGTGGAAGGCCTCCGAAGCCGGCAAAAGGCGCAAGGCTGGACCCCCTGAGCCGTGTGGCCTGTACCCTCCTGGCCCTGCTTGCTCTGGAGACCGTGACCGCCTTCGGCGGCCTTCTCCCCTGGAGGCCTCCAGCCTGCGAGGGTCAGCAGAGGCCACGAGGTCCCTGAGGAACATGCAGAGAGGCGCAAGGGGACGCCCGCGCCCAGTTTTGACGCTTTCCACCACTAGAATCCGCGAAAATATGCGCGGAAAAGAGCGTGCAAGCGGGCCATCCACAGGGGAGGACCGTGCAGCCCCGCATCATATATATTGTATGTTGTAGTTGTGTCAGAGTTGCAAATTCTTCCAATTGTGACGATGTGTTAGCAGTAGCACTTTTACTAGCTGCATGTTAAATTTACGTAGACTGAAGAGATCGATTGCTATCAGCCACCGGCACCGACGTCTCGTCCGGCATGGATAAAAATTCGAGATCGAGGAGAGATCGACTTGTAGAGCACCAATGTTTCATCTTCGATACGTAACACGTATACGTGGCCTAACTTTACCGCTTCGCATAATTCATAGACGTTCAGAAAAAAAGCAAGGATATGACTTTTTGCATAAGTCGCGTTTACTTTCTAGATATTTGATAAAGAAGAAAGAGAAACTTTCTTCACTCATCAAGCACAAGCACAAGCTCACGAAGCTGCGCTTCTAAGGCCCACCGCCGTGGAAAGAAGTGCTTCAGCACCTCCGGTTGGAGGAGATGCAATGGAAAATCGCCGCGATAATAGGACTTTGTGAATGTTGCCGCACGGACTTCTGACTGCCACACTTCAGAAGAACGAGACATGCTCGAAGATGCACCAAACAACATCAGCGAAGGAGAGGACGAACCAACGACCTCATATTGATGAGACTCATTTACTTCGTTCTAGTCGTGTTGGTTTTGCCCTTCGTTAGCAGCATTGGGAAATATCGCGGCTACATTAGACTATACACAATTGTTCACTTTCACCTAGACCCACGTCAACGCCCTTCCAGTTCCAGCGCACAGCGCCTTTTTTCTCAGTTAGACGTCGGAGGCCACTCCGTCTCCTCTTTTCGGTCATTTATTGCCTGTTTCTCAAGCAATAAGCCCGAAAGAAAAGCAACTTGCTCTTGTAGGCGCTTTGTATCTTCGCGAAGCTTGGCGCTTTCCTCTTCTAGCGGGATTGTCACATCACGTTCGCGGACTTGGTAGTATAGCAGGAGCGCTTCTTTCTCTGCTGCACGCTGTTCTTGATCGCTAACGGTACGCTGTAAAAAAAATGTCACTCCATGATTAGAAAAAGGAGAAGTCTAAGAGCACAAGCAGTGGTCCAAGAATGAATATTTCTTCATTCAAAAAATATCAATATGTCCTTGCAAAAGCACATAAAATTAAGTTTAAGCTAGAGCTTGGAAAACTTGATAGGCTGTTGAGGTGGAACACTAAGCAATGGCATTTTCTTGAACATTACAACCACAAAGAAATGATTTCCTTAGAACAGCGTCGCTCTTCCCACGAGGTTACCATGTATTTTTCGTCGCAACAAGAATGATCTTCAATAACATGATCGAGAAAAAGGAGTGAGTACACGTACCTGCAATTCCCGGCGTTCAATGTCAGCCTGGTCCAGACTCGTTGCCATTTTTGCGGCTTGCGTTTTGTACATTGCGACCTTTGCCTGTAAAATTTCAATTTCAACTCGGTTTTGTGATAGTGCTGCCTCATAACGGATGCGCTCTTGCTTGGAAAGACTCGCTTCTCTTTCCAACAGGCAGCATTTATCGAGCAAGTCCTCCATTTCCACAAGCTCCTCTTGCCGTTTTTCTTGCACTAACAGGTGTTTTTGTTCCAGATTCCGCAGGCGCAGCCCGAGAACTTCTGCGGTGGCACCGTTTGGATTTGGTAGTCTTTCCTGGTCCTGATCAGCATCTTTGTTATTATTCAAAGCATTTTTACCAGGGGACGTAGATCTTTCTCTTTGTCTGCTCGACGGCGACGAGGATGTGATGTCGGGTGAGTTCTTAACCCTTTGTGGTCCAGCCTGTTTTCCTTGCCTTGCCTGAGTCGCTGCCGCTGCTCGTCCAGGCGTAACCGAGGATGACCTCTTAGGAACACTACTGCAAGACGAACTCAGTATTTGACTAGTACTAATCAGGGTTCCGTGACGTACTCGTGACGAGACAGAAGGAGATTTGGTCTTTGCGACGACTGCACTGCTTGAGGAAAGTGTCTTCGGCTTATCCTCTATTTGCTTAGTTGCGAGTCCTGACCCTGACGACGTGGTTGTACTAGCTGCATAAGGTGTGCTTGTCGGTGATGACTTAATATTCCGGCTTCCGGAACCACAGACTGTCGTGGACGTAGGTGACGCTCTAACCCGTGATCCTGATGGGTCCCCAGCTGAACCTGACTTCACGGATCTGCTCGTGGACGCGACTCCGAAGTTTGAAGACGGCCCTATCGAACTACCAGTAGCAGTACCAGTTCTAGTCTTCTTACTACTATCGGTAGATCGGCTCAGAGCAGGGTTTTTCCTTGTGGACTCCATCGCCCTGCTGTCCGCGCATTCATTTTTACGACCCTTCGTAATCCCTGTACCTGCTTCCGTGCGATTCTTACTACCAGTCATGTCCTTTTTGCTGCTTGTTGAGCAAGGCCGCCTCGTCCGCAGCAGCGCACCTCCACCCGAAGCTGAGGCTGATGCGGTTCCAGAACTCACGCCAGGACTTTTTGCTCGAAATGTTGATGAAGATGCTGGATAAGGGACTTTGAAATGCTCTCTCGTTCTAGATGACGCTCCTTGCCCGCCTTCGTAACTCGATTTGTTTCCTGCAGATACACCTTCCTTTCCGCCTAAAACCCTATCAACTGGACTGAATTCGAGCTTCTTGTTGCTAGACACTTTTTCTCCAGTGTTTTTCTTTGTTATTCTTATTGCTTGTTGCGGGTTATCTACGTCTTTTGTTGTCCTAGCGGCTGAACCACTAGAGCCAGCTTCCTCGGGACTTTCACGCGGAAAGGGCTCGTTAAGCCAGTAGTATATCAGTGGAACTTCTTCTTTTCGAAATTTTCGAGCATCGTTGTTTTCGAAATATGTCCAGGGATGACGTGTTACTTCGGAAATCTTGTCGCCCAACCAAGGGTCCACTAGCGTTTCTACCGTGGGCGCTGCTTTCACACGATTTTCGTCGCTGGAAATCTCCATTTTTGACCTGCGTGTTGTCTGGATCTGTCACTCGTCGGTCGCCAGCGCAGTCACCTTGATTTGCAAAATGCAGACGAATAGTATCAAAGCAAGGCTCATCCATGTCCCTTATTGTTTCAGCTCGGTGGTTTTTCGGGCAAAAGCACCTCCTGCTGCTTCCCGCCTCTCCATTTTTTTCACTCTGAGAACTCACATTACAAATATTGCCATGAACTAGTAATCATCGGGTAGATATTGAGCCACATGATCCCTCATCCCTAATCTCTCATCACATGCACGTCCTTGCTCAACAACCCTTGCTGCACTGCAACATGATCAACTGTGGCAGAAGGATCGACAGGATCAGCTTGCTTGAAGTGTTGAGAGATTGGATAGAGATGACACGCAAATCCTCGTCCTCCTTGCTGCTTGTCGGACGCCTCGACCTCCATTTCAATGATTATGAAGTGACTTACGATCAATAAAAGTTCTTCAAATGACGTTCGCGAATTTCCTTATTCGTTTTCACTTTTCACCGTGTATCCATGTCACGAGAACCTAAATACAAATAACACAAGCTCGATGCAATGTTGACGTGATACAACACTTTTGATGAGGATGTTAAGGTAGACGTTCTTGTACCTCTTTAGCTCAGCTGTTGTGTGTGGTCTAATCAGAAACATGAACTAGTTAGTAGCTATCATCTGTAGGTACAACATCAAGGGGAATCAGAGGAAACAGTAGTCGTATATTGCACACATGTAGTAGTGGTTGTTTAATACTAGAACTTGATTAACAGTTTTGATAAAAACAGCGCCTGATGCTGGTTATGACATTAACGAGTCGAAGTCGATAGAACTCTCCCAAGGGCCCAAGGTTGAACTCGAGCTAAGTAAAAATGACAAAAAAGGACTGCTGACAAATTAAGCCGAGACAAACATTACTTTATTCTGTTCTTCTGACTGATGATCATGACCAGCATCTATGAGTTTAAGCTCAGCAAGATGCTTCCATTCATTTAACAATGTCATTCATTATCATTAACGTGATATCAATCTGGGGTTCGACTAATAAATACAGGTATTTTTTCTATGACAAACACCAAGACATGACAATTGATTCTCAGCTTCAAGAATTCCGTTCAGGGCGCACCGCTCCCGCACCCTGTCATTGGGAGTTGATGCGTTCCTGCGGCAATGCCCAAGTTGTATTTCGCCAGTTTGCTTGCGGTTCCGCCCAAAGCATGCAGCAAGAAATTATCCAGATTTCCGTCAAATTCGTTAAGCAAATCCATGCGCTCCAGCAACGTAGCTGCAGCAGTAGGCTTCACAAGAATAGGAAAGTCAGCAGCCGACGGGAGTCTCGAAACACTCCAGGAGTTCTCCAAAAACATGTTCTGCTCCTCAGGCTCCTCATCAGCCCTTGCGACCCCGTCAGCGGTGCTCCGAGAGGACGCACCTCCATGCCCGAACGTTTCCACTTTCATTTCCATTTCCACGCTCATCTCGACAAACGCGGACTTTCCGGCGACTTCACCTGGACGATTCTCGAACGCAATCAAGTCTGGCGAATCCACCCCGAATCCATCATGCTTTGCAATTCCCAGTGCCTAATGAGAAGAATGGGTAACAATGTGAGATAGATGAGACAAAACTCGACCAACTATAAACAAAAAGAAAGAACACCAACGCCAAGCAAAAAAATTCTTTTAACTAGAGTTTCTCATTTTTGTTTGTAGTACAACTACAACTATGACATCAACGAGCTCAGCCGAAAAGAGATATGTGTACCTCCAACGCTTCAGAGATTCTAGTCCAGACGATGGGCGCTAGGTTGTCAGGTCGTAAGACTATCGCGCCGTACGGTCCAACCTCATCGCCAGACGGATCTAGAGATGCTGAAATGGTGTACCCGATACTTCTCGTTTTTGACCTGAAAAATTTGGAATGATGTAAGGATATTCTAGAGTCTTTTCGATTGCCCACGACGTGCGTAGTTGTTTTAGAGTCTGTTTTGGGCTTCACGTGAAACGATCCCGAACCAGATCCCTCTAATTCTAAACATGATCCATCCATCTGAGCAAAGGCAAAACGAATAGGAATATGAAGGCAAAAAAATGAAAGCTCCAAGCAGGAAAAGAATACTCGGCATCCTTTACGCGAGTCAAGGCTCCTTCGAGGGAAGCGACCTGCGACAGGTGCCTGCGAAGACTGAGTCGTAACGGGTAAAAGCTGTCGCGCACTCGCGCGATCTCGCAGCTTTGAGAGCCGCGTCCAGGCTCGAAAACGACGTAGACTTGTCCCGCAATCTTCGAGAATGGCCACACCAGATTCGGCGTTGTACTAGTAGTTGACGAGTCGGATCCCGTGTCCTGTGAGTACCAATCTCTCTCGTACTGGCTACGCAATGATTGTTGGTTTGTGTGATCATCAGAGGAGGTCGGGAGCACTCTAGCTGCGTTTCGCTGCAGAAGCGGTCCACTCCACAGGCTGAAATATAGATCAAAAGCGGTCTCCAGTTGGCTCTCGAGTTTTGCATCGTGGGCTTTGCTTAACTGATCTAGAGCGACTCTAGCGGCTTTCAGAAGCCCGGTAGACTCTGGCGGAGCTGCTTTCGTCGCACTCGAAGTCGAAAAGATCGAACTTGTTAAAATGCCACTGCTGCGTGTGCTGGGTGAAGATGATGCGAGCACATTCTCGGACAAGAGATCGACGACGAGCCTGAGGTTGATGAGGATGATCAGGAATCATGATTCTGGAAGACAAGCAGAAAACGGTTACGGTGGTCAAGCATAAAAGCACAAATGTACTAAGAGTAAGTAGATTTTTATACCAGACAACCCCCTTTCCCTGAAGTTGATAAGGCAGCTCCAGATTCGCGGCACCGACCTGACCCTCTGTCAGCGCCATCAACTGGCCCGCCGTATCGACGGTGCCTGTTCCAAAGAATGGCGTCAACAGAGAGAACTGCTCTGACCCATGGAAAAGCTCGGCTCCTTCCCTTCGACTTGGTAGCATCCACACATGATCTCCAGCGGAAGTGAGCAAACGGATTTTCAGTATCATACCCTCTGGTATTGTGCGCAAAAACTTCTGGATGTGCGGCGCGTCTGTATTTAGAGACACAGCTGTGGTGGAAAAACGAGGGGCAAACGCATTTTCAATTTTCCGCGAAGTGCTCCGAGACATTCGACGACCTGATTCCGTAAAAATGGGGGAAAAATTCGTATTTCTGCTCTATCACTTCAGCTCCTCGGGAAAGCATAACACGTTGATACTTACTGCAAGCAAAAAAATTTACCTAGGTGCATACGGTGAATAGTAGAAAATTTAACCAATTAACTGAGTACCCGATGCGTGATTCTTGCTCGTCGATGAGCCGAAATCTGCAGCACCAGTGTTTTCTCCGTCAGTTGCTGACTGACGCTCTGCAGCTTCATGGCGCGGGCTCTTTTCGGCAGCGCTAATCGCTGCATTATCGAGAACGAGGTGGACCTCGCTTGGTTCGGTAAACGATAGTGTATCGGGAAACTTCCGAAAGATGCGCTGTATATCGCCTCGCAGGGCTGGCACATCTTTGCGAAAGCGAGCGACATCGAGGGACAAAACAATGTCGTCACGGTCAGCCATCGCAGACGATATCGATTTCTCCAGATTTACGAGGCCCTGGAAGGCAGCCTGACGGAAGTCGTCTGGCGTTATGACATCCGCCTCGTCATCGTCTACGAATGGAATTCTCGAAGTGATGCGCCAGCTGGAATCCCCAAACTCCTGTTTGTTGTCCTCCACGGCGGAAACGAAGATAGACGCAGGCGGGTAAAACGAAATCGAAGAAGATGTTGAACGCTGTTCATCCGTTCTTGAATGAGCGCCACCTTCTATTTTCATCTCGCCGGTTTCTTCTTTGCCCGCGCGCTGTCCAGATTTCTCATCTTCATTTTTCCTGCTGCTCTTTTTGCTACCATCGTTCTTGATGGTAGAATCATCATCAAGATCACTTGGTGTCGTTCCAGGAAAAGAAGCTCTACTTTCGTCTTTCTCCTGATGCTTGCGGTTGCCCTTGCTCGAACTTTCCGCATGCTTCTTCGAGTGCTTTGCCTTTTCCGTGCGCAGCATCCTATGGCGTGTCTGAGGTTTCTTCCTTGCGTCTTCTTGATCATCGATTGCCGAGCCTGCTGTTGAGACTAGTTTCTCAGACACATCATCTTTGTCGTTTTCATCATGTTTTATGGGCTTGTCGCTTCTTCTCTTCTTTTTTACGCTGTCGCCTGCTCCGGGAGAAGGATTGTTAGAATGCTTTCCTAGAAAGGAAGCCCACACTTCGCAACCGGGACCAAATCGGTAAGAAGCGAAGTTCAGATGCGGGCAAAAGACCGCTCGTCCGCTGTTTTCCTCTCGTGTGTAGTACCACACGTGCGTATGCGTCACAATGCTGTAAAACAAAAGGCACAGAAGTGTCGCGAGGATTGCGCGTCGTCGCAAAACTCTCCTGTGCCGTTCCTGTTTCTCATCGTCTGCGTCGCTGATCCTATCCAACGGGGACGAGTAGATCCTCGAGGAAGTTCTGCTTTCATCCACATCCTCGTCAGACGATTGCGCAACATGGAGAGCTTCCGCTGATCCGAAGAAAAATTGGTAGTTTTCATTGCTGCTCATCGACGACGATTTTAGCGCCTCTACTGCACGGCGGTCTTTGTTGCCAGCCGCCTTCTCTTCTTCGAGTAGGTGCTCAGTTTCTCCATCCTCCGCCTTCTCTGCTCTATTTGGCGCTCCTGAGCTTATGTGATGAAGTAGATGGCGCAACTGCTCCCACGAAGATACAAAAGCGTTTTCGACGGAAGCGCCAACTGCTCTTGCCAATGACTTAGAAGCTGCGGCAATGCCAGAGCCACCTGCTGGGCTTACTTTGATCTTCGTCTTATCCTTTGTCGGAGAGGATGAATGGTGAAGATTTTCTGCTTTCCTTGTTGATTTTCCTGCCTGATAGTACAAGTGATGAGCTGGCTTTGCGGAGGCCGGGAGTTCAGCAAACTGTGAGAACTGCGTAGGTCGACTAGAAGTCCGAGATCCCTGCTTTGCATACGGACGATGGTGCTCAATGCTGTTTTTCTGAATCATCGCTGTGAGCATGCTGGTTGATGTCCCCTGCGTGTCGTGATCATTCACGCGGCTCTGCTCGGAAGTGCTACTGCTTGTTCCGTCTTCACCGCGTGACGATGTGACATTCGATCTGCTGATATCACTGATCCCACCATCGTCGGATACCGATCCGGCTTCCGATGCCTGTTGCTCCACATACTCGTCGTAGTCGTCCACTGTCCTGCTTTCTACAGCTTTCAGAAGTTGTGGCATTAAATGTTGACGTTCTTTTTGCTCTACTTTGCTGCAAGTGCTCGAAGCTGCGGTAGCCGACGAGGAAATAGAGGACGGAAGAGCAGAGCTAGTATTTCCTTTGGGCACGACTTGTGCGTGTTTTGTTGAATGTTCTACTTTGTTTCCATCTACTCCTGTAATCCCTACATCTTCAGCGTATCCACCTTCAGAAGCACGTATCCTCGAGTTTGTTTCTCTGTGCGCGGTGTAGAGATCAGTGAACCGAGGAGGCCGCATTGTCCCCGCACCTTGTAGTCCGCCGCCTTTATTTTGAGACAAGGACGACAGTTTAGCAGAGCTGCTCGAAGACGAAGATACAGTTGACGTGGGTGCGGTGGCAGTTGTACTTGCTGAAGAAATTCGAATAGGGACAGGCACTCCTGCTGATGCGATTTCTTTACTCGAAGAAGAGCTAGCAACATCGTGAGCACATGGCGGCTTATTGTCAATCGCAGTCGGATCCTGAAGCGCGGTTGCAGCTGCGGACGCTCGATTATACTGCCGTGTGGCGCTTAGCGCCCTAGCGGAAGAGGAAGCGGAAGGGAATTCCGTTGACGTCCCACCAACTCTGGATGTTGATGCTTTTGACATTACTGGAGCAGCGGGTCCGCTTCCACGATAGCCGCGAGGCGCGGCTCCTCTATGATCCGATTCGCCCATCGAGGAAGAACCCTGTACCATTTTCGATGAGTCGACAGTTGAAGCTAGACGTTGGTCCTTCTGGTGATGCGACGCTGTGCGTTCCTCAGATGTTGACTTGCTAGAAGGTACTGATCGCTCACGGCTGTACTTTGCTTCTGCTGTCTTGACGAATCTCGAGACGAACTCGTTCCGTCGTCGTGCCTCATCAAGCTGCTCTGCATCTCCAGCTTCATCCTCTGCACCTCCGCGGTCTCTCATTGACGCGGTCTCGGTGCTTCCCTTCAATTCATCCTGGTCACGCTGTAGTTGAATACTATTTTCGGCATGTGTCACTGATATCATCTTTATTCCCAAATTTGCATCGTGGGTGACGGTGTTGTCGATGCTCCTATCCCTCCTGGATCTGGTGCCTCGTTTTTGGCGAGTTGCTGCATCCGCATTCTCCAACAAATCAAGGAGTGCGACGATTTCGCGCTTTTTGTTCCTGCTCGCACTTCCCGCCGCATCTTTCGAATTTTTTGTCGATGATGTACCTGAAGTCGTATTTGGTGATCTCCTGTGTTGAGGTAGAGCGTCGTCGTGTGGTGGAGGCGGAGCCCTTGGTGCTACCATTGGTCTCATTTTGCTGGGGCTAATGCTCTTACTGATCTTGCTGGGACTTCGACTGCTTTTGTTATTTTGATGTTGAGCAGCTGTACTAGCATGCTGTGGTGCACGGAGATGATGTTGAGCTGGCGGTGGCATATCAGAGGCGAGCTCGTTTTGAGCCATGTCTTCATCAAGAGGCACCTGTAAGTGCAGAGATGAACCACCTCCCGCCGAAATCCGGCTGCTCGAGAGATCTAAAGCCCCTGTGGCCTGGCGCGCTCGTAGATTGGCTCGTGAGGCCATCGCATTTACTTGCTGCATATTTTTCAGACGCGCGATCCGATCGGTAAGCTCAGAAGCTCCACCTCCATGACTTGTGCCCGAGCTGGTAGTTGTCGACATCTTTGACGAGGCGGAAAGTGATACCTTCGACGAAGGTGCCACGGATGCTGGAACCTCCGAGGAACACGGCGATCGCCCTAGATGTGGCATTACTAGAGAAGCCGACGCAGGCTGATAGTGTCGTGACGTCGGTGACGAGGACGAGGGATTACGATTAGCAGATGTCATATTCATTTAATTATTAGTCGAGCTGTCCTTTTTTACATTTCATTCTTGGAAAAGAGGATCTTTGTATCTCGACATGATAAGCATGGCATCATGACAAGACGAAATTGTCCTCTACTACCGAACTTCTAATTGAGGCAGCAAGGCTTCAACATTTTTTTGTGCTGTTTTCAAAGCCAACATCACGCCAGCCTAACTTTGCGGGAGACGGCTAGCCAGAAGAGGTTGGGGAAAACGTTCATCTAGAAGTACTGGGGCTGAGGTACAGAATCGATCGCCTCGTTTTACCGATTTGCATTACCACGGAGGGTCGACGTTGCGGTGTGCACTTTTCCAGGGAAATCTCAGCAACAATCTCATGTTGCGAAACTAGTTCGACCGACGCGTGAATCTGTCCTTCAAACCGACGACGTAACCGGATAATCTCTCGGACCGACGAAACGAACCATATGCGATCATTGAGTATACTAGGACGCGTACAGCTACCTCGAAGCACAAATATTCGTTGTCGTCCTGCTCGCGACAGCTTTACTCAGTTTTTCGGGATATTCCGATATGATTCTTGAGGATCGAGCGAACACAGTTGTTTTAGTCTTTGCTATTCCATTTTGAAGCCTGCGACAATCAGACAAAGCTGGAAAATCTATTGATCGGTCAGTAGAATGTGAATGCGACTACATCCTTCCTTCGAAGATCATGATGATTGATGAATCTTTAAAAAGTATCTTATCCTCGATATCTTCACTTTTCGTGGGAAAACGGTGTATAGCATCTCGTTGCCTAGATGAAGCGGAGGAGGATTGAACGAAGGCTTTTAACAATCTAAACGTCCGATTTCAGGGACAGACTATGAAAAGGTGATGAAGAGGCGTCAAAAGTCCCAGACTCCACCAACAACAGCGGCCTCATATGAAAGATAAGTATGAAGATATTGCTAATTTTATTGACGAGCACTATAGCTACATCACTAGAAAAAAAATCAAAATATCAATAATATGCGTGACGCATGCTGCGCGACCCTCTGTCATCGATGATTAGGGAAGCAGAACCTCTTTTACCACGTCGCCTCCGGGTACGTGTTTAACCAGTCAAAAGCATCCAATGCCATCTGTGTGGCAAGGACTCGCCGAGATAGTCCCGTGCCCTGAACGTGCGTCATACGAGCGCGTTTAAAGTCTTCCGCAGTTGCGATCGGGTGCTCACCTTGTTTTCTAACGTTTTCTCTCGGGATTTTGCCGCCACCGTTGTCGGGAGGTTGGTTCAAGGATACGACGTGGTTCGCTAGCTGCTGCGAAGGAGATACTGTCGGATCCGGGTCCGCGTAAAACCGGTTAAGTAAGGCCAACCGCCCGCGTCGACTCGAGTGCACGACAAGGTCGATATTTCCCCAGTCGCGTACCGTCTGCTCGCTATTGCCGTTTGCCACAAGAAGCGCCGCGCACCTATCATCTGCTACTCCCTTACCCTCCAAGTGCATAAAATCGCCTGGTTTTATCCCGATATCTGTCATTTCATGATCAAGAAACAAAATTCTCTGCACTGCCACCCCCACCTCGATTACTTTACCGTAGTGTTGAGCAACTTCTACCTTCGGCGTCACATAGACGCCCGGCCCATTCGCACATCCGCCCCTGCCGTAAAACGAGATGGGGTCGTCTGGCTGGCTCGTCCCATGGTGGAAATACATTTTCCTCGGCTCCTTGAGTTCAAGGACCATACCCAGGTCCTCTCTGCAGGGAATCACTCTTTTTATGTGTTTGTTCCACCACTCGGTTCGCAACTTTTCGCTAGATTCATAGCTTAGTGGGTTGCTGAAAGGATCCGTTTCCACATCCGATCGCTGCACTCCCCTTTTGGGAGTGAATACAGCTGGCTGGTAGCGATCTTCAGCAGCAATTGTGGCTTTGGTAGCGTCCTCCTGCTCCCGAGAACAAGACAATGTCAACGGTGGTGTCACTTCTGCAACATGCGGACGGTTCAGCTCTGTAGACGAAGACGGTTCCGCTCTCGCAGCATTGTTAATAAAAGACAATGACTCTGCTTCTCCGTGCGGCTCAGGAGAAGATAGCGGTATATTGGACTTCAAGCCGTCCACCGACGCCAACAAGGTGGCTGCGATGACGACAAACTTATTTCGCTGCATCATTCTGGTGTAGTTCTACTTGTTGTGATATAGATATATTATGATATTCAGAATCGACTTCGACTTGATCACGTGCCGCTTGTCGATGTAGAAGGTGGATAGAAGCTGGTCTAGAAGAGGCAGGGAGATGTAGTTCTTGACTCAGTGTGAGACGAAAGTAATTACTTCGAGATTTATCACTTTCGCGCGAAGATACCTTATGCTTCTGCCCACTTATAATCGTTCGCTTGCTTCTTGTCCCTTCTTTTTGTTATTCTTTACATTCATAGAAGACATACACTAGCTAATAGTTTAAGTTTTTGTACTTCGATTTGTTCCTAGCAGCAGTTCTCCTTGCGTTTTCGTGTCTTTTGTTTTCATAGATCTCGAAGACCTAGTAAACAAAGGAAACTGTTTACTCGTGTTCAAAACCTGTTAATTTTGGATAAAAATGATTATGATCCATTGCGTTCTGTATTTAAATTTAAAAGAACGAAAATACATCATCAACAGTCATAGGAACGTTTTTTAGTCAAGATCATCGCTGTTGTCATTCTTTCATTCACGCGTGATCATCACGAAAAAGTAAGAAGCTGATCGATGGATGATCTTCAGGAGAGTGATCTTTGTACAATCTGCTAAGTATTTGATCATTTCATGTCCGTTCTGATTCATTTGATCTTCGCTGGAGCACTTCCGAGCGATCTGTCTTCGTGCTTCTCAGTTTTGGAAGGGATCAAGGCAAATATACAAACTGAACGGCTTGGAACTGGTGTTTTGACAATCGACGGTGTTGTCAGGTACATGTCGAGTCTACCGTCTCACGCCAACAGGTTTTACACGTTCTGCGAGATCTTGAGCTCGGTTCATGTCGTGCACGATGCTGTGCTGTGAGTCCAGTTCTTACAACTAGCAGTCGAGTTACGATATCATGTTGATCTTGATGCCAGCGTTGTAAACCTCAGATTTAGGCACTTTCTGTGACAACGAGCACAGCTATCATGTTAGTGTTTGTTCACTTACAGCTAGGAGGCTGCGATGACATTGACAAGCCAATCCAAGCCTTCCATGATCCCACTGCCTCGCAAAGCACTCGTTTGAAATATTGCCCATTGCCGTGAACGGATTTCCGTCAGTCCTAGACCCTCGCTCACTTCCGCGGCGGTCATCGCATTCGGAAGGTCCTGCTTATTCGCGAGAACGAGAAGTGGTACTCCAGTTAGCTCCTCCTCGCCCAGCATAAGGGAAAGCTCCTCTTTGGCATCCTGGAAAAGATTAAGAGAGTGCATGAAGTAGATGAAAAGGCTTTGAAGGGTCAAGACTGAGACGTTAATGCGGAAAGAAAATCGATAAAAACGATATTTCAATTCGCATTATTTGATGTTTTTTACTGATGAAACAGAAGACATGATCATGTTCTTGACGTCATAATTGTTGTAACCAAACATCAAGTATTAACAGCTCTGGGCTGATTCCACGCTGCCAGCTAGAGGCTCAACCGTTGAGACTGTCATCCTAATCAGTAGTTATCAGTATCAGTAGCTTGATCATCAGTGTGTCGTAATACTATACCTGGAGCCTTTCGCGATCAATTGAGTCGACGACGTAAATGATTGCGTTGGTATTTGGGAAATAACATCGCCAGTAGGGTCGAATGCTTGACTGACCGCCGAGGTCCCACACTTGAAAACAGATGTTTTTGTAGTTGACCGTTTCGACGTTGAATCCTATTGTTGGCGTGGTGCTTATTACCTGGTCCACCTTTAATCGATACAATATCGTTGTCTTGCCTGCATTATCAAGTCCCAGGATCAGTATTCTCACCTCCTTTTTCCCAAACAGGGACTGGAAAAGAGAAGAAAAAATGAGACCCATGATTGTGATTCTCTGTGCACGACCAGGCTCTACTGCGGCTGAGAAGCGCGACGAAGTGCTTACGTTGTAGACCCGTCTGTTCTTTTCTACTCTGCTTGCTTAGCGTTCTGTCCCGCTCGCGCTCGATCTTGGTTAATAATAATATAATACAATTGCGATGGTGGGTGCTTGTTAGTTTCTTTTTAACTAGATCTGTGTTAGTGGTCCTCGATCTGCTTCATTAGAATTAAGGCCAAGTAGACGCCCACTTCGGATCCGTCGACTGAACAATGAGTTCGTGCATGCGTAAACCCAGAACCAATACACCAGTATCGTACATCTGTAGGTTTTCCACGTAAATGTTCCTCAGCGTCTTCTCATGAAGAGATCCTAGATCACTCCCGCCGTCGCAGCGAGGAAGTACGATGAGTAGGTGCACACGAAGTGTCACCCGCTCCGGCCAACAGCAGCCAACCTCGACAAACGCTGGTATTGGATAACAACCCACTCTGCGATACCTACGCAAAGCAATCGAGGGCTTGCTCTTCCTTGCGCTTATTGCGAATCCTGCTCCACAACCTGATTGTGCCGGCTACGAACTTTGCAGTATTGTCGTTCTTCAGGGCAACGTCCCACTTAGAGTCATTTGGACGCGACCATTTTTTTCCATCCGTACGTTTTGTCACCCATAAATAATGTCACCTGTAAATCACGTTCGCCCTCGATTAAATATTTGTAAATAATGCTAGATGTCATATATTTAAGTCCCAAATCAAGCACTAGCATAGGCATACGCTCTAGGGGAAAATTCATGTTGAATTTTGTGCTCGTCTTGATGGGTTCATGTGCTTTGGCATTCGTGCATGGCTCACATGGCTCTTACCCTCAACCCTTATATGGGCACCTTTATGCCATAACCAGCACTCCATCAACGGTTTGGCGTTGGATAGGATTTAGGATGCTTACTTAGTTATATTGTTGAAGTGGTTGCCAAGAATTGCTATTCCCTCATCATTTTTCCAGGGTTCCAGCTTCATCCGCATCCACTTCCACAATAGAACACAGCCATCGGCTTCAACAGTAGGTACAGTCTTTGTCCTTAATTGAGCGAAGTCTTCCCAAAAATTACCTTTTTTTTGTGCTTATCACGACCGCGCGGTTGCGACCATACTACACACGAGTGATGCATTACTTCTAACTATGTGAATGTCTTGGAAACAACAACAAGCAAGTCATCATTTTTTTCATGCGTGCTAGTGTGTCATTTATTTTTGAAAAAGTATCATTGAGAAATACAGATGGAGGTTACATTTCTCAGTGACATCCGCTTGACTTGTTCTTTCTCTGATGCGAGGAAAAATGGGCGATTTACAATTTAAGATGTCTCCGAAAACCCTGCGGAGCGTTGCTGGGAGCACGTGAAGTCAACTGGGTTGACGGACATCGCGAGGAGCGTCACCCTGCGCCATGGTATGCACGACGTGCTCGCCTATGTGCTGACGGGGACGCAGAAATTATAGAAAGTTCTTCAGAGGTGCTGGCGTAGAGAAGAGACTAGGACTTCTTGTACTTCTTGGTTCTACTACTTGCTTACTACCAGAAATAGACTCTGACACTTCTACTTTTGCTGGAACAACAAAGTTAAAGGAAAATGATCAATTTGTTTAATAGGTTTATTCTTGCTCAACATCAAATTGGCATCATACTTGAAAATCAGCACTCACTCTAGTCTGTCACAGCACAAGTTCAACTTGTCCGCATGATATATTTTATAAGAGCACAAGAGTCTAACAACATTTCGACATCATCACGACAGAAATGCCACAAAAGACTGTTGTACTGAAAATAAGAGGAGTGGACGAATATCCACCCGACAATATATCGAAGCAAATAGGCATACCACGAATAAATCAACATTATGACATAATAACAATCGACTTGTTGCAGTTGCGGTAACTGATGTGCAAGATTATTCATACTCTTGCTCTACTTTTCTTGATATTTCCTGCAAGGTCTTTCAATTTCACGAACCATCTTCGAGGGCACGGCTTATTGAGTTAGATATGGGGAGAGCGAGAGGGCATTTTTAGTTAAGTATTGACGCGAAATCTGACTCAAAACTACAGGTCCGGGTATTCATTGAGTCAAAACATATCTGATGATGTTAGTCGATTCGGTACGTCAAAACCTATCTAAGTTAGTAGATGCATATGGCACAAACGAGAGCTCTTGGCATAGGCATGGTTGTAAAAGCAATTATAGCGCGATTGGTGCAGCGGACTTTGTAGAAGCACAACGCGCTGCACAAACAAAAAGGCGAGGAGGCGGAATCGCGAAGTCAGTGCGCTCTAAACTTATCTTCAATCTTAATCTCTATCCTTATCAAAAGAGCTCCGGTTAGCAGCTGCAATTATAATTCTCTCTCTCGGTTATTGATACTACGCAGGCACAGGAAAGTTCAGCTGGCCTAGAGCAATTAAATCTCTAGTAGAGGCTGGGACTTGCAAACTCCAATTATCAATACTACAAGACGAGTTAAGAACAGTCTCAGTTGGCCTCGCTTATAATTTATTAGGTCGGCGTGTGGCCATATTTTTGGACAGCAGTCTGGCCAGCCGCAATGTCCACGAGGGTTTCGAACAACGCTTCTGCAAAGGTATCGCAGTTCTCCTTTGTAAAGATCGCGTTAGAGAATGTGTAGAAGCAAGGGTACTAGAAAGCAGATAGTACGATTGCTGGAGTCCAGTTGTATCCTATGTATAAAGATCTCAGTCTCTGCTATGCATAGTTATCGCGTGGTATCTATTGCGTCGTTAGTTACAGGTGCAAGAAGAACAGAGCCCCTCAACTATAGCAATTACTTATGTTGGAAGAAGCACCGGGAGAAGGACATGAACAGTAAATTTCAAATTGATGAAAACAAAAACAAAAACTATGTTGCTGTAGTTCTACATTGTTGAGTGGCAAAAAGTGAGCCGTAACCATAGGTGGCTTCACCACCAGGATGTTGTCATTGGGTCCGTCTATGCTCGTCAGGATCTTGTAATGGCGCATCATGTGCTGGCAGATGAAGCTGGTCGCCGCTGTCGCCGGGCGCCCATCATTCTCAACAATGAATTCAAGGCCGTTGAAGAGACCGGACCCACGTGCCTCCTTCAGGATGACAACGTCTCCGTTAAGCTTTACAGCCGCACCACCAATATTGTGGTTGAAGTTTCCGCCCAGCGGCATCGTGGTGTTGCTGAATGCCGTCAAGGAAGCGAAAGAGGGAGATGTGGGGAGATGATCATTTTCAGCGCTGCTGCTAGCTGAAGACGCAGGGCCGGGCACTGTGGACAGAGAGTCGGAAGACCGCACGACAACAACTTCCATAGTCGGAGCAGCTGACCACAACTTTGAGTCATTTTTCTCGAGAATCACGTCCAACTTATCGTTCACGTTTTCCACATCCACATGTACTCTACGTCTACAACTAGCTTGAGAAAGAACTTGTTCTCGAGCCGCTGCGATAATTTTGTCTTTTGAGCCAAGTTTCTCGCGCATTACCTTCCTGAGGTACGCACCAATCTCAATCGCGCGCGCCATCAGATTTTCTTCCTCCAGCACGTCGAGCACCGCGATCCCGGCTGCACAACACACTGGATTTCCGCCGAAGGTATTGAAGTACTCCTTCCCGAGGCATTCCCCTATCTCCTTGGTCGTGATGACACACGCGAGTGGCATACCGTTGCCCATAGGCTTACCGCACGTGATGATGTCAGGCGCACGCCCTCCTTCGGGGGACATTTGAGACTGCCACCCCCAAAAAGACGTGCCATAACGCCCGAATCCAACTTGCACCTCGTCGAGAACGAGAATACCACCATTGCGGTCCTGCAGGACCTCTGCACAGGCGTCTAGATATTAGAAATCAGAAAAATTGGACCAAATTGATCGTGGTGCATCTTGGACCACAAGGTGTACTATGGCTATGGATAGGAACAATACCAAAGACAAAATAAAGCACGAGTAAAAGAAGATAAAGATTCACGTTGCTTACATGGGGCGAGCTGATGAAAACAAGAATGAAGCACTAGATTTTCCTTTCTAAGATAACTCCTTATTCTTTGTTTTTAGAGCTCCTTGTACCATAAAGGTAGCCATTAGGCAATGTGACCGCTCCTCCCACAGACATTCCGCTCTCGATGAACATGGCAGCAAAGCTTCTCCGACTGCAGGCTTGCGTCAACTTCCGAAGCGAAATACAGTTCTCCGTAGTCGCTTGTGGCGCTGCTGCATCTATCACATCTGCGTTTCGAGAATTTGCTGGGCTTCTTTGAGGGGAGTATGGAGTCCCTCCTCGACCCGGCGAGAGTGGCTCAGGTTGCGGAATGACTTCGATATAGGCCTGTTGTCGCACGAACTTGTAGGGGGATATGTCCACGACAGAGCGGGTGTGACCGTGGTAGCCGTGTTGAACCGAGACAAAATCTTTCCGTCCCGTGTACGTTTCAGCCAGGCGCATTGCTAAGTCATTAGCTTCCGAACCAGAATTTACGAAAAAAACCTTCGAGAACTTTTTTCTCCCGTCACCGGGCGAAGGCAAGATAACCTTACTAGAAAGTCCGTCAGGTGCTATGTCATAGCGCAAATTTGAGTACGCGAGTATCCGCTCCGCCAGCAAAACCATATTTTCATGCAGGTATCGCGTGTTCGTATTCAGCAGCGATGCTTGGCGCGCAATCGACGCAGCCACTCGCGGGTGAGCGTGACCCACATGCGGGACATTGTTTCGCGTATCCAGGTACTTCTGCCCAGTCTCGTCAATGAGGTATTGCCCCTCACCCCGAACGATCCACAGCGGCTTCACGTTGCTGTAGGAGACGGATAAATTTTTCGCAAAGAGCTCCGCGCGTCGAGCTATCAAGGCGTCTTTGCGCTCTTCCAGCGACAACTCGACACAAAGCTGGGCTTCTCCTTCGTTCTGGACGCGATCGTTATTCTTCGTTTCCTGTGAAGCCACAGGCTGCGTCGAATAGCGGCCATCCGCGCTCATGCACCCAACACGCCCTGCTGCACAACAAGAGTCAAAATCTGGACACCCTTTCAGTTTCAATGAGGTGGCTCCAGTTTCTGAGCACGACCCACAAACACCCACGGAGCCGAGCAGATCACGCAACGCATCCAATGAGGATCGCGACATTTTCGTGGGACAATTTCTTTCGAGGATCAAATCAAAAATCAACAGGGTGTTTATGTGAGCCTACTATGTATATTTCTCTAACAGATCAGTCGGAAAAAATCTCTTTCTTTTTCATCCACGATATGGACAACGAGGACAAGCAAATTAGACAAGCGATAAAATTTTCGCAAGAATGTATGGCGTCGAAGAAGACGATTCACGATCAAGTATGTACTTACTCATATGAACAATGATGGAGGGTTCGGGGTGTTCTATCAACACAAAAATATTATGTTTCCAAGACAATTTCTATCAACAGATAAAAAGGTTCTACATCAAACCGTTTCGAAATCGGAAAAGTAGCGGCCGCTATCAGAAATAATACCATGCTCATGTCGTGCCGACAATCTTTATCCTCCCTCTCTCTCTCTTATCGCTCGTCCCCCTCTACATCTGATTTTTCCAGAGGAGCATCAATACTCACCGTATCGTATCTATAGCACTCAACAGGAGAACAAGGGCTCCTTTTGTTTCAGACTCGTTGGGTCTGTGGAATGCACTCATACTCTTACTCGTTGGTTTTCATCATAAGCTACCTAGAAGATTGGATCGCGCAGAAATATTCGAAACCTCAACCAAATCAAAACATGGAAGATGATGATGGTCTTACTCGAACTCGTAGCATGGACATGAAAAGTAGAATTTGGTTCATTCTCGAAAAAATCAATGGAGGGCATTGCCAGCAACATGTGTCCATCGCCGTCGAGACCACATATTTCTAAGTACCATCGAAACCAACTTCTTATGGAAAAGCCTTCCTGGAAATCAAATGGAAAAGAAAAAACATCATTATGTTGAGAGGGCGTGGACCCGGAGAGTCGTTGAACTCATGTGCAAAGATGCTCCGCGTTGTTGTTCAAAGCAGCATCATCTACAGCTTGGAGCGTCTTTCTATGTTTTTCGATTGTTGCTTGTCTTCTGCAAGAACGTCAGCGTTTTTCGCGTCATCCTCATCGTCGACCAAAATTTTTTCTGCCTCATCAGCGAGCATCGCGATGGCATCAGGTGAGAAGAGTCCCTTCTGCTCAACACGGCCTGCTCCCGCACCTCGTGATCTTCGGTCTAGAACGCCTTGTAATATACCCGCAAGTCGAAAAAATTGCAGAGACCATACTCTACGCAGGTCGGAAGAGGAAATTTTTGAAGCTCCAGCTGTTGACGAACTGCTACTGCTTGCTTCACTTTGTTGGTAGTGAGAAAAGAGTTCGCCTAGTGTCGGGATACCTGCACAAGCATGCTCGCTGTGGTCGATGGGGGGCGAGAAGTCGATAAGAGGCAGACCGGCAAAGCGCGTACCGAAAGGGAAGGGGGCGAGCATCGAAGCAAGATCCACGAGTGGTAAGCCTGCCGTGCACAGTTCCCAATCAACCACTGCCCGGATGCACATCGTACGAGGACAGACGATCAAATTGTTCAATCTGAAATCGCCATGAACGAGGCACGCAGAATCCACTTGTTGAACTTGTACTTTCTCCGAAGCTTGCAGCAACTTTCGCACTGCGAAAAAGCGGTTTTCCACCGCAACAACCCCATCTTCAGGTGACAAAAGTGTCCCTTCGAGTCTCTGCATCGATGGGAGTTTTCCATTCGCCTTGGCGTACTGTTTTGCCCACACCTTGACTTGCCGCGCAGAGTAATCACGACCAGATCCCAGCAATTTCGCCAGCTCGGGGTCTTGGGCATAGGGAACGTTGTGAATTTTTCGCAACACGTCAACAGCATTGAAATACAGGGCTCGACGACGCGCCGGACAGCGAAGGTCAGGAAGTCTCTCGCTCTTGAAAACGACGCCTGGCATGTAACGCATGACAAAGAACGCAGTGCCAACAGGGTTTGTTGCAAGCAATGGCACTGCTGTTTCCGCTCCTTGTTGTCCTGGTTGTGTTTCAGGCTGTGGATCGACTAGAATATGCGAAAAGTGAACCCGCTTCGTGGGACTTGATGGAGGCGACTCTGCTTTTTTCAGACCTGAGGAGGCTGGATTCGCGACAGAACTGGCTTTCGATGTCGCTCCCTTCATGTTCGCATTTGCAATAATATCGGATCCGCCCTCAAACGGTGTTTTTTCTAGGACGAGTACCTTCGGGACAGGAACGTCTGTGCGCTCTCCGAGAGCACGCATCACTGAAAATTCCCTGGCCATATCGTGTGCTTTGGGCAGCAGCTTACCGGGTGGTTGCTTCCTCAGGACTAAGCAATACTTTGCAAGCCACTCCTCTGAGTCAGTGTCTATCAGCGGCGTCAAATTTTTGTGGACCGAATTTGTAGCAAAAGTTGCCTGCTCTTGATCGCGACCGAGCGGCTTCCGTTTCCGCTTCCGAACGTACAAAAAATACGTCGGATTACTTTGTCCGAAAGCGAACTGCGCAGCATATTTGACCTCCACTTCATCGTCGACCGCGTCAAATCCCTCCACGTCAGATTTCCAACATTGTATTTGCTTCTCGGATCTTGCGACGGTGGTTGAACCGTGATGACCCCCGGTGGCCGATTTTTTGAGTAAAGCAGAAAGGTATGTCTCTACTGCTTTCAAATCGATCTTTTGAGAAGGACGAAACGGAACGATGTCTGGAACGGGGAGAACCGGATGCCGAAGACCAATCTTGGCTGCAAGCGATGGAAAAACTTGGCTCACAATCGTGGACACGAGTTTCAAGGGACCCACAGTGTGGTAGCAAGAGATGCCTATTTTTTCTGCAGGCGCAACCAAATTCCCCTTCATGTCGTCGAAAAAGAAAACTCGATCCGTGCTCGTGTTCCCGGTACCAACTGCTTCTGGTTTCCCGAGCATTAGACTTTTAGTAATCCCGATTCTGCTGTGGTATGCGTCAGTCACATATCAAAGTCAATCACTAAACTTGCTGTGCTAATTCACTCTTTTTGCCATGATAAACCAGACCAAGTTAACATAGAGGGCAAGCGCCAGTTCCACTTGATAGAAAGGAAGTAGAAGTTACCCCCTTCCTCTGTCTCTTATCTGATAGCTGCCTTAAGAGAAACCTACTCCGCTGCAACGCAATCTCGAAAATTTTGCAGTCGTGAGGTGCTGGATCGCCCTTTCTGCAGCCCTCAATATAGCTTTCGACTACGAAGTCCACTAGTGACGAGGTGCCATCGATAGGGTCTCGCATAAGCTCGATAATTTTCTTCTCAGTCGGGGAACCGGAACGTGGAGGAAGATTTCGGTTGGTGGAGCATCGATTTGATAAAGCTTCTTGAGCGTTCTTTTCGCCGTCAGAATCATCGGAAGACATGGCATTGCCGATTCCGTGAAAGTTGTTGGTCACAATTCCGATTTCGAAGTTGAAAAAGTGCTTCAGCATTGCAATCATCCACAAGACCTGTGGATGCGGCTGCAATTTCCCGAGACGCCGCAGCCAGCCTTCGAGGATACCACGATCTTCTTCTGCTGATTGCGAGTTTTCTTGGCTCTTGTCATGCTTGTCTTCCGTATCACTTTCGCCTTTCTTCTTCGCTCCATCTATCTCTATGGGCATGGAACCGGCAGGATGCACTCCGTCGAGGAATTCGACGAGCGTGTTGATCTCACCACGCTCCAGTCGCTCCCAGTCAGCTTTGACACGGCCCAGAAGCGCCAGGGCCTGCTGAAAGGCCACCTTGCGACGGCATTTTTGGCGCACCCGCACTTCCTGCACAAGCTCCTCCAACGGGCTGTCGACAATCACTCCACCAAAGTCAAAGAGAAACAATGCTCGTTGCGCCTGAGAAGCGCTTTCCAGCTCTTCTGCGGTACTCGTCTTGCTACTGCCATTCATCTTCATCTTGATGGTTTTACAATTATCAATAGGTCCTCGTCAAGGTCAAGTAGGTCATACTCAGAGTAAGTATGAGTAGGTATACATATTAGTTGGTTCTGCTGCTGATTGATCTTCAGCTTCGAATTCTGGTGAGAGAAAAATCAGGAAATTCATTGACCGTGATCTTCGAAGCCACATGTTCCGATTCAATTTTGCTTTGGCAGAAAATGATGCCTCCGATGGTGATACACTGCATTTTTTCCTCTCGCCCATGCTCATCACGCATCAGTTTTCAACTTCCGATTAATTTTGACTGGTGCTTGTTCTACTAACACTCAGTCTCGTCTCGCTCTCCTCGTGGTCTTCAACGTCTCGTCGCGTAAAAAACAAGCAACGGCTCTGTGCTGCACAAGAAGTCACGGATCGAAGCAGACCCCTTTTTTCTCACGATCATGAAGCGTCTTAGGCTTAGCCTTGATCTTCAGCTGGGCATCGGAACATGTCTTGGGTTTTTTTCTTGGTCTCGAGGACACGCGAGTGAAGTGCTTGAGTGTCCTGGCCCGAGTAGAACGCTGCTTAAGAGGCTGAGTTTGAGTCGCTTTTCTTATTAATCTGGAACTGGATTAAAGGGTAAGGGATCAACTTCAATGTCACGATGAGAAACCAGATGGAGGAACTTAGCATAAGTTGGTACGACTAGAAGATTTGCTGTGCCCGTATTCTTTACTAACAAGGAATGATAAAATATACGACCGATTACATTTCGATTTCGGGGGGAACGCAGAATATGGAATCTTCATTAAAAGGATAGGGGATCACGCTGAAGTTCGTCGCTTTTGCATGTCTTATGATACACATAGTGTTGAAGACCAATTGGAATGAAAGACAAAACTAATAGGTTTTTTCTTGCGACGTAGTAAACCACTCGGGACTTCTTGTGGCCATCATCTTCATCATGCATCATGTTGACCTCTGCAACTTATATCCATGATCGTCCCGCAACGGCATAGTTTTTGCCTGGTAAATAGTACATTTTCATATCATCTGTCCAATGCTTAGGAACCGCTATACATGATCCTTTGTGCTATTATTACACTTGCATATGACCATGACAATGATGCCATGCGTCGGCTAGCGTAATAAACAAGCCCGAGAAATTTCAGGGCTATGCAAAAAAATATGTCAAGAGGTGAAATTTTCAGCATTCGAGCTCATCATTCGCCTAGCATTATGACATTGAAAGGTAGAAACACTATGAATTATGATCGTTCTTTCCCTGTAGGAAGAGGACACAAAATAGACACGCGTCTGGTTTTTTCATCGTGCATAGGATAATATGGACACTATTTCGAAGATCAAGCAACTCTTCCTTCGAAGAGGACGAGTACTTTGTAAGGAATAAATTAGTGGGACGGATAAGTAGACGACGTAGCGTCACGGTTGTTAAATAAGGATTAGGATAATATGAACGTAAAAAAATATATCGGAATAAGAACAAGAGAGTGAGGAGGATGAACCTTGAGATTGAACTGCGATGCTTCAGTCAACTCGCGATATAAATGCGTTCCAAATCCGGAAAAATGTTGTAAGGCAGGGATAGGCGATAGCGCTAGGGGTGTATTCTTGAGGCGAAAATAGTACAAGGGTGAGCGATCTTCATCCTGCTTACTTCGCATATCATTGGATGCGGCTGCTCCTCGCTTCGGGTGAACCGATCCTCCAATGCGCGCTGCTACGAAACTGATGGGCCCTACTTTTTCCACCCTTGCTTTCATGTTAGAGCTCACAACAATCCTCTTTTTTACTTCCAAACGTACGGTATGCCACTGCCAGTAGCTTTTAGTATAATGCGTCTAGCTCATCTCAAAATCAAATGATCAAGAAGACCAAGAACAAGAAGTAGGATTGCAATTATTTGAATGACTTCCATAGTCTTCGTTCCTCGCTGCACCATACAACCCTGCTGCCGGCACACATATTCAGCTTGACGCTCAGAGGATTCGGCACTCCAAAGTACCAATCAACATCAACCCAGCAATGAGTAATTCGGTCATCTGGGAAGCCTTTTTTCTCCAGCTCAAGATATAGGATCTTCGGATTCACTGTGCCTAGAGTATTGTTGATGCTGGAAGATTTTCCCGCTTGAGTAGAGAATAAATACCTGTGAAGTTCTTTTTGATGAAGAGAGTCATGAGATAAGACGAGGAAAAGCAGGTCGTATCAGCCTCATCTTAAGCTTCCTTACGCTAGTATTCTAGCTATTACTAACTGAAAAGATTTGGTCCTTCTTGTTCTTGAAAAATCAACATGCTAGACTACCATCTGCGTATTCGTTTTCGGTGTAAAACGGCTCTCGAGGGGATGGGCGCAGAGGGATAAGAAATACAGCCTCTTTGTCTTTGATCACATTGAGACGTATCTGCATGGCGCAGCCGTTATCTAAAAAGTCCACCTCGTATGCGAATATTTCGGTTGGCTGTCCTATTCTGTTAGGATCCATCACTCCCGTTGCATGCGCGTACCGAGGTTGACTGTCATCTGCCGCTCTGCCAGCTCCTTCTTGCTGCGCTTCTATACCACTATCCAACAATGTTGGGTCTATCAATGGTGCTTGAGACAATAGTTTCGGTACGAAATACCACTTGTAGGTTAGTGGCGTCTCGAGATCGAGAACACCATTCGGACGGAAATTCATTTCGTAGCGAAGTGCCCACTCGTACTTCGCAATCACGATGCACACGTCAAGCACGCGACGTCTTCTTTCTCTTTCAGTCTCTGAAGTACCCGAGCTCATGGAGGAGGACGACGAGTCTTGGTCGTCCGTGAAGAGTCGGCGACGCTTGGCGTTCGAAGGGGAATGCGTCGTCGCCGTAGCATGATTAGAGTAGTAGATGCAACGAAAAAGACTTCGCGAGCCTTGTTGTTTTATTGCTCTCTCTGAATTTGGATACTGCAACATCAAAGATGAGTAGAAGAACTGGCATTTCCTATGCATGACTGCTGCATGACTGAGTGATATTTCTGTTCGTTATCATCCTGAAGTTCAAGTTCATCAAGTTCAATCTCATGCACCCTAATGCTACTAGCGCGATTGGACTGCCCGCTGTTAGAAGACGTTGCTGCGTCCACACTGTCGATCTCGCCCTCGGGCTCTGTTTCATCAGCACCAGGCTGCCTGGAGGTGTATTAGAGAAAGACGAAAAATCAAAATCACTACGAAAATGCTTTGCAATAAATATCTCCAGAAAATGTACCTAGTTCAGTGGTGATGGAAGGTGACGGAAGTACTTGAACTTGGACGACCGGTGACTACTAGCAGCTTCAGGCTTTTCCGTATTGACTGAACCCTTAGGTGAAACGAGTGTCCTCTATGAATATAGAATGTCCTCATCTTCTAAATACTAACTTTCTTGCCATACTGCTGCACTGCCAGTGTCTCTCCTGTCAATACACGCGAGCCTGTCACGTTAAGAGGAGGCGCTAACGGCTGAATGCCTCGACGACATGTCCTGGTCTTCAAACCATCGACAACCGTGTCGGAAATGGTGACATGCGTTTGCGCCGTGTCGTCGTCCTCGGGCGTTGAGGTCGTGTTGCTTCCACCTGTTTCGTTGTAATAAATAGCGTTCTGTAAGCGAGCCTCTCTCGACTAATGCCAGATGATCATCGAGTGGATTTTATTAGTATTTCATCTACCATCGATCCTCGAACAAAACCAAAATCGGCCTGTAGATTTATATATAAATGTCGTAGTACTGATGCTAATCTAGTAAAATGAAGACAATCAAATGCAATAGAAGCTAATTTTCTTTCAACTTGTACCGACTTCGTCGTCCTCATTTTCAGATACCGAGGACGCAGAGGAAACGTCGTGAAATTCCCGGCTGGTTATCCGGTTGCTTATTTGCAGACGCACTGGGCTTTGAGGCCGTTCCGCTCCCTTGTCTTAGCTTAGAATATCATATGGATACTTATGCTGCGTTTTTTTTGAAATGTTGGGGAACCTCTAATAAATGGGCTATAATTTACGAGGCTAGTTATAAATATTAATACGTCAGGAAGTAGACGGCGACGGGGAAGAGGATTGCGATCGAACTCCACTAGACAAGAACTGCGATGGAACTCCACTAGACAAGAACTCCTGAACTTGAAAAAATATGATAGATTACGATGCGCCTGCCTATGTCTTGGAGACCGAGTTCTCAATTCTGAACATAAATTAGTATCTTCCACCGTGCGTTCCCTCGTCGAATACTTGCGTCGGGTTCCATGCTCGTCTTAGAAATTTTGCATATAAAAATGTTCGCCTGCCTGCGCATTGCACGACCCGAATACTCAAGAATGGGCTCTTATTACGTTTTTCTACGATTACGTTGCTCATTCTACTACTACTTGTAGATGAAGTTCCCATGACATCAATTCCTTTCAATCACAATCTCTCTATTTCCAAGGATAACAGAAAAATCCTTCATGGACAACCAGAACCACTCTTAATCGTTTACAACGCTTATTCCGCTTGAGTAGGTGTAGGATGAGATGTCACTGTTGCTGAGAAATGATCTTTCCTCTTCCGATGAAGACGAAGAGAGTTCCGATCTCCTGCCCATCTTCACAGCTAGGTCGCGCTTTGTCCTTAAGCTTAGACAAGACGGGTCGAGAAGAAGAAAATAACTCTAAGTCAGTGGTCCATGTTGTTGTTGTAGAACTTGAAGTACTCAAGAAGTAGCATTGACGTTGAACCTGACGTATACCATGATAATCTAGCGTGAGCATCACAGAATGACGACGCACGCGAAGATAGTGAACTAGCGAAGATTCTTTATGTTGTGCCTTAGCCTGTTCTTCATCAACCCAGCAGACGTGGCCACCTCTGATCCGTATCGGTTGCTCACTCTCCGGGCGCTTGGGGAGTTTGGCGTAGAAAACTCAGTTGCAGGGATGCTCTGCTCATCAGAGGTTGCCTCGCTTTTTTTCGTGCTTTTGCGGGAACCATCTGGCGGAGGATAAAGATCTATATCATCCTCATCGACAATGCCACCAAAGAATGAAGCCGAAGCGGTATATCATCCTAATCGCGAATACCACCAAATGATAATATATCTTTATGATCTATGAGTATGATATACAAATATACAATAGTCATCTATATCAGCTGCTGAGCGACCTTCCTTTTGACGTCGCTAACAGTAGCATGTTGCTCCGCCCAACCGAAACAAAGAGAAAGATGTAGTTAGAACATCAACAACTAGAAGTATAGTAGAACTAGATGAAGAATAAATAAATATGTCCAGCTCCAGCTCGTCGTCAACGTCATAAACTTTGTCTGATCTCAAGAGCTCGGCGCGGAATTCCGGAGTCGCTTGGTTCGCTAGATTCGCTACCGCTAGTCTCACTTGATGAATTTGAGCTCCCAACTTTTTCAGTCTTTCCATTCTGTCGCTGCTCTCGGCGCGCTAACAAGTTTCGGCTTCGAGCGACTGCTGCCAACTGCGCTTTCGAAAGCGGCGGGGACGCCCGAGTAGTTGCTCGAGATGATGGGCCAGGAGAACTTTTGAGACTTCCAGCCGCGATGCATTTTTTCCTCGCAGCATTTGGGTTTGAATCCTCGTTGAGATTGACGGAATCTCCACTAGCGGAGACCGTTCCAGCTTCCGTATCTACGTCCAGTCCTGTAGACGCCAAGACGTCCCAAAAAAAAGAAGAAAGCGTACGCTCTTCCCCGCCTCCCTGCTGCACCGGAATTGGTGTCTTCGCCCGGGTGCCAAAAAACGAGCCCCTGCGTAGCAATGCGGGGCGCTCTGTAACCGAGCGGCCAAACATGGTCGTCCGACTTCCCGAGCGACTGAGACTTTTGGAAGCTGTAGTCTGCCGACCACGCAAAGGAACTACAGATGAGGCGGTCCCTTGTGCGGCGGCGCTTGTTCCCTCATCCCGCTCAGAATCGCTGCTAAGCGACTTCCTCCCAGAGGCCGTCGCGCGAACACGATTCGCAACTCCCATAGAGCTAGACGCAGTTGCTCCACCAGCACCCAAGGGACTGGTGCTACTGATTGACGACTTGGACGATTCCAATTTAGCGCCTGGCGTGACCGTGGCCCTCACTGTGTGGCATCTCTTATATATGTACCAGGGAGGGAGGCCCCCCCTGTGGTATGGTGTGTGGTGCAGCACAGTGGTGGAACAGCGAGGAGAGAAGAACGAGCGACGAGAGCAGAACGAGCGAGAAGACAAGAACGAGGGAGGAGAGCAGAACGAGGAACGAGAGAAGAACGAGGAACGAGAGCAGAACGAGGGACGAAAGCAGAACGAGCGACGAGAATCGCCCACGTGGTGGCCTCTGGCGTATCACAGTGGGGGAAGAAAACGGCAAAAAGAGCCGAAAGAAGAGAGGCGCCCCAAGGGCTGGCGGGTACATACAACACGCCAAAGGGGTGGGGCCCAGCCTTGCAGCCTTCGGCAGGTCTGTCGGGTACATGCAACACGCCAAAGGGGTCCAGCCTTGAGGGTACAGGCCACACGCCAAGGGGGTCCAGCCTTGCCACCTTTGCCACATTCGGAAGCCTTCCAAGTCCGCCCTTCAGTGCTTCAACGGCCTCCGCCATGGTGGCGCTGTAGGGTCCAGGCAAGAAGCGGGAAGGGGTCAGAGGAGGGCGCTTCGAGGCCTTCCCGCCAGGCAGCCCCTCGAAAAAAGGGACCGGGGCTGGCAGGCCCCCCCCCTCAAAAACTTAGATCGGGGGGGCCTTCAGCCCTGAGCCCTGGTCCTGGAACATATCTACTTACTCAATTGAGGATGTCGATGTGGATGGATCGTGATTTGTTACTCTGAGGAAGAGAAAAATGACCTTGAACATGAACTTGTACTTGATAGATTGAAGTTATAGAATGTCATTCATTATGGTAGAAGAACTTGTATGCTCTTGTGACTGCATCTAGAACTAGAGCGTTTATTTACGTGTGATGCATCTTGCTTCTAGAAAAACAGCTTGTGTATGATCGTAATGCTACTTGCTGACAGGATTGGAAATGACAGCTGCTTCTGTTGGTTTTGGTCGTCTGGTGACGCTCCAGTTTCTCCGTTGATAGACGAGGATCTTCTCGACGGGGAGACTGGTATTTGGTCATCGTCTGCCGTGTGTGAAACGCGAGTGCCTCTACTAAAGGACGCGATGCCGATCGTGCCGTCGCGGCTTAAGGCGTTTGGGTGTGATGTCTTACGCCGTAACTGCAACACAGGAGGCTCAACCTAGGTGAGGTTTTATTGCAGGCGATCTGATGTCATTAAAATACTGGCAAAGCAAGAACGTGACCATGCAGCCGATGTTGATGCTTGTTGATAAAGCATAAGCATATGTTGTAGCTATCCGTATTCATTTGCCATTGCCCGTTCTCTTGATACGTAGCTATTCTCCTATGAAAGCCCCTACTCTTCTTGGTAGTCGTAGTATTAGCAATGAATCAACAATAATGATCAGGGTGCACCTCGTCTGCGTCGCTGGCTTTTGACAATCTGCTTTTTCGTTGCCCACGCTTGCAACAGCGACCAAAAATCGCGCTGCCTCGAAAGATGTCAGCTACGCGAGTCCGGAACTCTAATAGACCATCGAAGACACCGAAACCCATGCCTCCCAGGTAAAACAGAAGAAAGAAAGCGGTGAGGATGCCTGTTTCCTCTAAGATGTCTTCGACGAGAAAAAAGTACGAGAGAGAAAATGGCGCTCGTCATAACAAAAAGAGTCCATTAGGTTTAGATGTAGCGTTCGTGAGAGTACGAATAAATCAAGTGCCAGATATCCAATACGTAACAACACTTCTATGAACATTGCTTAATACTATCAGGAGCTGAAAATAGTCCTCCGTAATATTTCCACAGCAGCAACAAGCCGAAGAGCAGAAAGAGATGTAGTCGCATTCCGCGGCGAGCCATCATTTGCAGAAAGTGTGGCTCGGGCTCGTCCTCTTCGATTCCCTCCTCGTCATCCTCTTCGAGGTCTGCCAGAAGTCCCACCCCATCTATTGAACCATCGGACCCTAACGAGGAGTTCGCGCTATTGCGATGTTGCTCTCGGAGCTTCCGCTTTGACTTCGCGCGGTTCTTGCTTTTACTTTCGGCCCGAGCATTGCCACCACCACGACGAGGTCTGTTGTGAATACGACAGGACAGGATGCAACCGTTGCATTTTCTCTAAAAGCGATATCATGTTGATCATCAGGAGGTCGGTTTTAACCAGTATCATGTGTTGCATACGTTCGTCATCACGACCAGAACCAGTAGACTTGGAAGTAGGACTATTTCTTCGAACATGAAAAGCGTCATCTTCATCACAAGTAGAAGATATAGGTGAAACGTCCCGCCCGCTGTCTTGATTTCGTTGTATTTTCTCCGACGCTGCGCGATGGCTTCTCGACGCAGCTCCAACCGTTCCTGCTGTATTTTGTCAGAGTCGGTGCCACAAAGCCCGCCAAAAGGATCACCATCCTTGCGAAGAATGGGCGTACAACACTGGCCAAGCAGTGCATCGGTGAAAACTTGGTTCCCCATTTCGATGCACAAATAGTAGTGACTGCCAATAAATTGCTCAACACTTACAACTTGAAGTCATGTAAGTAGTTGTAGTGGCTTACTCTGGGTGCGTCATCTAATCCTTCATTTACTTAGTTGTAACTAGTTCTCTGACCACTTTTCTCCATCACTGCGGTTGCTCCTCAAAAACACCACTGTGAGAGTCAGGAAGTCCTATCTGCCTCCCACCGAAGTCGTCTCGATTTTTCTTTTCATTTTAACTGTTATCGAGGTTTCCTGTTATTTGAATTTTCGTCAAGAGATGAAAGACACAATCAATAGAGAGAGAGAGAGAGAGAGAGAGAGAGAGAGAGAAAGATGAACGACCTTTTTTCCTCACATCACAGCCGTCTACTTTGAATTTTGATACATTCGTTCTCGCCTCTACCTCAAACTGTAAACCTCATTTTCATCTATAGTTTCGGAGTGGTAGTGCTGCCCTCTTTGTTTTACTCCCATAAAGCCCGTCTCGAAATGGATGATCATAAACATAATGCTCGAATACGAATTGTCGGACGCGAAGTTGGGTTGACTCGTGTTAAATAGCACTGCATGGCATGCCATTTTCAAATGTTGTTCAGCCTTAGGAGGAAAAACTATCGGTCGGACGAGAAATGTGAATGGTTTTCGATTTCGTCGTAGTTGGCCCATCTCGATAATTAAGTAAGTATGTTTTTACTCCTTCAGCAAAGCTTGCTGCCTAGGCCAATTGTAGTGGAAAATATAAGGAAGAATGGCAATGGGCCCAAGTGATATATATCTATAAGTTTCTACAGCGGGGAAGCGGAAGCACGGTCAAAGATATAAGGGGAGCAATCAACATTGAGTCAGTGATTATTGACATTGCGTTGATATTTATAAATAAGTTTTTCGTGGGAAGAATGTGTTACAATCGAAGGTCAATATCATATCTGGATGATGATCCTCTTCGCTGCTTGTAGACGAAGCGATAGTTTCAGGTCGGGATCGCGATTCCCGCTACAAATAATTTCCATTTCCTTTTCCTTTCAAACTGTTTGGGAATAGTAGTACTTACTCAATATTATCTATCGTCGGCGTCGTCCTTCTTCTTGTGCTTGTCTATCACGAGAAATTCGTACATCTTTAAGGGTGAATGGGTTTTATTCGTGATTCGCAAAATGAAAATCTTTCATCTTCTAGCAGCGTCGGGTCCTCTCCTGATTTGCAATAAATTAAAATTGCAGCTAGAAGAAATTAATATATTTTGACAACATGATGCATTTGCATGTTTTTGTTTCCTTTGTGAAGCGGAAAAAACAACCTGAGGGAAAAAACAACACATTTCTAACAATATAACTTCCATTTTTTCGACATAGTGAAGCTGAAGGTGAAGCCGCCTGGAACTTTTTCTTTTGGCCAGTTGCATACAGTTCACAATCTTCACAGTGATCGCCTCGACTTCATACATCATGAGAGTACAACAGCGCTTGCGCCGCACTAGCAATAGCGCAGTATTCATGGTGCATCATAACGCGTTAGCGTAGTATCGCATGGTACGGTTCTGGACGCGGATAATTTCCTTATGCATGCCACCAAACGTGTAAATTTGTCGCAGCGCATCCAATTTGCGTCGATCCAGGCGCATTTCCAAAATTCGCTTCAGATTATGCTGTTGTTTGTTCGAAATGGAACAAAAATCAAATCGAAGCTGCTAAAAGTCGTTGCATTCTTCTTGGGATTCTTCAAGAAGGAGTACTTGTATGTACTAGGAGTCATTGTAGGATAAGGAGACGCTGTGTATTAAGCAAGGAATAAAAACAAAAAAAAAAGGATGAACGATTATGATGTACGGCGCCGCCCGCGCCCTTGTTCACGTTTTCACCGTTGGTGTCAACATACGGAAAGGCGAAATCCCAGACAAAACATAGTCCGTCCGTAGTGACAACAAGGACTGATGCATTATATGGCAGTAGATAGATTCCGTGCCCGGCTCCGACTGGCCCCGACAAGGCTGTGGCTTCTCCGATCTGCCCGCCATTGCTTCTACGGGAACTTGCAATATTTAGACCGAAGTACGAATGCGGGAAACCTGTTACAATACCGGATTTTCAGCTATCATATTTAGCGCAAATGCAATATCTTCTAGTCCTATCTTAGCCGCATCCGCAAACAGATGAAATATAAATGTTTTTACAATGAAGATGAACAGGAAGTAGGAGCAAATACGCATTCAAAGGTCACGGCGGCGACTTAAGATCAAGTTATCAGCACGAAGAGGAGTAAGTGATAGTACTTTTGCACTCCTGTGCCATGCCGATAACACGGCCAGTGAGGAGACATATCGCGGGCTCCATCGGTTTTTTTTGTCCGAACAAACATTTTTGCTCCCACGCGTAGGCAAGAAGCCCGCTGAGTGTCTCCGGAATCGGAATGAACTCAACGAGCGGAGAGTAGACACGAGTTGCCAACGGATGCGGTGCGAGGAGGCTACAAACGCTTGCAGCTCCACCTCCTCCTGGTGACAATCTGATATTATCCTGGTGCTGTTCTTCGGTGTCGTTTTTGTCCAATCCGAAGAAAAACGGGTCGCCGCCATGTCCACCGTCAGCCGTCTCTGCGTCGTCTCCATCTGTCTGTTGTGGTTGGAGAAAACGGAGGAGACGGCAGAGGTCTCCAAGATACAGCTGACTGGATTGATCCTTGGATAACTTGCTTTGATCGCACTCAGAAATTTCGTTACCACTTTTTCTCTCTGCACCCGAGGATGGAGCGAGTAGTCCTGAGATCGTCTGATTGTATACGTGTTCGAGGATCCTGTCTCTTCTCCTAGACCTCCCACCTGCGGGGTCACAAGATGATGAGGATGATCGCCTAATGGCCGACCCGCGCCCTTCCCCGTTGGATTCGTCCACGAGCTCTTGTGGCGTCCTGCCGTCTTCTGTAGCAGACGAACGGAAAAGAAGACCACCACACAAAAACGCAACATAGGTGCCGCAATAGTAATCAACGTCATCGAGCAGATGACTGGCGTCACGACTATTTCTTGTGTCACCTCGACGTCTCGAAGGTTTCGTGGCCACTGGCAGTGCGTCTACTGCTGGTGCTAGAGCAAGCTGCCCTGTCGCTCGGGCAGCAGTAGATGTAGAGAGGGCTTGTCCTTGATCGCTAGAAGAACCATTCTTATCGTCATGTGGCAAGGTGTTCTCCACGTTTGTCGAAGCCGAAACGTCATTGCAAAGGGTCCGATCTTTGACTAGCCGTGTATGTGATTTGTCACGGCGGCGCTGTGCATCTTCGAGTGCGAGATTGCAGCGTTGAATAGACCAGCTTGACCCACGTATTGCCTGCTCGCGCTCTAGCGATGCAGCTGAGGTTGCGTGGAGACAACCTGGCACAGAAGTTAGAGCTGCGGCTCAAGAACAAAATGACAAGAACAAATATACTTACAAGGACCAATGCGATACATATGCAAATTCATATGCATATGGCGAATCAATGAATAATATCCATGTCCTTAATCTAGAACAACAGAAGGTGCATCCCGCCCAACAATATTTATAAAAGACTCCAGTGATCCCCAGATGAACGATTACATTATGTTACTTTTTGCATGGTTCTTATTGAACAGCACAGAAGCTAGCAATTGGCCTTAAGAAAAGGTGGGGTAATCGTTTTGCCAGCGTCGAAAGAACTGAAGTGTTGGTAAGAGTGAACTTAGGGTAGGCACACACGATCGTACTCAGTCGCCGTGGCATCACGGTGCCGAGATAGCGACGTCGCGAGAATGCAGCAATAGTCTCAAGCATCTGTGGTGGCCCTCCGAACTGGAAGCGCTGCCAGTTGTAGCCTCCGTGCCCTTGTGCGTAGAACTCGAATAATTTTATGAACGGAACGAACAAAAGAATTGACGCAGTCACAAATAGTGATCGATGCTACGACTGTCAGATGCAGAAATCTGAAGGTAGTATCGCGTCTATTAACAAATAAGGCTAGACCATACGGTTGACGCCGTAGTTATGTATATAGGTGGATTAATTGCAGCTTATGCTTACTCACTTTACATCTACCACCTACTTAGATCGATCTCTATCTTAATTTAGATACGAATCGGAATCAATTTCAATATCAAATTCAATACTTGTGCTGGTACTGGTTGTGACAATTCTTTCCAATGTCATAATGAGAGTGAAGAGGACATGATCTGGTAATCGCAATAGGAAATGTTCGATCGCATGTGCTCGCAGTTTATGAAACTCCGCCAGTGTTTCTTGTCTTTCGCGGAGCGCCGCAGAGTCCTTACTCACCGTAGCCCCGTTCGTTCCACCCAACACGACGGCGCACCGAGCCAAGGCACCATGAATTTCACCTATTTTCTTGGAACATAGTTGTGGTGCGTTGTTCTCGCCCGAGGCAGAAGCTGTTACGCCAGAAGTGCTTCTCGGTGCTGATGTTGTTGTGGCCTCAAGATCTCCTGAGGCAGCAGATGAAACCTCAAATACAGTAAGTACGGTGAGGGCGAAGGCACAGATATCATATCCACGCGGCATCTGACTTTCTCGCTCCATGCGTGTTCTTTTGCCGACTTGTAGCATGTACTGCATTACCTCACGGCACCCATGCATACGGTGGTCTGGCGCGTCGGCATCGAGTGCTGCTAATCCTTGTTCATTTTTCATCGCGATTGTTTTTGCGGAGGTGGGACTTCGACTTTGTTGATGTTCGTCTTCTCTAGTCGCATCTTGAGGCTTTGCTTCCACAGACCTGTCTTCTTCTCGTGCTGTTGCTCCACCGACCTCCGGTCTAGAAGATGTAGTAGAAAGGGTGTTAAGCTCTTCTAGTTTCTCCTTGAGGAGTGATCGTACCTCGCGGGCAGCGGCCTCGCGATTGCAGCGCTGGCGTCGCCGGCCGCCGTGAAGGTCGCTCCAGGCGGAGAAATGCTTCTTGGCAATCGCCAAAGTCCACATGTCCACGTCATTCTCAAGGCCGAAAACCTCCAGCAGACCCTTGTAACGGTTCAAGGCAGCAGCGATCTGCTCGTCAACTAGCCCTACACCCTTGCGGTCTTCTCTGGAAAATGCTACTCGTGGACCCGAACCAGTGGCCGCACTACTTGACGCTCCTCCTGCATCACCACCCGCCACGTTGCTATCGGCATTGAAAGCCGCTCTAGCAGTACCTTCAGAAAGATAGCCGAGCTTCGTCCGCGTACGCTCGTCCAGGGTGCCGCATAAGGCGTGCTCAGACCAGGCAGCGAACTGCAGTAGCTCGTTTAATGTTTCTAGCGTAAATAGGAAAAACTCTTGCTCGCTGATCACTAAGCAGGAGTGGTCAGCTTTCGCGACTCGAAAAAAGCTTCGCCAATTGTCTTGCTCTGATATGTGTCCACCCATTGTGCTGCTGCTGGAGTGCACACGATGTAGAGGGTTCAGCTTACTCGCCTCCCCTGGAAGAAGATAGGGCGCGTCAGTCTCTCCGTCGACATCAGGAGTCTTGTTCGTCGACGAAGATGTTTCGCTACTTTGAGGAGCAGCCGAAGGGGACTCAACTACGCAGCGTTCTGCCTCTCGTGCATTCATTGCAAAAATGATACAGTCCGCGCTGTCACATATTTGCTCGTCGTTTGAAATTGATGTGTCTTCGACGTGCATATTCGGTTGTCCTCCCATCTTTTCGTTTGAACTCGTCGTCCGCTTCAGCTCATCCGAGTAAATGGCTAGAACGCGACTGACATGTGTATGGAAGAAGTCTGACCTATGAAAATCCTTGCAATCGATTTTCGGAGGGATGAACACGTCTCCTTCGCCAATGTCATAATCCACAAACTGGCGAACAAATGCCGAAGATGGTAAACTATGGAAGTCATCGCCTGATGCATGATCTTCACCTGGATTACACGTAGGACCTGTTCTTGATGTGTGTGCGTCATCGCCTCGCCTTGTTGTCGACGACGTCGCGGCCGCAGGCTCCGCCGTGCTATCCTTGTCACGTGCAATGCCGCGCATCTGGCCGCAAAACCGCTCGAACAATTTCGCTGTGCCGCCAACTTGTCGAGCACGGGTTGAGCCTGAGGAAAACGATGCCTTATTGTCGCTAGCTCCGTCTGGAAAACTAGTACCACCAAAAAAGCTACCGGCTTCGTATCCGGGATGGAGAAAGGGGTCACATGGAGAATCAGGACTGAAAAACATGACGGTGTCTCTCCTCGCTCGTCCCGCTAGACGGTCGCAGAGAAGACCCCAGTTTTGAGCAAACTGGTGCCGGACCAAAAACTTTACCCAGTGCTTTCGCAAGCACAGTTCGTACACCGGATTCTGCTTAAATCGGACCTCCCAAGTGCTTAGTAAGCAGCCTGGTGCTCCTAGTTCCTTGTCGTCCCCGATATCTTCAGGGTTTGGACCGTCGCTCTTAGGGTCTACCGATGGGTTCAAGGGGCCACGGCTAGACGAAGAGGATGGACCACCTTTGCCTCCAGAATAAAACAAAGGGACGCCGCCCTCGTCATCCAAAATCCTTGTGGGAGCGTCCTGCCCATCAGCGAAGGTGGTTTCTGTGTTGTCTAACAAATTTCTTACTGTAGTCGTTCGTCTTGCTCTCTCTGGGTCATGCAACAAACTGAAGCTGCTCCTGGGTTTCCCTAACTCTTCGGCACGGGCACGAGCATCTGCCGCTGCTTTATCCCTGGCCCTCTGAACACGTTCGGCCACTGTTTCTGATTCAACTACCGGTCGCTCGTACTCGAGTAGCAATCGCACAGTTCTTTTCTTCTGCTGCTTAGCTTTCCCCTGCTCCGCTTCATGACGAGATTCATCCAATGCCAAGTCCAATCTGTCGCGTTCGCTTACCTCTATGATCCGACGTGTCTCGTTGTTCTCTTTATTGTGATCTCCAATCTCCAGCGCATCGTCTTCTTGTTCCTCCGCCTTTACAATAGAGCAGATGTTGTAGTACTGGAGCAGCCAAAGGAACAACTTCTGGAGATCGGTGGCATGATGAGCTGCGAGATCGCAGAACCCGTCACTAGCAAGGGTCTTGTGCATAGCAAAGCTTCCTGGGTGGCCCACGTGCGAAAGTGCTTTTGTAACCAACTGCGCAGCAGCCGACGGAAAGGCTGGAGTACTGGTGTTGCTTCCAGGAGCAGGTGGAGGTCTCACAATGCCGCTGCACACATAGTACAGTGGATCCTGGTGATGTTGCTTCGCCTTGCCTGCTTTTCCAGACGAAGAGGACGAGAAGGAGGCCCTTCGCTTTTGCTTAACCTCCAAAAGCATTAGTGGACGGTCATCGCCCACGCTGGCCACTAGCTCACTCTGCAGTCTCTGCGCGTATACTCTGCCGGCGTCAGTGACCGGCTCAGGCGAGATCTCGTTGGTTTCATTTGCGCTTTGATCTGTATTTTTGCCACTACTACAACGAGAAGCGAAGGCTGTAGAAGAACCTGCGTGCTTGTCCCACTCGCTTCGCAGTGCGGCAACAAATGGGTTCGATTTAAATTTATGATCGCAAACTTCCTTGTCCTCTAGGGCTTGTTCCTCCAAATCCTTTGACAGTAGTTTCGGCACCCTTCTTCTTCTACTAGTGGTCGCCGCTTGGTCTATCCTGCTTTCAGGAGAAGACTTGCTGGAATTTAAGAACAGTGTGTCCAATTGATCCGTCACAATGTGCCCATTCGACGCTTTATTTGGCGTTTCGCGATCGTTGTGACCATGGTCTTCTTCACTCGGTATCGCATTTGGATCTTCATCTAGATCAGGAGTGAGGTCGTCGTCGCCTTCTTGTGCCACCAAGCTCGTTGGGTCTCCCTCAGTAATCTGCACTAACAGGTTGCGTAGCTTCCGGTCTGCCTCAGCCCTGCCACCAGGAGGCACCGCTGCTGCAGTTGTGCAATATTTAGAAGATTATGATCGAAGTCTTCAAGTACAACGAAGAAGGAGCAAATTATGTTGAGAGCAACAAAATATACCACACTTATTGAGTCAGAGTGGCTATCAATATTTATGCCTGGTTATCATTTCGTCCAAACCGAGGGAAACGCAGAGGCGAAGGTGATCATATCAAAGGCTCCTGAAAGTAGCCAGTAACCATCTCCGCTAGCCGCGCTTCCCCAGGGTGGAACAGAAAAACAATTTACCCTTAGAAGCCTTACCGATCAGGATTGCAGTTCTATTAACAGTGTTTTCTTAATCAAGGACGAAGATGACGATGACGAAGACAGCCCTTGCTGTCGTGGGCCTTCGTGATGTGAAGCTGCGACATCGGGTGTCTCCCACGAAACGTTTACACCATCATTTTTTTCTGCGGAAGCATCTCGACTTGCCCGAATAAGCATGGGACTGTTTAGAGCTGGCGCGTCAGCGCTACTCGCTTTTGCTGCGGTGCCAGACGAAGAAAAGAAACTTTGTTGTGCTTCTTGTTCTTCTGTTGCGACGTTTTTAGCAACACTACTTGATAAATCCGCATGACCTTGTTTCTTCTTACTGTCTATTTTGGCTTTGCGAGTTGGCTCCTGCTGCACCTGAACTATATCGAGCAAATCGTTATCACGCACCTTGATAGTACGCGTCTTGTAGCTGGGTTGTTTTTTTCTTTTCTTGTTTGTAGTTCTCTCATTTTGGATGCTACCCATGGACATTTTTTTCCACCAGTGCTCCACATCCATCAATATCCGTACCAATTCGTCTAGCATAAACCTTCGCAAGTCCTTCGGACCCGAGATGTGTGTGGGGCCGTTCAGTATATCTCGACTGGATCTGAGCGCTTCTGATTCTGAACCACTTTGGTTATCGTTGCTGCGTTTTTGGTCCTCTTCGACGAGGCTTTCGCAGTTTGACGTTGACGTGCACATTAGCGCCCTCTGAAGCCGAAATCGAAAATTTACGGCTTCTCGCATGTCGAAGGTGCCTCCAAGAGTGCTGTAGGTGTTCTCCTGTGGCCCTGCGCCGTACTCCCGCGTGGCCTCCGTGTGAGACAGAATTTCAAGGCATTTGTCCATCATGATCCACCACTGCGCACGCAAGGGCATGGAGTAGTAAGCAGGAGAGCCAATTCTGAGCGGAGTGTGCAACTTCTTACCATGCAGTCGCCGGCCGTAGTCGCAATACCGTTGGGGGTCAGCATTTCCATCAGCCCACCAGTCATTATCCGACTTGTCTGACGCCCACGTGTCGCCACGGCGACGGTTCCCACGACGACCACCTTTTCCGCCGCGGCTATCCGCTGCTGGACTACCATTCTCCTCGACGCTAGGCGCGGCGCCTTCCGCTGCGGATTGGCGTTGGAGACTCTGTGTGGTGCCACTACCGGGAGCAACCTTGATTGCATCTTCTTTCGTGCTTGGTGACGGACGTTCTTCGCCACGGTAGAGATCTCGAACCGCATGAAGAGAGATTTCGTCTGGGTACCAAACAGTGATATCATACTTGTTGCAGCACAGCGCCTTGCGCGCTAGCGGGTAATTATTGGGTGGTGTCGCCGGCTGCAGATCGCGCCACGTTTTGTACAAAGCTAAGTGCCGTTTTCCGTCCTTTCTTCTATGTTCCTTGATTTTCTTGTTTCGGTTTTTCTCTTTCTTCTTCATCTCGACGTCACATTCATCCTTGTTATCCGACGTGAGACTACTAGACGGCAATTCTTCTGTCGGTTCAAAAAGCTCTTCTTCTTGTTGTTCATCAACCATTGTTTCATCAAGACGCAACTCCTGTATGGTCTCTTCAGGTATTTTTCGATCCGCCAAATCTTCTTGAATTCGATAGAGTGTTGCGACCTCTTCCTTCGTCACGTTCGGTGCATCTAGGGATCCGGTTTGCGCATCTTCAAACAGGTGCGTGATGAGGAACGCACTCATATGCTGTGGGAGAAGTGCCTGGCTCTCCCAGTTGGCCTCCCCTTTGAGGAGGCTCGCAGAGATGCCAAGTAGCATTCGAACAAGGTTGCCGGTAAAACGACGCTCGTCGGTTTCTATGGAGTGCGGGAAAACGTGCATGCGCAACTTCACTTCTTCCGCGCAAGCCTGCAGACAATTCCACGGGGAGAATTGAGTCGACTTTGGAATCATGCTCGTCAAGGAATCCACCGCCGACGCATTCGCGAAGGGCGGAAATACAACAGCTTGAGTTTGAGACCTTTCCGCTGTACTCCTACTTAGTTGGTTCTGGTTCTGCCAAATGGCGTTGAAGTCGCTTTCCGGATTCGAGTCTGGCCAACTTTGGTCAGGAGAGGCAAGGAGGGGCGCCAGGTCGCCGAGTAGTGCAGGAGTCTCACCGACATCGTTTGGGCCACGCCACATTTCGGGCACGGCAGCCAAGAAAAACAAAGGATGGTTCGCGCGACGCGGCATCTTTGCGTCCTCTCCAGGGTCCAACGTCAGGCATTGCTTTTCCTCTCCAGCTATGTGCCAATTCAGTTGCCGAAGCAGTTCTGGATACACCTTCCATCCCAAGGAGTAGTACCCGCACGACTGCAGCAGACGTTCGGTTGGGGTGCTACTCATACTCATAGGGCTAAGCGGCCTGAGCGACTCATTTGCTCTTTCGTGGTCAAGAGTCTGAAAAGGTGAGTCTGGCAGCTGCTGGCTTTCTCCAGGACGTCCGGTGAACATCCGTTCCAGCACATCCGCTAGCATCGGTCCAGTGAAGGTACCAAGGTAAGATTTTGGTATAGAGGCCAGAAAAATCGAGTGGCGTAGTGCGTCTTCCGCAGTGCGGAAGGCGCCGAAGGTCTTGTAGGCACCTTTCATGAGGTCGATTGACTGGCTGCCAGCGCTATCGTCCTCCGTCGTCTCCCCGCTCAGGAGATTGGTGATCCTGGTGCGGCCTTTCCCCTTGTTGCTCGGCTTCAAAACATTAATCGGCAGAACTTCCGCCTCAGAGCAAATAGGCTCGACTAGAGGCACAGTCCCATTGCAAACGATGCGACAGATGGGGCACGCAAATTCGCGATTGTCAATGCTGTAGAAGTACTGGTCCTGCATGCGTTGGTTCTCGCCCCCCCTAGCCTCCGCTAAATAGTTTTTGAGGCAGGAAAGGTGCGCGACATGACTGCAGCTCGTCAAACTCAGACATCCGCGTTGCAGATTCAGATAACTCCCGGGCGCAACGCCGCGGCTCTCGAACAAGGCCAAAAATACAGCGACGTCCAGAGCCTCTCCGGGATTCGCTGGTGAAGCTCGCACGCCTGCGCGGCAGATGCAGCACGTGAGCTCTTCTTCTTCGTCTTCCGAAGCGGCACTCAAAGTTTCGACGTTAGCTCCTACTGATGTGTCTGCCTTGCCCTTTTCGCCACTGTTCACGTTGTCTTTCGTTGTTGCACACGCGCCGGCAGTGGCAGCCGCTCCAGCTTTGGGCTTCTTCATGTTGTCCGCCATGAACTTTGCCTGTTTTTCCTTCATCTTCTTCATCATCTGTTCTTGACGCTTCTTCGCTTTTGCTTTCTTGTCGTCAGCACTGATATTAGCGCCTCCTCCCTCTGCAGACGAAGCAGATGGCTTGTTTTCGCTTTTCTTTGTCGTGCTGGTACTGCTGGTAGAAGAAGCCGCTGCTGCGGTGCTGTCAACCTCCATTGGGGCGTTGCTGCGTGTGTTGGTACTGTTCGGGTCGCCAAGTGGTTTTGCGTTCGGTGATAGCTTGTCCACAAGCGATCCCAGCAGGGCGCTTGCACGCTGTACAATCGGTGAGCCGGGTATTTTCATACCCTCCGCGTTTTGAGCTGAAGAAGAAGAACTGGAGGAAGCATCAGCACGGGCATCCCGATCTGTGGGTTCGCTTTTTGTAGTCTGTGCCTGAGTTTCGCCTGCAGGACTGCTGGCTTCTATGTGGTTTGCGCTTTCTGCGAAGGTATGATCCGCTACTGCTACGCCGGATGAGGACAAAAGCGCCTGCTCTCGCGCTAGCACAAGCTTCTGCTCATTCGGAATCACCGCAGGAGCCTCAAACAGGCTACCACACCGCTCGACTACGTGCGCTGCCAGAGGAATATCGATCTTCCACGCGTGAAGATAGCTCCAGATTTGCTGACGGACTGTGAATCGAAACAGTTTTTCCTCTCGCAGGCCGAAGCATGGTAATTTCGAGGAGGCCGACTCATCCGCTAGAGCGATGGCGGCGGCTGACGTCGTCACACTACTTATCGAGAGCCCTTCTGCTCCTGTTACGACATCTGGCGACGGCCTATCTTCTTTACAACGCTCGATGATGTCGTTTAATGTGACCAAGCCATCTCGCAACGGCTTTCCTTTCTCTATCAGCAGCTGGGCATTCTGCGCGCGCCCGCAAAATGCCATTTTTCCTGCCAACATCTCTTCTCGTAGAACGACGTAGGCGTCCCACTCCGGTATCAGCATGTGCTCGAAGTCCTCCTTGGCACCGAAATCAAGCTCACCCTCGTGGTTGTCGTGAGCTTCTATTAGTGACGGAGAACCTGCGCTCACACTGTATAAGTCGTCCTCATTGTCACATCCTCCGTAGCTGTTTTCTGCACGACCACGATTAGGAGAGCCTTCGGCATGATCAGGTGCATCTAGTACAACGACTGGCTTGTCGCTGGCTGTGTCTATCCTCTGCTCTGATGCCGATGCGGGGGTCTTATTTGCAACGTTAGTGCTTGGGTTTTCCGATGCAGTAGCCGGGGCTACGAGAGCTGCAGCTGGGCTCCAGGAAATTCCAGCTTTTTCTAATGCCCCTTGAGCCTTTCTCAGAACCTTGTCTTTGAGCCTGCTGACTAGACCTGGCGTCTTAGCTGGTGTGATTTCTGCCAGCTTTTTAGGATCTTCAGCCGCTCCTTTTGGTTGCGGAGAATTCGACCCCATCTTCTGTTTGGTATCTTGTTCGCCACCTTCTTTGAGCGTAGCTCGCCTCTCTCTCCACATTCTTCGAGCCTCAGCAAGTGCGGGATTGGGACTGGCGGATCTTCGCTTCTCTTGTTTCAGCCTCCAGATTCTTTGAGCTTCAGGAAATGTTAATGAGGCACTGTCAGCATTCGCGGCTGGCGCACCGGAAGAACTGCTGCTTTCGATGACTGGTTTGCCACCTCCCTCGAGCACAGATCGCCGCGCTTTCCACATTCTGTGAGCCTCAGCAAGTGTTGAAGAGGGACTGTCAGCCTTCGCGGCTGGCATATCAGAGACACTGTCGACCATGGCTTGTGTCCATTTGGTGACGTCTCCCCATTCTTGGTGGGAAGCTCCGGTAATATTTCTTAATATGTCTTCCACTTCCTCTTTTTCGAGATCCAGTTGTGCTTGTGCAGAAGATGAAGAAGTCCTAGACCAATTCTCGAGACTTGATTCTAATTGTTCGAGCCTCTGCTCGATGGCGTTTGCCGTTTTCGCCGGCTGCTCTTGCAAGAGCCGCCTCCTGCTCGCGCTCGTGTAATACGGCAAGCATTGATCCTGTTCGGAGACAAATCGCCTCTGCTCTTCGAGATTCTTCACGTCCGCGGCTTCCTGCAGAAAAAACAACGATCTCGCTCCGTTTCTGTTTACGACGCCAAGGCTTTCGCCCCAGAGGGCAAGACTCTCGCTGCATGCCCATTGCGTCAGATCCTCTTCGGTGTCGTTGATCAGGTTCAAGATCTCTCGCTCTGCGTACTCTCGATTACAGATAAGCTCAACGTCTGCATCTAAGCGTAGACTCTCGAAACAGCTTTTCCCTGCCTGCAATTGGTTTTCATCCTGAGAATCTGAATTTCTGCGAGTACGAACTTCGACTTTATCGCTGGTGCTACAAGTAGGCATAGAAATTACAACAGCGCAACCTTGTTCATCAGCGTCAGTCTGGTTTTCCTCGTCTTCGTCAGAGTCAACACGTTCAAAGCCGTCTGCTGCTTCGCCTACTTCTCCCAACTGCGAAGTCACGGCTTGCGCTACGCGGACCCCTTTGGCCAACTTGATTGCCCGTGCAACCGCGCTCATGCGTACAAGTGTTCGCCCCGACTCCTTATCAATGATAAAACTGCTTTTAACTCGATCCAATATCATCAGCTTAAGCTTTTCCCATTTTTTTTTTTCCTTGTGACCTAGTACATCAGGACCAGTAGCCTCCTCTCCATTATTTTCACCAGCAGTGTTTCTTTTGTTCTCTTGTTTTACAGGAGAGATGCTGGAATCATCTGTTAACGTGTCGGGAGGAGTGAAATGATCTTCCCATGCGCTCGGCTCTACTAGCAGCCTCATCAGGATGTCCCTCTGCACAGGCCTGACATACATGCACTCCTCGTCATCTTGATCTGAAAGGAATCGATTGGTCAAAGGATGACGCTTAGGAAAAAGTATAGCGCAAGTGGACTTTCGCACCGCGTGTCTGTATCCTGTGTCTTTTTCGTCTAAGCAATCTCTGTCAATGAACCTCACGCCGCCGGTTGCAGCTTGAAATCTGCGACATATTTCGAGCCTTTCAACTTCGCGTGATGTAGTTTTTTCTTGCGCTTCCAAACAAAAAGTAGAAGAAGTCGATTCTGCGTAATCAGCTGCACTTTTCTGGTTCTCGCCACGACGACTAGGACTACGCCCGGCAACAGGAGATCCACCTCCGTCAATATTCTTTCGTCCTCTGCCGAGGCTGCCGAAGTGTCGTCTTTTCCTCTCTTCTACAAAAAGATCACCAACTTCATCTTCATCAGCGTTTTGGCGGATGACGTCCGCCTTTCGCTCTGCAATCGGACCAGTAAGCACAAACTCTTCGTGTGTTGGCGGCAAAACCTGATAGGCTATGAAATTTCGCATCTTGGCGGCTGTGACATCCAAATCTACCTTGTGCAAATTACGGAATCTAGACATGACCTTCCTTCCAAAGGCAGACGCCGATCGGATACTAAACAGTGGCTCGCGTCGAAGAATCTTCTTCTTGTTCTTCGTATCCCGCGCGGTGTTGTTCTTGCTCTGATTCATCTCTGTATCTTCATGTTGAGTTTGAAAAGGAGAGAATGCTGCAAGTGCCGCTTTCGTATCTAGAAGGAAGCGCAGTGTTTCCGCTTCGTGCCTTTTGGAGTTCCAGTTGCCAGGACCAGTGACAAAGGGCCGCAAAAACGCCGTGCTGTTAGCCCATGTGGTGAGATTCCGCACTGTGAGAACATCGGTGTCCGGGTTGGGAGTATAGGAGGATAGTTGAACCAGACCTGGGTCTGCGAGGTGCATTAGACTCTGGCGCACCAGTTCCTGCTCGAAATATCCCTTGCGCAGTGGCGTGCAACACAGCCGGACTTGCCCCTCCCCTGGCCGCACTGTTCGTCCTGTCTGCAGTGCCACTTTTCCGTTTAGAGCGACATTGCCTTGCACGGAGTGCACGAGTACGCGCTGAAAATTACAGTCTACTCGCAAGTCCGATGGCAGGAAAGGTCTGCACGCGTCCATCAATTTTAACACATGGGTTTGCAAACACTCTGATTGCGTCCCGGCCCCCAGCATTAGAAGCACTGCCCAGGATTCAGAGTTCGGAACGCTTCCACGCAACAGGTCAAAGCGCCGGCGGCGAATGGATTCGTAAACGACGGCCTGTGAAATACTCTTCTCCTTGGAATCTTCGGAAGTGCTGGCACTATTCGTGTGTAAACTCGAAATATATGCTCGCCGGGCTTCCACAAGATGGGAAAGCCGTTCGAGCATTGTCCTTCTCGATTGAGTGTTGCGTGGCGCGCCTGCGGCACCTAGCAACAGGTTGCTCTGTCCACCTACTTGCGCCTGTGATTGTGACTGATCGCGGACAAGCTCATCGCCATCATCCTCGCCTTTCCTATTTTGCTGGTTAGTCTTGCGCTTCTTCCTCAAGGGTAAAGCCGATAGAGACGTGTCTTCTGTTGCAGTTGCACTCTCTACCTTGTTTGTTTCACCGTCCTCTTGCTTGCTCGGTGCAGGAGTGGAGGGGCTGGCAGGCGGGATCTTGATCACCGCATCCATAGTGCCCCAGGTCGTGAGAAGGTCGTGCTCAATCTCGTCCAACCCGAAGCCGGAGTACCATTCCGCTGGGTCAGGCCCCATCATGTGAGCGTCCTTGACTTTTGCCATGTTCTCCTGCCCCCGTTCGTTCAGCCCTTCCGTGCGCTTTTGCCGGGGAATGAGGAAAGAGTTGTACAAGTTGAACATCTGCGCTACCTTTCTCTCGGATTTTCTTAACGAGTAGAAAAGTTTTTTTTCGCCTGTAGACCCGCCGCCATCCCCCGTCCCGCCTGCTGCGGCGACGCCATCTCCTGCGGCCTTTAGCTGCTTCGTATCGAAGGTCCACACCTCATCTGCTATTTCCGACACAACCTGAGTCCAAATTCGTTCTGGGTACTGCGTCTGCGCTATCGCCTCAAGCTCGCTGCGAGTAAAACGCGCGCCTGCGAGAACCTGAACAAGTTGGCGTCTCAGACAGTCAGCAAGACGAATGTCCCGACTCAACACGTCGCTGCGTCCGACGCTCGCATCAGAGAACTTCGTTGCAAAAAGCAAAAGAGCGTCCTCGTAATAAGTTTCTTCCCTCGATTTTGGTACTATGGGGTTAGATGAAGGTGAAGACGTGGATGAAGGTGGTTCGTCGAGAGCACCTTTCTGCTCTAACTCATCCAGCAAAGTTTGCAGATTAACATCTTGCACTTTCTTCTTAGTGGGACGTGGTAAGCCGAAGCCCATTTTTGTTTCAAATTCCATCATGAGGTCGTCGTCTGCAGGCGTGCACGCGATGTCTTCGTCGTCCGAGGATGCGCCACCTCCTCCCCCGGCCATCTGCGCAGAGTAACCGCCAACGCCGCTGTCCTCGAGATCCCCGTCGTTGCGGTTTTCTCGCTGTGCCATCAGCTGCTCCTGGACAACGCAGTCGGGATCTCCGACTGTGGCTACCATCAGGCTGTAGAAAACTTCGAGCGGGCCGCCGCGCTGCAGATTTACGGCCGAGGCCTGCTTCGCCTTCTCAACCGTGAAATCGCTCAGGAGTCGCAAACCGATTTCCTCGATTAAAAAACGCAGGATCTCTACCGTTCCAAAGCAGCGAACGGCATTTTTCATTGGGTCGAGCAACATGTTAACTGTGGCTGTGGCTTCTTGGAATACACCACAACGGCGAATCTTGCGATAGTTCCTGCAATCGACTTTTTTCATTTTCCTTGTCCAGTTGATTTGTATCGCTTTTTGTCTTTTGGTGTTAAAATTGCTTCCGTGGTATTGCCCTGAAGAAGGTCGTGGGCCACCGATCTTGGGATGATGTGGTCCTTCTCTCGATGACGCCGGAGCCTGTGCTTGCTGTTGATTCAGGACGTTGTCGCCACGGGCGGAACCACCAGTAGCATGCGGCCACCAAGGAGGTGGAACGAGTGGTGGATCAAAGCCTGCGGCTAATCCAGCAAACGGCATGCTTGCCGTGGCAGGTGCGGCTGAAATCGGACCAGTTGTAGAGGTGGTAGTTGAAGAAGAAGCTTGGGTAGCGCCTCCTGCTACACCCTGAGGACCTTCGGCTTCGACTCCGAGTCCGTAAAAATAAGTTGCCAGATCAGCAGTTGACATGGGGCCTCCTTGCGGAACAAGCGGGTTCATGTTGGATGGTGGTGGAGGACTGGGCAAAGCCGTCGTCATCCCAGGTGGAAAGGTTGGCAGGCCTCCTGACACTGCAGCTGCAGCATCTCCAGGCAACATGAAGTCCAGCGGGGAAGGCACAGGCATGGATGGACCGCACCAAGGAGGGGCATTCGGCGGTAACGCTTTACCACTTTCGTTGAGAATGGCTTCCAGCTGAAGCCGTGACTCGTTAAAGTCCCACGCGCTTGACCAGGCTGCTCGCAAATCTGCTAGATAATGCTGCAAATCCCGGTCCTCGTCTCCCAGGCGGATCGCTGGTGCTGATTTATTAGACCTTGCACGATTTGCGCCGGTCATAACCCCATTCCCCCCGATGCCCATGCTCCCGGAAGTAGGAAACTGACCCGTCCTATGCGTAGCAGCCGGCGGAGTCACAAAAGATGTGGAAGAAGACGTAGCTCCACCAGCTGCAGCGGTGGACGATGACGCAGTACCACCCATGGTGTCTCCAGATGCAAAGCTGCTCGAATTCGTCGAGGAATGGCCTTTCTTGGAAACGCGCCCCAGACCTCGCGTTTTAGTTCCGGCACGCTGTCTCGCTCGCAACACGCGTTGACTTTTCTGGTATCTGAGAGACGCGCGACGCATTAACTCGTGAAGTTCTTCGTTGCTGGCTTGGTCGCTCTCTCGTGTTTGGGCTGCACGCTGAAAAAAGTTACCGAGGGAATCCAGCATACCATTCGAAGTGGTATTTTGGACCAGCCACGACGCGTCGAAAATCCTATCCACGAAAGTGGTAATCACCCAGCATGGATTAAGGGTCTGTGATTTCTGATATGCAGCAGCCTGCCTAGACTTGATGTGCGAAATTAGAAGTAGAGAAATTTCAATTTATCGATAATTATCACTTTCACGTCTGCCGCGTCTCTAATTTTACACTAGATGAACGAAGTTTGAATCACGATCTTCAGCATCAGTGGTCCGTCTTCACTTAACGTCTAAGTTTCTTTTACCTAAATCTGACTTTGACTATGACTTTTCAATCTAACTATTAGAGTGCCTCAACATTACATATACATTCGCCTTTAGGAAGGATCTCTAAATTTACAACTCCATCTATTTCTGTTCATCCTTTTAGTGTTGCTATTGCGTCTTAAGTTAATCACCTGCTCGCCGAAGAGGAGACAGCGTGCGTAGAACTCCTCATCCGGATCCAGCTGGTCATAGTAGCCGACCAAAAGCAAGCTCTCGGCCAAACGGAACGCGAAATCTGGCATGAATGAGTTGTCCACGCCGTTTGGTAGAGGCGGAAGAAGCGCAGCGTTCGGCGGAAGCTTGCCTTCGCAAACGCTGCAGGGGTTTGAGGCAGGTTGACCATAATATTGGCCTTGACCAGCAGCAGACAACATACTTGCTGCTTGTTGGTAGTTGTACAACTGCTGCTGAGGATCTCCTGGCGGCGGCGCTTGCTGCTGTTGCTGCCAAGGGTCGAGAGAAAGAAAATAGCTGTGCGATAATGTGGGGATTGCGCCAGTCTGCTCCAGTGCGCGCATGCCGGCAATCCATGAGTTCCTCGCGTCTGCCTCGAGCGGTGCATTGCCAGATGGGGCGGACGCGGAGCCATTTGATGAGCTGAGCCCCGATGACGATGCCGCTGCGTTGTCATGGTTATGCACATCAATCGTTGACGTTGCATCCTTCGCAGAGGTATGATCAAGCGGCCGCTTTTTGTGTTTTCTTGGAGGCTTACCAGGCGGCGGCATAAGCGCAGCATCACACGTGGCTCTTTCGGTGGCACTCTGAGGGCTACTGGCCGTCCCCAAAAACAGTCCTGGGCTAGAAGAAGGTAGAGTATCTTGGGGAGAATCAGAGTAGGTAGAGGACGAAGGCGAAGCGCTACTGCTTGACACACTTGCGAGATCACTCAGAAGTCCGGTTGTGCGTTGATGAGCTGCGTCAGCAGGTTGTCTGCCGGGCATTCTCGCTGTATGGATGCCACATCCAGCGCTTTCGCCTAGTAAACGACGCTTTTTCACAAGTGGCTGGCCGTCGTTCTCCAGATAGTCCCCAGAAGTACCGCCACGGGGAGAGGAGGAGCTACTACTACTCGCGGAACTAGATGAAGTAGGGGCGCCATGGTGCGCACTTTGTATACTATGGAAGGAGCTGGAGGTGTCCGATGCAATAGACTCTCGAGCAGTATTGAATGGGGTACACGTCATTCTGTCAACGAGTTGTTCGCCTACTTTTTGCAAGTCAATCTGCGGTAGGATCGCTCGTGGTCCTTCAAATTCTGTCAGCGCCAGGCTGCTCCCTTCGTCATCCTTTGTTCTATCAAGCATTTCGTCGTCTTGCATCCGGTTTGATGACGATGAGGAGCTCCCTGCCGCATTTTTACCCGGCGGCTGATACTGATGCGTTACGTTTTTCATTACGACGTCCGGTTCTTCATGTTCTTTTACAATTTCAGACGGCATATTTCTTCGCTTTGTGCGGTCTTTTTTTGCTAAAACCTGGGCTTTCTTGTCCCGTTTGAGTCGAGGTTGGCGGAGTCGAATGCAAGGAACCTGCGACTGCCAAACCTCCGTGGCCAGATCGAAGAGAGGCTTCTCGTCTTCACGAATGATATTCTCCTCGTATTGCGCGGCTTCTCGCTTCCAAAGAGCAAGTTCCGTAGCAAATACACGTCGTGCCTTTGCCGCGTCCTCCTCCCGCTTCCTCCTGTGAAGTGTGAGCATCATCGCACAGAACTGAAGTGTTAGCGTGTCCTCCCCTCGTCGGCCATCCTTGATGTAAGCCTCATTTTGCTCTTGCATGGAGGTGTGTCCGTTGCGTGCCCAATGGGAACTGCGAACTGCTTCCGAGAAAGCGAGGACCTGAGACGCGTTGCGGAGCATCAGCACTATCAAGCTCTCTGGAAAAATGTCAAGCAAGAGACTCTCTGTTCGCTCTCGCAAGCGCCGACGCTGCACTTTGGAACGCCAGGTCTTCTGGTCTCCGCAATTTCCTTTGGATGCCGTGTCGCTCGACGTCGTCGACGCTGTGCTGCCGCAGATGTTGTTATCGAACAAATTTTCTGGTGCTTCTGCAGGCTCCTCCTCGGTGATGCCTTCTCCACACTGCCGCAATAAGTAGGAGGCGCGGTCTTCGGCGCAGAGCGCAACAAGGTCCATATTCATCGAAGTGACAAGTAGTCGTTGTAGCAGGATGTGAAAGGATCCACAACTCACGTGTTTCAGTGGTCCCTTGTTATTCTTCCGCACTGGTGTCACTGAGCGATAGGGAAGGCACTCTTTCTGCAGGCAGGTGGTGAGTCCCCGATACCAATGCTCGGTTTTCTCGAGGTCGTAGCAATTACGTGCGTACTCGCATAGCATTTTGGTTGCGCGGCAAAGACCGACCTCACGCTGACGCCAGCCCTGCCACTTGGCAACAGGCATCTCAAAGGAGACGTGCTGGTCCACGTACCGCAGCTGCGTGTTGGCCATCCAGTGCGTTGCAATCGTAGAGAACAAGAGCGCGCGCTCGCGCCACAGCTCCGGCGCAGTCACGAAGCGTGCCGCAAATTCCCGGTGGTACAAAACGTAGCTCAGGTCTGATTCGAGGTAGTCACACATCCGTGACCGGATTGTGAACTTGATATTATCCTGCTGAGTATTAAATCTGTTGCTGCTATCGTAGCTTTGACTTTCGTCGAAGTTTTTCCGCTTCTCCTGAAGTGCGCAAGCTTGGGTTGTGCTCATTGCTCTGGACACAAAGTACAGCTGGGACAGGACGCGCGCAAAGCAATGCGGTGCTCCGCTTGGCGCTTTAGGCTCAATGCCCAGAACCACTTCCGCGATGGTCAAAACCTGTACAGACAAGTGATGAACCTGATTCACGTACGTCTCGTCCATCTGCAGCCCATGCTTCAGAGCGTGCGCTTGCCAGAATTCTCGGTTCAATGTCATGAAGCTATTGTGGCGGACAAACTTATCGTACGCCACATCTTCCTGGGCGGAAAGCGTCAAGTTCATGCGGAACGCCTTTGCGTCATTCTCAGCCATGTCGTTAAGGAGTCCAGTAACGTGGAGAAGTTCGTCAAGCGAGTTGATGAAGACTTTAGTGAACTCCAGTTTGAAACCCGCGTTGGACTGCACCAGGAGCATGAAAAGATCATACATGCCATTCTCTCGAAGCACTTCTGTAGACTTGCTGCCGCCCTGCCGTCCTGCGAGCTGATCAATCTGTGCTCGCGGCTGTGTCGTGATCTGAAGCAGATGTGTTCGGATGCTTCAAATTCAATCATGATTGATCATAGTTAATGTCGAGTAATATCATCAACAAGGGATTGACAACCATGCATTCTACTATTTCGTGAATTGAAGTTGAGATGCAGCTGACTACAAAGTTAATAGAATGAAGTCGTTGAAATATATAGAAGGAGTTCGGAGCGTATTATGTTCGCGAGAATGAGAGTGTGAGTGAGAACGATAGAAGTAAAAAAGCATAAAGTTCTTGTACGTACAGTGTTCGACAACTGTTGTAGCTCATTCTCTAGAGTTGAAAGAGTACGTCATGAGTAACATCTATATCCTACCGAAGCTTTCATTTTCTAAAGTTGTAACAGTACGTCCAGTATCCGATTGTAGCCTGTTCGGGAGTTCCCAGGGTTTAGAAGACTCGGTAGCCAGACACCCTTCATGTTCCTTATTGCAGCCTCGGAATCTGGAACTGCAGGTCCTCTACGGAAAATGCCAATTGGTCGTGGATTCATCCATCTGGCTAAGTGCTGCCAGGAGGAGTCCTTTTCTAGCGCTCCAACTTCTTGTAGCGCCTGCATCACGGAATTTCCATAAATTGAAATTCCGCACTCCACTCCCTGTTGCTTCGCATCTGGTAGTCCTCTTGGAGTTGCACTCGACGATGGTGCGTTGGTTGCGTTGAACAAAGTCGGATTTACTTCGCCTGCGATACCCGTTTCCTGACTTGTACTGCCTCCTGATTTCCCATGAAAGCAAATTTTGACTTCAAAAAAGGCAGAAGGTGGAGGCTAATGCTAAGTGATCCTTAACCTTACATATCGTAAATTGGAAAGAACAAGAATCAACTACTTGTGAAATGAATGATCCAAAAACTGGGAAAATTGGAAGAGGAAGCTCACTACATCATAGATACAGAATTCTTTTATTCTTGGGAACATAAAGATTATGCGCAGGAGGTGTGCTGGATATTCCAGCTGTGCTTTTTTTCGGTGGTTCTTTCCGGACTTCGTTTTCTGTGAGGGAAGGCACCTGCACACAAGTGCGCCCTGCACGCTCTCTGGTCTCATTCAGAAGGGTGTCCCAGGACGCGTTGTCTTGGACTGCCGCTATTTCTTCGGTTTCGTATGTCGTGTAAAAATTTAAGACGCTACCATATGAGCTTCTGAGCTTCTTGAGCTCTCCCAGTAGTTCTTGTCCTGGTGAAGATTTTTGATGTAGGCTAGCTGCGTTTTTGTTCAGGCCTGAGAAGTCGTCCAGCGTATTCTTTCTCTGATTTTGATCTCCAGTACTCTCCGCAGCAAGAGCAGGCGCGGCGTCAGCGAGTGACAACGCAGCAGAAGCACCACTCTCCTGCTTGTTACTCGTAGCGCTGTCCTTTTGGAGTTTGCCTGCTCTGCGAGCCAGCCGTGAGGAGCGAGGCACGTTTTGTTCTTGATCTTGGGGAATGCTCATTCTGCTGCAGCCGTCTACAAGTACCATGTTGCGCATCCGTGGGACACTGTCATAGAGGAATCCAAGTCCAGCCGCAATTTTCTTCAGGCCCTTATACCGTCCAGTCGAAAATCCAGTCACCAACAGGTTGCTCAGAAGGTATCTGGAGGATCCAGGTTTTTGAGTGTGAACGAGTTCGTAATCTTGATTGATAAACGTCGGAGTCTACTCTTGTGAGTTGCGAAATCTAGTGGTGGTAGTGCCCCTTCATCATCTTCAAAATAAGAATAAGATGCAGCAACCGCTAAGGCTGTGACCACTACATCCAACTAGTTTCTACAACCTTCCTCTTCAACTATTAAAATGGAAGATTCTGAAATCGAAACGTACCGGTAGCCGTATGCTTTCCTGCATTTCTTAAGCAAGTAGTCGATGGTCGCTGATTGCACTGTTAGCATTTGCCTTTCCTGCTCGTAATAAAACAACTCCCACATGCTCAAAACGCCCATATCATTGATAAAGACGTCCGGCATATCATTGCCGTTTCTTGGATCGACGAAACGGCGATACGGCTCCAACTTCGTCAAGGCTTTTTCAGGCTCAGTCAATGCTGCACCGGTGGTTTGGATCTTCACATCACTCGATCGAGTCAGACGCATCCAGTCATTATAATTTTCAGTCATATGCTTATGCTGGCCTCCTGCGCCTGCGCGTGGTTTTTATTGTAGCTGACGAAGAAGATGACTTTGGTTGCCTGGTGATAAAGTCCTGCCCTGAGCGTGAAAAAAAACATCAAGCCCCGATCAAGATGAAGAATAGTCTCCTGAAATTGAAAACGAGCAATATCTTCATGATGTTCATGTACAGGTACATATTGTTTTGGATAGTTTTAGATTTCGATCTTTAGTTCCCCGAATTCGTTACAACGTTCAACGCTAGAACTAATAGGAGCAAAGGCGAACCAAACTCCGACTACAATTACTTGTCATAGTCATCATGTGTACTAATACTACCGACAGGATGTTTGCGTCCTCCGAAGACTTTCGGCACACAGGATTTGTAGTAGGAAAACTCCATTTGATCGCGCAGTTGCGCAAGCGCCTTTCGCAATAATTCCAGGTCCTCACCGAGCTCTTGAATATATGAAAACAGCATGCCCGCGTATCGTATTGCGGCGCGAGCGCGCCATTCGATGCCCTGTGTAGGAAAGCCCAAACCACGAGACTCAGCAAGACGCGCGTCGTCTATGCTTAGAGGGTGAGGAGTTTCTTCGGTACAGGATGAAACACGCATACTTTAACTTAGTTCCGTGACTGTCCTACTCCTGCAGCTGTTGTACTACACGCAGATGATGTTGTAGACCATTAGTGATAGTTATTCGTTTCGTCATAAGTTATTCTTTCTTCCGTGGTTCTTACAGAAGCCGCGTGGATCCCAGCTTGATGAGTCGCCGCAATCGCATGCGCCACCAACTGTGCGGATCAACATGGTACGGTGCCCTCTGTGGTTGCTCTGGAAAAAACAGTCCGGACAGATGATGCAGTTATTATCGTATTCGCACTCGAGGCACCGGAACGCTATCGAACTTTTTCCCCAGTGTGCCGGACAGATTTCTGTGGTCGGCTGCGCCTTTTCCAGCTCATCCTCGACTTCTGCTATCATGGTCTGATCCGCCACCTCTTCCGGGTCTCCATTGCCATCTTTCTGCGGTTCCGTATCCACGCGAGCTCCTAAATACACATACCTGAAGAGGGTCCGTAGATGAAAAAGGGTCAGCACCTCGCAATCTACAACTTCCACCACCTGTTTCGTCACGATAAAGAACCCAAGAACAAAAATGAAACGTACCTAAACCTATTAACCTAGGAGATTATTTGTATCCCTTGACTGGTATATTAAGTATAGACTTTGTCATCTTTCAGTATAGACGCAGTTGAGATGGCGGACATTCGTTGTAAGACGAGCAGAAGTAAAAATTTCTAAAAGTTAATGCCTTAGGCCTAGGACTATAGTGTTATATATTGTTATTGAGCAAAGAAAATGCCACCACGATGGCTATGGACTACCTGTCCATGATCTGATGGAATTTCTCAGCGAAATTGTCAGCGTCAGCTGAGAGCCCACAAAACCTTTCCATGTCCTCAGGCTTGGTCGCGGTTCCATCATTAGCATGAGACGAAGAAGATGATGAGTGCTCACGTTCTGTTCCCCGTTGTTCCTGTTCATACTCCACGACAGGCAGAGGCGGTAGTACACAAAATGGACTGAAAACGCAATCCCAGTACGGAAAATTGCGATCTTCGTCCCCTTCGTTAACTGCAACAGGTGCGGCTAGTTCATTGTCAGGACCAGGAGTAGTTCCTGATCCTCTGGTGCTGAGCAACGGAGTAAGACGAACGCCACTGCAACTTCCAGGAGGGATTCGAACGAAGTCAGCACCCGGAGGGACAATTCGCTCACCTCCGGCGTCGGGATCAGAATGTAAAAGCAGCCGCAAATTTCGCGTAAAATGTTGAAGACGGAGGAAGTGTACGAGGTCATCCACCGAATTCGCGAGGGAGTTAAGCGTGCATTTTGCCATGGAGCTGCGCAGCTTCGCTACTTCTCGGCGCTTGTCCTCCGCTGACCGCCCAGAATCAATAGTAAGCTTCGCTGCCTTTGAAAACTTAGCTGCTGTTGTCTTCTCGGTAGCAAGTCCCGACGAAGACAGCGGACCCTTCGATGAAGCACTGGTGGCGCCTTCTGGTGATTTTGCGTCAGTTGCAGCAGATGGAGGGCCACCCTCAGGACCAGATACTTGCGATGCAGCATTTTTGTCACTTGATGAAGTGGCGCCGGTTCCAGGACTTTCTCCATTATCTTCATTATTCTCCTTCATTTCTCCGTTTTTCTTCCGTGTTCTTGATGATGAGGGTGAGGCGTGGTCTGCAACATCTTTATTAGGGTCTGGAAATTCGTAATGATCTTCGCTATCTGAGTTGTCTCCGTCGCCGTCATCCGGATCATCATCGTCATCAGGTGGATCACCATCCGGATATGGTGGTCCACATCCCGCTGCAGCTACTCTTAGATATTTTTTACGACAGTACGAATAAATATTACGACTTCGAGTCTCAATAACAATGTTCGAACTTCTTCATTATATCTTTTCGACCCAATTGGCAATTCTTGCAATTCATTACCATAAATATATATTACACTTCCTATCTCTGCCGTTGCAGATATATGCTTGCGAGCCCGAACCTTCGATAGTCAAAAAACGCATTCCACTTGAGATGAAAAAGATTCTGATCACAGGACAGAGAGGCGATTTGTTGCTGGATTACCATGTTACAGTTGCTTTCTCTTTTTCTACCGCTGCAGATATAAATTAACAAGTAAGAAAAGAAACATCAACACTCTCACTTCCTAAAGTTATCACTCCTCCGCTAGATGACGATGTTCCAGTTGCCACTGTTGCATTTGGGTCTGTTGCTGGCATCCATCCAGCACTCTGGTTGCCGTTCCCTGGACCACCCCCCGCGGCTGGCACTACGACTTGATGCGCGGCGACAACTACCTGAAAATTGACCTGCGTCTGGCCAGTGTCGCCTTCGCTTCCTGGAATGCTGGTTTCCCAAGGGTTTTGTGGCTCCTCGTCTTCGTAGTCACTTGACAAAAAACCGCCTCCGTCAACACCTGCTGCGCCAGATCTTAGAAGCTAGTTCGTTGTAGTGCTTTGCACCTTGCACGTCGCCTACTATACACTGTCATGAGCGAGACGATGATGTGCATTGGAACCGTACAAAAATCGCAAAAGAAATCGATACGAAGAAGGAGGAGTGCCGACTTAGACTTGATCTTCTTTTTTTTTGCTTTTTCACAGAAAGACTTTCCTCTGTTCATAACATGAGCTGCTCCATTATCTGCTGCTGCAGATTGAGTCCAGCAGCATTGACCGACTGACCGACACCTAGATTTTGTGGCAGACTCTGCAACAGCTGCGGCAGATCCGCCATATTAACGGTGTTTGAGATAAAGTGTGCCTGTGTGGTTCCCGGCGGAAGACCTGGAGTTCCTGGAGGTAGCATGGTGGTACCCGCTGTAAATCCGACAGGCCCGCCACCGGTTGCGCCAGGGGTCGTAAACGTTCCACTAGCAGCTGCGCCAGCAGGAGGTGGCGCACCGGGGGGCTGAATAAGATGTGAAAGGTCAAATGGGAGGTCCGCCATATTGCTGAGAACAGCGCCGCCCATAGTGTTGCCAGCGCCAAGCTGTGGATTTCAAGAAAAACAGGTTGAGATGCATAGCGGGAGCAGGTAGTTGTAAGTGTAACCTTCACGTAGTATAATTGAATGTGAATTCTATTTCTATTAGGTTAGAAACAGCCATAGCCATTGCCACAGCGATTATGAGTACAGAACGAGCGGCGCAGATTGGTAAAAAGAATCAAGTACAGTTGGCAAGCAATAGCAAAAGGACAAGCTGCACATGCATTTTGATTTGTTATGAAAAAACACGCTTCAGTCATTTGTCACATACGAAATACTTGAACTGATTGAAAAACCTGAACAGCGCCTCCCTCCGTTGCAGCTCCAAGGTTTCCCATGTCCCCGAGCAGCTGCTGAAGCATGGCAGGGTCAGTGACTGTTGTCGTCGTGGCACCACCAGCGATAAGCTGTTGCATCAAAGCGTTTATCGTGCCACTTGAATCGGAACCAGGTGCGGGATTCTCCTGCTGCGGTTCAGTCGTCGTGGGTGGCAGGAATGCAGGTGGCTCGGCCCCTGGAGGAAACGTGTAACTAAAATTGGCATTCACATTCTGCCACGCGCTTGCCTCAGCCGGGTTAAGGCCATCTTGCTGATTCATAACCCACTCTTGCATAGCAATGTTCTCGGGTGAGTTCTGAATGTTTGCAAAATCAAAATCTGGCGGCAGTCCGGGTGGAATAGGGTTGGCGGCAGGTCCATTGAAGTTGATGTTGAACGAGGAAGCTACCGTGCCTTGCCCCGGTACGATTGGGAGAAGTGCGCCAGAGCCAGTGTTATTGAGGCCATCTTCTTCTTCTCCTGTAGTAGAAGTGCCGATAACGTCGGTCTGCGATATATCGTTGGCATTCGACGAAGACGATCCTGTTGAGCCTACAGCATGATGCTCTGCAGTATCTACAACTCCGGGTGGCCTGCTAGAAGAGCTGGCGGATTGACCTTCCTGTTGGTTTTCACGCACAGAGGGCGCCAAAAATGAAGACCCGCTAGGGTGGGGTTCTGATCCCACGCCCGACACGATCCATGTGCGTCCCCCTGACGAGTTAGATGCTCCGGTAGACCTTCCGTTTCCATGCACTAAGACGGAATCCGACTGGCTGCGCTCCGCACGACCACCACCCGTAGTTCGCTTGACTACGCCTGCAAGAAGGTCGGTTGTCGAACCGGGAGAGGCAGCGTCACTATCATGGTGTGGTGGCCCATCACCGCCGTTTCCATTTGGCGCGGAGGAATTCGGGTTCCCACCCTCATCTGTGTTTTTCTGGATTTGCGATTGAGCGTGGTCCTCTTGTTGCGGGAGCATTCCGCTTGATGAAGAGGACGGCCCCGAACCTCCATCAGGCACTTGAGAATTAGAAGTATTCCCTGAGGAACAAGACGATGATGCAGACGACAGAGGCCCTGTCACGTCTTGTCCTAAGGCAGGTTTACCCGGAGCAGAAGAGTACGAGCCCTTACCCGGAACAGAAGAGTGCAAGCCCGTGCCCTTTTTACCACTGGTGGCACCGAAAGAAGTGGTTGAGGCGGCTCCATATTTTCCTACAGCTCTTCCTGGTCCTGGCTGCTGGGTTTTGGAAGGTTTGTTCACAGCTTCGGTTCGTATGGCGGCGGCAACACGAGCAGCTCTTTCAGCCGCCCTTGCTCGTACTCGTTCCTGCTCCAAACGTGCTCGCTCTTCGACAGCGACAGGATTTAGATTGTTTGGACCCAGGTACTCCACACTGTCGATAAGATTCCGCATCGACGAGCCTGCAAACTTCGCCATCTTTTTACAGCTTTTCGCTTCGGTACCGACACGCAGGAGCCCAGTCGAACGACAAATATTCTGCCCACCTGGTGTGGCTTCCTTGATTGACCTAGAAGCCTCCTTTTAGTTCTTGCTGTCGTTGCTTTCATCGAAGTCGTGGTGAAGTAGTTACCTTTTTGTTTAAATACGTGTACTTGTTGATGTTGTGATGCTTTTAGAAGCGACATGCGTTTTTCTTTAGACGTTACTTCGCTGCTTTCCTTGTATCCAAAAGCTTCAAGTCTTCTCCGCGCTGAATGGCTAGTACTGTTCACTGGTCGTCGACAAAACACGCAGGAAGGCAAACAACTAGCATGGTCCTGCACTAAACGAAGCTGCGACGATACATATCACCAGGAATCAAAGACGTCCTAGAGCCTATTTCTATTTTGCAATTGCAACACTACATCAATATATTAAAATAAATTTTCAACGACGGCGCCACGAATCACACGACCATCAGAAATATATCAATATCCGAATGGGCATGGGAAAAACAGAAGATGAAGAACAGCGTCGAACGATGCAACCAAGTAAGTAAAAGTACTTCTTTAGTTACTATTCTAGTAATAGATATAGTAGCCGTAGGTAGTTGTGCTAGTGCATATTTACTCCTTCTCCTGCATTCTTCATGTCAATGAAGATTCAAGGCGCTCGCAACTGGCGTTGTAATCCTAATCCGCAGATAGAGATATTTTATAAAAATAGCCTAGAAGCAAAGTATTTTTGAACACTCGCTCCATGGTTTGGCTTTTGGTATTTACCTTAGAAAAGGTAGACGCGTTGCAATCACATTCGTGCGAGAATATTCTTCCTATCGGCCTTGAGCACTAGCCTAAACCTCCCTCAAAAACGACCGACAGACTTCATAACCATCTGATCTCTGTTTCGAAAAAAATCCTGTCGAAAAGCTGTTTGAGGAAAAGAAACTGAAAATTATCTGTGTGGTAGAAGTGGTATTTCCATTTTTACGTTTTCAAGTCCAGTGAAGAAAGTCATTATGACAAAAGTAGCGGTATCGCAAAGTTCGTTCCAAAGTCGCCAACTGATTGCGAGATAGTCGTTCAGTTTCAAAAGAGAATCAATAAACATGTTGCGAGCTTCAGCACTGGAAGACATTCGCCAACCTGTTGATTTTCACAAGCAGGAGTGGTGACTCATCAGGGTCATCCATATTTTGTAAGCATCAAGTTGCACCGACTGGCGAGATCACCACAAGTAGCACAGATTCAAACCACAATGCACCGGACAGGAAGTCTCTTTTCCCGCCAGGAGCTCACTTCACTCTGTGTTAGACAGATTCTGAGTGTTCATGCGGACGCGCAAGAGCGGATTTGTCGATGCTTCACTGACATTTCAGACCATGACTGAGATGCGCATAACGGACAGTCTCATGCCCATGTCGTGTGAGGATACTTTTGAAATTGACACAGGCGATTACAAAGACCGGCTTATAGTAATGTCAGGTGCTTGCAATTGCCTCAACGCTCTTCAAAAGAGAAATGCACGAGCCTGTTTGCGAATGACTTCCATGCACTTTTTGCTTCGAGGAACATTGATTTCTTTTTCCAATGAATAAGGGCTGAGAAGAAACAAGTCGCATTGAGTTAGCCATGCACTAAAGCTGTTTCGCGATCGTAGGCACTACGATTGTTCCAATGGGGATATGCAAAAACATCAGTAACAGGGTGACGAAGTTCGTGCCATGGTATGACCTTGGTTCGATGGAAATGTTTCAACAACACTTTTTCGTTCGCGCCCGCATCAAGAGTTTTTGCTTGTCGATCTTCCTTTTCATCGTGAAAGTAGCTGTTACAGTTCCGTCCGACGATGGCGCCCAGAGTCGGCCCTAGAACAGAGTGTCCACAGCTAATGGTCCCAACCTCCTTCATCTGCAGAACCCTTGTTGTTATCCGACGTGGATCTCCGTCGCCGTACTTCTCAACCAGAGCATCAAAATGCAAAGAGCGTGAAAGCAATGCATGGGCATCGGACGGTACGTGATCTGGGACATGCCTTGACATGGCTCCTTCATCTTCATATCTATTCCTTTCCATCACCCGTACCGCGATGTCATGATCGACCCCGACCACTGCGTCTACCGTTACAGGATCGATTTTTAAGTCCTGATGGACGTTCGAAGCAAGCACGCCATCTTGCTCTTGGTGTTTCAAAGAGGATGCTGGTGATTCACCTTTAGTCATCACGATGCCTCCAGTGGGAAGACTAGATCGGCTCATACCTCCAGTGACTGCCAAGTCTGGTGTTCCGAAGTCCTCGAAAATGTAGCTGACATCGCTCAAATTCCGGAAGCGAAGATTGATCAAATACACTGGCACGCCTTCTACAACGTAATTGTTTCGTCGAGTGTACTTTAGATCACTCTCGCTATCGGCCTCAAGAATCTTCTCACGGTACCACGCCTCCGACAGCGCAAGCGCAACACGTGACTTTACTGCTTCCACTTGAGCAACAATTATACCATCGTCCTTTCGCTGCACAGAGGCCTTCAATTTTAATCTTGTTCCGCTATGTCGCGCAAAATGAAGAGTCCTCTCGAAACGTGTTACTGAGTGCCACATGCGTGTGCAGAAAACCCAATAATTTTTGCTCGGATCCTCCAATACGCTACGGCGCGTGCGATAAAGGTCTTGAAGTGCTTCCAATATGACAGGATGTCTCGGAACTGCAGCAATGAATCCCAGGTCGATCAGAGTCGCGTTACACCATTAGAGGAGGAGATGGAAATCCGAAATGGATTCGATGGATTTGGATGTACTTACATGCACATAAGTATTGTCTGGTACGAATTTGATGCTTCTTCTCATCATATTTCAGATTTCATAAGCATCGAAATCGCCCTACATCTACCGCGGCGCGTAACTGTGAACTATCAGTTTTGGTCGTAAGTTAAAGCGGGAAAATTGCGACGCCACAGAGCTGTCTGAAAAATTTCGGACGTAGTGTATTTTTCACTTCGAAGTGCCTGTGTGACCGAAGTTGATGTGGTATTTTTCACCAAAATCGATAAGAAGCGACTGCGCCTTCGCTGTTGAGCAGGTAGTACTGTCAGCTTTACATCGTCCCTAGTTTCGCCGCTCGTTTCCTCTTCATCTTGTCGACACCACGATAATTCTGTAGAACGTCTTCTCAATTGCGCCGTGGCGTTTGTTTCATCTGCTGTACCCGTTGGCACTTTTTCACCAAGCAGAGTTTGTGCGTCACTACAGGACACGGACAGATACTGTCGAAAGAATTGTTCGTCAGATAAGTCAGCATGGGGAGCGTCCTGCAGGCCCATCGACATGCGCAGCTTTACAAGATTTCCTTGGCCGTATAGCTTTGTGAGTCTTCTATCTTGATCCTCCTCCCCGTTCTCCGGAGGCGCAATTGATGAGCCCTCTGCTTCTGCGCCATCATCTGCAACTCGCTTTTGCTGGTGTTGATCATCAACTTTGTCGCCCTCTTGAAGAGCTCCTAGCGTTGGTGAGCTTGCATACAGGTTTTGTTTCCATGCTGCTGCCTGTTCGACGTTTAGGCCTTCAGGCAAGCAGAAAAGCATTTCCTCTTGAGGATGATCAGCAACGAATTTCACAACTTGGAATCGAAACCACAACCAAAAAACCGGACTCAGGAGAGGTTTCAGCGCAAGCAGTCCTACCGGCCTCGAGCATTCCGCAACTTCCAACTCGAATAAACTCTCTGCAAGAGCGCGTGAACTGCTAGTCGTGTCGTCGTCGGCTATTAATGACAACTTTGTTTCTGTAGGTGTAGGTACACCAGTAGAGATATTTTGTCCGACTTGAGAATCGGCTACAGCAGAATTCCGGCCCTCAACATCGTCGAGCTCGACAAGACTTTTTGCGTAGATGCCAGCAAAAAGGTCACGAATACCAGAATACTCTGTCTCAAGTTTCGTCTTTGATTTTGGCCGTTTTTCCGTGGTTCCTTGCTTGACGTCGCGAAAAAGCAAGTCCGTTAGGCGATTGTTCGGTCGATAGGCATCCAACACCACAGAAGATGAAGAGACGAATCAGGTGCTCTGTATTGCTTTCCCCGCACAACTACCACCTCTGTGCATCTATCACACCCAATAAGAAGTCAACACACCATCTATTTACACATGTCACAAAGTTTTGTCTACTGGAAGTGTTAATTTGTCTTATTCCTCACATAACAAAGTGTGATCTTGCACGATGTTTTCGATGTTGTCGTACAACATCATGTCCACATCCATGTAGACCCCGCCGTGAACGTAGAGGAAGTACATGCGACAGAAGTCCGCTCCGTGCGCCCCTTGGATGAACTTCTCCCTGAGAAAGAATTGGACCAGCTGATATAACCGCGATGCCCGGTAATCGTTCTCGCCAGCGATTCCGTACTTCTCGCGCATGGCGGAGAACTCCATCTTCGCAACCTCCCTTCGCGCATCTTCGAAGAGACCGGGGACCGGTGTTTTGACGATGAATTCGAGACATTTCCGATCGTTCCAATGGACGTACTGCCAGTCGCTTGGTAGCCGTTGCTTCACAAAGTACTTGTAGTGGTAGCCCTCGGAATGCGGCGAAATCTGCAAGAAGACCTTGGGAATGCGAACCTTGCTGCTAGTAGTAGTCCCACCGCCTTGATTTATACTTGTCGTCCTGTCCACCGTGACTTCGTTAATCGTGCTTGGCGGCGATAGCGATGTTGACTGCTCTATATCATCTTTTCCAGCATTAGCAACGACCGCACAAAAAATCGAAAGCACAGTCAGACAACGGTCCACAAGCTGCACAAGACGATGGCACAAAGGCCGATTCTGTTTTCGCGGTTTGGGAGATCTTCTTGCGTGACCTCGACGAGCGTAAGATGAACAGCACCGAACGAGCGGCGGACACAAGAGCACGAGATAAACGCGGCGGAGCCACCATTCTGCCGTTTGCCAAGCAAAAACGCAACAGTGCCGTGCTGCGTAATTTATTTTTTGAGGTAGCAGTGCAAGTGCTATAAAGCCATAAGTGCTAGATCGTTGTCTTCTACGTACAATCGCAATCTCGCGTTCTCTCTTATCGAGCCTAAGGGGCCACACTCTGTCAAGTGCCGACATCTAAACACCAAGTCCACCTTCTTGCTACAAATGTTTGCATCGACTCCATCTCTTCGAGTACTTCTCGCTGAGGCGAACATTACTGGAAAATACGCTATTCATCCAGACACTCTGCGTTGCACCTAGTGGCACTGACCCATGTCCTGCGTTCTTACCTACTGAGCCTGAGGCTACCTAGCTACAATAGAAACAGATGAGACTCATTGCTAGAGCGACCAAGTCGCAGCGAGTGCGTAGGGTCTTGCTCTTCTGATGCGAACACAGCGACACACAGCGGCATTGTTTCTGCTAAGCACTTACAAGTACATTTTTCAAAAGCGGCCACATTCTCTGCCTGTTCGATGCATTGACGGATGCCAGCGGCTTCTTTTTCTGTCAAAAGTTGTTGTTCATAGGAGCTGTGCACCACCAGGTCATCATTTTTAGTATCACTAGAACAATATTTCGTTTCCGGTCTCTGCATCCAGCTCAGGATTTCAGCTGCCGCTGGTCGTTTTCCCGGTGTCCTTTTGAGCATCTGCCTCACGATGTAGTGAATGCGCTCGCCATACCTATCTGCGCAAAGAGGCTCATAAACTCCCGTGGCTATCTTCAGCGTGAGCGCCCCGATGCTGCTCGCATCGTATGGGAGATGTAAGCTGCAGCATTCGTAGAGGACAACACCAAGCTGGTAGATGTCTGCCTTTGATGACCAGCCGTCTTCCGCATCCGACAGAACTTCTGGTGGGAGATGCGTAAAGGTCGCCTCTAGTGGTGCGGAAGGACGAGAGCTTACTGCTGTTGAATTGCCAAGATCGACAGTTTTTGCTGTCACGCTCACGCCTTCATCTTGTTCAAGTTCCTCCCGAAGCGACGGCGTGCGATCAAGCGGCAGCTGCTCTTCGAGATTAGCATTTTCGGCACCGAAAGTGTTTTGTTTTTGCTCGTTGCTTGTCCTGATCATGCCCCCGTCAAGGTGATTCACCTTTTCTGGGACGAATCTTGTAGGAGACATCGACTGTTCTGCCACATCATGCACACCGATCCTGCGCTTGGACGAGTGATGATGTTCTTCCACACGAGAGATACCGAAGTCACCTAGTTTTACAAGATTCTTCTTGAAGTCGAGGAAAATGTTGCTGGGCTTCACGTCGCGATGCTGCACACCATTGGAGTGGCAGAAGGACAGTGGGGACGCAATTTGGGCTAAGATTTCGAGCGCGGCTCGTTCCGGTATGCCTTTGCCCGCTGTTTCACCAGGTTGTGATCGATTGCGACGTTCTGACAGTACGTGCTGCAAATCTCCATCAGGCTCAAAACCGAGAAACAGATGCCAGCACGTATTAGGATATCTTCCAGCTGCAAAACAGCCACGGTATTCTACGATATTGGGATGTCCGCTAAGACGCCTCATAATCTGTGCCTCGGTAGGAAGCGTCAGTGATACAGTGCTGACGCCCACCTCGGTCGTGGACCGAAGCAGTGTCGGATGCTCGTCGTACAGATCACTTTTAATCTGTGCAAGAGTGGTATACACCTGCCCCGCATCCGCTTTCTTCTTCCTGCAAGATGAGTTGTCACTAATGAGGCCTCCGTCTTTCGCATGCGGCAGCGATAAGACTTTCAAGACGGACAGGACTCTGCCGTGGTTGACTAGGTATAGTCGCTCAGGCTCGAGAACCCGGACAATGCGGGTCCCTGTCCCATCTAGAGGTTTCACCAGAGAAGCAGTCGACATGATCTTTTTGATGTTGAAGTCTACTGTCTAAGTGTCTACTCCTCTTCTAGTGCTATCAAAAGTAAAAGAGCTCGTGATACACATCAATTATCCGAGTTGAGGATCCTAGACAATCTTTATCACAGATTTCCTTGCTTGTGCTTATAGGAGATGAAGGATCACACAGTCTCTCTGCTCTCTCTCTCTCTCTCGCAGTCTGTCAATTCGATCCTTCTACTTATGACTACTCCCACAAGCAGTCTCTCGTCACTCCTCTGTCCCGCATGTTTTTTCACAGAAAGAGACGTCGTAGTTGCCCGTCAGCCACATTGATTTTAGTAATTAGTTCCAAGTGGTTTTTCTTCATCCACTACAGATGAATGCCAATGTAGCAGTTGTAAGCTGATACTGATGAACGTGAACCTATCATACTTCAGAATAAAGCATGGCATTTCCGTCGCCAGAATTGCGTGGCAATTTCTGTTGGCGCAATCGGTTTCTTTCTTGATCTACGACGATAGCGTCGCGAGGTCATTGAAAAACTCAGACGGGCACGGGTATCTAAAAGGTTGTACAATAATTCCCAGGATTGGCTGATGCGTAAAGTAGCTGAAGTTTCGCAGGGATGAAGAAGGGTGGGACGATTGAGATTGTTCAGAAAGAAGAACACGGCTTCCCGGGAACGAAGAAAGATGGATATCAATATGCATAGCATTGACCATGCCAACATGGATATCCTTCTAACTCTAAGGATTTGAAAAAGTCGTGGAGGATAAATAATTATCGGGAGTCTCCTGAGTAGATGTTGAAGCAGAGTCGAAGTCCAAGAAGCGTCAAGCTCAAGGAAATCAAACCCTCTCCAAATAACAAGTCTTCACGAAAGAACATTATACACATTTCGATCAACGCATAAGAACTGCGAGGGCCGTTAGGTCGTCAACATCACGCGACATTCATTGTGGTTGTGACAGAACCAGGAGTAGACATAGAGATCCAGTTTTTAGTATACAAGGAAAGATTGTGACTAGCAGAACCTCCTCACCACTTCAAGTTTAGAATTTTCTGAAGGTGGTATCTGCGTGTGTGTTATGAGAAAAATGTCCAAAGATAAAGAAATTCATGCTAATGCTCGAGTCTCATCATTGCGGCGTTGGGCGATGGACTTCCGTTATCACAGGGATTGTTCGGAGTCGACCTGGACGCAAAATGGCAGAGGGGAAGTTTTCAGGCGGCTGGGATGTTGTACACACGACAATCCGCTGTTCTGGACTATCATCACCACCTCCTCCCACTACGCCGGGTGACAGTGCCGGCGACACGCCGTCTAGAAGGACTAAAAATGTTGTAAGCAGACGGTTGTAAACGGAGGCAGCGGAGTCGTGTTCTTCATCAGCGATCAGCCACTGGTCCACATTCTCAAAGACGATGACTTCTCCAACTGGCCGCACACTGGCCATTGCCCCTCCGTGATCTCCCGTTGAAGCAAACGGGCGTCCCTCGAAAACGCGACGCAGGTTCGCCTCCGACTCGCCTACGTATGGACTTACGATTTCGCTTGGATTGATGAGGCGAAGGCGAAAGTATGGCTGCTGGTCAATGAACTTCTTTGACTGCGCAGGTAATGCTGAATTAGCGTCACCCGTTTCGACCGTCCCGCGCTGCACTCCTTCCAGGTAGTTCAGCCAAGAACTTAGCCACTGTGCAAGATGCGTTTTGCCGCTTCCGCTCGGTCCTGAAACCAAGATCGGTGCCGGGATCGCGTCTAAGCCGACCGCCTCAAATTGACTGGGGAAAAAGCGGGGCCACAACACAGCGTCGGCAATGGCTTTTCGCTGCGCCGAGAGACCCTTTGTCACAAAGACGTTGGAGGAAGGTGGCCGCGACTCAGGTTCGACGCATCCGAGGAGTGCTTTCCTGAAAAACTTTTGTCTTTGCTCTATCGTGGTATCGCTCGTCTCTACCGGTTGCTCAGAATTGCCGTGTGTCTTATTCTTGCTCTCGGTGCTCTGGGATTCGTCAACAAGAGGCTTCTCAACAGCTTGTTCAGAACTCCTCTTGGTCTTTAGTACAGAGAATAAGTCTTCTGCATTTACGGTCCCTAAATCGACGAGCCCGCACTGAACCCTTTGTAGTGGGCTCTCACTTTTAAGTCCTTCTCTCTTCAAAGCCAGGGCACTTGTTGGCGTGGTGCCACGACTTTTCTGTGGCGCCTCAAAAAATTTGCGCCAGGCTGAAGCCACTCGGGCTCCTCGCGGGCAGAGTCCAATGATGTAGCACCCGAGCTGCTGCAACACGCCTTCTTCGTGCTGTCGTCGTTGGTACTTCTGCCACGCATCACCTGAAATGTGTTTCTTCCATGGAATTCGAGCTTTTGCACTTGCCTTCTCATTCATTCCGTTCTTGTTACTCTTCGAAGCTGCGCACGCCGCGCGCAGAGGTAGCATCCATGTTTGCTCAATTTGCTCATGATTCATCTTATCTTCGTCCTCCGTGGTTGTGGTTCCTTGATGTTGGTGACTGCGACTGGGTGTCGTGGAAGAATTTTCATGACCCCTCCGTGATGAAGTGATAAGGTCGTCGACGTCGTCCAACAACTGGGATGCAGAAAAGAGTTCTTCGAAGCTCGACTGGTCTAGTCGCTCAAACTTATCTGCTTGTTGAGCAGATGAAACAGTTTCCGTGCAGTTCCCAAGACCGGTCAAAATGAACACTTTGCTTCGTCTTTCATCTCCACACCCTGTAGTTCCAACGTTCTCGCTACTACCAAGTAGCGCCACGAGGAATTGCATCACCTCATCTCGATGATATGAGCAGTCTGGCTGCACTACAGCGTCCCACTGCAAAGTTACGAAAGTCGGCGTTGACGTCGGCAGAGAGCTATGTCCGTCCGATTCGTCAACGACCTTTGATGAGGATCCTTTTCTGGTCCTGCTTGTAAGTGCTAATCCGAGACCAGCTGCGGTGACAATCGGATGTCGCTCGTGTGCGGCGTCGCTGGCACACCGTGTTCTCAGGAGCACCCGGCGAGGGTAGGGAGTCACGTCTTCTTCGCTCTGGGGCAAAAGGGCTTCCCGCAATGATGGTGATGTCATCGTCTGGGAATTGTAGGCGGAATGAAAAGCGTGTAGGATCGCTTGGTCTTGCTTGAACATGTAGTGGGTTGAAGGGTCGATCGGATGTGCATGTTCCGCCGGGCGCCGTAATGAGGAAACCTGCAAGCGGAATGCGAGAGTTTCATAGTGAAACAAAATGGGCACAATTAACGTGTTTTTCAGCGTTGCTGAAGGAAAGACCAAAGCGGTTCCCGACGCATGCCCCGTATTTGTGGTTTCGAGTCGGGCCGAAAATCGCAAAGCTGGGAAATCTAAACCCAGCATGCACTCTGGGTTGTCATCTCCTGACAGCGTCCTTTCTCTAAATGGAAATGCAGCTCCTTCAGAGATCTTGACATCAGGTCGCACCCTAAGCCACCTCTTCATCGGTAGCCACCCAAACCGACGATCATCTTCTGGTCTTCGAGCTGCGTCCGTGCCCGCTCGTGCTGCGTCCTCACTGTCATTGGCAGATCTCGAACTATCTCCAATTGTACTACCAACTCCTAGGTCGCCAGGAGATTCTTGTTTGCGAAGCTGACTGATACCTCCTCTGGCCATATCAATCTGCCGCTCTAGGAGTCGCGGCGAGCTGCGCTGCGACCAGAACGCGAAGGAAAGATCCGCAGAGCCAATTCTACGACAGATCGCCGGCTCATCCACGTAGCCCAGGAGAGGTCCTTCTACCTCAATGATTTCTCGTTGTTGTGCTGCTGTCTTCTCTCCAGACCGGTCCACTAAGGACGGCGTCGCATCTTCTTCGTCATCATCATCATCTTCCTCACTGCTAATATCGATATGCTGGAATGTCGGCCATTGCAATTCGCGCTCAATGTCACCTGAGCCACGTGGAAGAAATTTTAGTTCCACACTGCCACTGTCGAAAAAAGCTGCGCACCATCCAGGAAATAGGAATTGGAATTCATCGCACAATGTCCCACCCTCCGCCCTCAAATCAGAACTGACTGCATGAAGAACCTGACGTCATGCAAGAAATTTTCTTCAGCAAAATTGTAACTATAAGCAGTAATCACGGATTCAATGTTTCGCTGCTGTGCTTCTTTATTCTGCATATTTTGAAGTTTTACTACGCTGCAACTAGTAACTAATTAGCTACGTCATGATCAAGAAGAACGTCAGACTCAGAAAGATAAATAAAGTTTAGTCCTCCTTGACATGATTATATCATACATCGGTACCAAATATTCCATATCTGCGTCTTTTCCCTGTGCCGCATGGATCCCGCTGTCTTCCCGTCGTTTTGCCAGCAGTAGATCTACAACTACGACGCTCTCGGTTGTGTCGTTCTGCCTAGAAGATGAGGATACAGTCAGTGGTGAAGCGGGCGGTGTTTCGCGGTTTGTGAGGCCGAAGACTCTTGCCACACCTGTAGGAAAGTCCTCATCGTAGACGAAGCGGCACACAGCATGCATGCTGCCCGTCTGCAGCGTCGCGATGTTAGTAGTCATTGTTGTCGCAGGTCGTGGCTCCACATCAATATTTAGGCGATAATAAACACCAGGTTCTAGTAGAATTGTTCATGATCAATAGCAATACGAGCACGACATAAAGATAAACTGAAACGAAACCACTTTTGATGAGTTAGTCCTCAGTCTTCAGCTGCCCTATGAGCTTCTCTTCCTGTACCGTCTTTAAGAACATCAGAACCAAGGAAATTTACGTCATCATCAAAAATCGACAATATGCAGGTCGTCATGGATCTGTGGACTCTGTTGCAGAGAAGAAGCTTGATCATTAGAGTTTACCATTCTTTGAGTGGAACGTAAGCTACAATGTCAGTCGACGGTGTTGAAGTTGATCTTGGTCGATGGATCGATCCAGACTCCTGCTGTTGAAGATCTCCTCACTTCCTCGACGGTAGAGTAGTATCATTGAGCGGCTTTTGATAGGCGTAAGTTTCAGCCTTCGTGCTCATGTTTGGTGATGTTCGGTTCACAAATCAACACGCACTCGAGCACAGTGTATGAAGGAAGGACCTGAGGCGGAACATCTACCATTGGAAAAAGACTCGTCTTCGGGAGACGCAGGAGGAGGAACCTCGAAGTCGAACTCGAAGTCGACAACCTTCTTGAAGATTATATTTCTTACAGTGCTGCTGCATCGCGGATCATGTGCTTCGGGACAAAAACAATTCATGTTCATCCACTTATATATTTACGTGAGCAATTTTTATGTTTGTTTCGCGTTTGTGTTCTGGGACGAACACCATAGACAAAAATGTTGGCGTGACTAGAACTAGCCAAAGTCAACATAGTCCTGTCTTTATAGAATCAAGAACATGTCTGTCGATGATTCTTAGAAGAGATTCGCTTCGCAACCACTGCGGATTGTATGAAGCTGGTCACGCTTCCAACAGACACCAATAAACATCGTCTAATTTCTAGTTTTATTTATAAGAAGATGTTGGTATAATAGAAGGAAGCAGGAAAGTCATAATTTCTCGTATCGACGATAAATCGTTTTTCCTTCTGACTAAGACACGCTTCGTTTCGTTTCAGTGGGCGACTTCGGCTGAGCTCGTCTAAGCGCTCGCGTTTTTTTCTTTTCCATAGGACTATATGCTATCGCCCTTTTAATCAATTATACAAATCTAGCATAAGTTAAATAAAGCACTTACTGGGGGCGCATAAGGCCGCACATTCGGCCACAAATCTACATCTATCAGAAGAGCCGCACATTCGACCCTTATAGAACAACTAAAGCGCAACCCGACACAGCGGAGCCCCGTGAGCAAGTCAGCACACCTGCAGGGGTATGACACGCCGCAACACAGATGATGGATATACTGATGGACCAGCTACAGGATGATTTTGAAATTTAAGTAATCAACTACAACTAAAAAGCCCGAGATCAGATAAGCAGGCCTGAGCTAAACCTAAGCGCAGAGATCGGAAGTAAATAATTCCTCGCGGCCGTGTCACGGCAGTCGTGCCTACACGAGTGCGAACTAATCCGCGCCCTTTCGTCGGTGTAGGGAGCGAATACTGTTAAGCAAGGCGCCAGGGTACAACCTCAGAAAGCAGGGTACTCAATGAGCAGGTCGTCGCGAGGGTGCTGAAGAGAGCGCTAGCTCGATGTTCTTGATGCCGCTGGCCTCGTTTTCCTGGCTTAGGCTGATGAGAAACAGCTTGCTGCTACCAGCCGTCGCCCAACTATGCGGCCCGCGCAACGGGCTAACGCTCCTCGACCTCTGCTCTGACTCTTTCGACCCTGCTATTTTTCACGAAAGCCACGCGTTATGCTCTGCCTACCTGTGTGAGCTAGGTGAGCAGAAAATACTTCTTACTAAAGGGAAAAACGCTAGAATCAGAAAAAAACTAAAAATGCACTTTGAGACTCGCCCTTCGCGTTGCAAAGTGATCCGATCACTCAGGCGGAGCCGCCTCTGCTGCGTTTCTGAGTTCCCCCTGCCCCACGCGCGGGCCAAGGGCCGCCGCGCACGAGCTTGCCCCGCTCTACCAGCAAGCCGCAACGCTTTGCAAGCGCCAACCGACCAGCAAGAGGACCCGAACACCGGAGGGAGGGCGCCCAAGAAATGGGAGGGCCCCCGCGATCGATGCGTCTGGAGTCTCCAGGAATGTGCCAACTCACACATTGTGAACACTTGGCAGCGCATTGGCAGAGGGATCGCCAGGCAGTTAGTAGTGTCTGCCCGCATGCCTGCGGCGCTCTGGCGGGCGGCTAGGAGCTTCCATTCGAGCCCCGTCCGAAACGCTAGAATGGGACCAAAGGGGGTGGCGCAACGAGGGTCGTCCGAAACGCTAGAATGGAGATACTCGTCGCGTCCGAAGCGCTAGAATGAAAAGAGAGGGGGTCAAGGGGTTGGCCCCCTTTGGTGCCCAAAAACTTTTTTTTCGCGCACCCTTTTCGAGGACGTTCAAGGGGAGGGTGGCTGCCACCTTCAGCCGATGTACCACGCAAAGGGACACCCCGAGGCAGCCGCCGACGCCTCTGCTCCAGTGCCACGTCCTTGGCTGGATGGTCCCGGTCTTTTTGACCAAGGTGCGACAAAGATCGCCGCCTCTCACTGCTATGGGGAGCGCCAAGCCCAACGAGGCAAGGAGTCCGGGAGGCCGCTCCCCAGGGTCCGACGACCATCGGGTGGGACCGGGGGAAGGCGTCCGCTTGCTCTAGAAGCAAGCGCCTGGAGCGCTCTCGTGGTCTTCCTATTACAGTGGGGCCTGCGCCCAGCTCTTAATGAGGGGCGCGGTGTTGGGTTAACGCTTGAGGGCATTTTTAGTTTTTTTCTGTTTCTAGCGGTTTCCTGGTCAGTATTCTTATCTATTTTCTATAAATATTATAAAAATTCAATTATAAACATCACGGACATAGAGTTAGAGATAGACGGCACTGGCAGCCCAGTTACTCACTCAGGCAAAGAATCTAGTAGATTAAAAGTCTTTTGATTTATAAATCCGCCTTGTTAATAAATCCGCCTTCTCAGCGCTGAGCTCCGTTTTCATTCGATGTCGTGCGCCCGCTTGGCTTCTTTCCATCCTGCCGAAGATTTCCTGCATGACAAGCTGCAGAGGCATCTCTTCACCACAAGATAGACCCGCACTCCGTAACTACCGACGGATGCTCTAGAAGGTGCATCCGGATACCATACCGATTTCACCAGTGAAAAGCGACAGCGAGCGATCGAGATGGTGCCGAGCAGCCTGCTTCTAGCGCATGTAGTGGAGTATCCTGCTGTTTAAACTCCGAAGGCCGAGACGGACGCCGTTGGAGTAGGTTTGACTTTGAGGCGGCTGTCGCTGCGGTCGGCGCATGCCCGGAAGTGCCAGGACTTACATGAACCTTACCTGCCTGCTGACAAAACAACACCTTTCTGCCTTTCTGTCCCGGACTGTTCTCGTCTCTCGAGCCTTTTGCCAATCGTGGCGCCTATACAGTTGTCAAGCGGATGCAACAGTTATGAATACAGATCGCACGGAAACGGATTAGATGCCCGCACGAGTCTCCTCGTGATGATGGAAAAGAGACTAGACTATGGAAATGGTCACCCTGGCAAGGGCCGATCCAACTTTGCGACGCATATTAAAGCATGCTTCATCTTTTCTACACTAGCACGCTCACGTCGATTGGTTCTTCAACTCGGATATTCACGACGCGCCCGCTTACATTAGTCAGGATGGAATTATTCAAGTTGTCTATTTTTTCCGTCGCCACGCTACTGTTCGAATATATCAGACACTGACATCGATCAATTAGCACCGACCTGAGAATGATAAAAATTCCACAAGAATAAGAACCTCACTAGTATTTGGCCTTCAATGCTACCTGATGTTGGGAAACATCATGATTAGCGGGATCGATCACAACTGAAAACAAGAAGAAGAAGATGAAGTATGAAGATATTTTTTGAAAACAAAATATTGACGGGTCAACTTTATTATCATTAACAAGAACAGGTCATAGACTTAGACATCCATCTGTGTGTTTTTCTATACGTTGGTTATGCTGGTGTTGCTGCTCTAACTTTTGGCTCCTTCGCGTGCAGATCAGTCTCGCGATCCGACACAACGACGCACAGCGATAAAAACAAGATAAGGAGACCCGCAGGAGCATCGATCGTCACGCTCAGTCGATCAGAGACACTTTTCTTCAAACTCAAATCTTACATTCTTGGCTTACTTCATCAACGACTGATCTGATAATATGCTGTCGGTGGATGCTTTTTGTGGTTGACACCCATTCTTTTTCTTAACCTTAAAGAAAATAAAACGGAAAAAAGATAGAAATTACTTTACTGCGTAGAAACCATTTTGCAAGGACGAAGCTGCTTCACTACGACGAAATAGAAACTCGAGCACAAGCAGGTTACAACCCCGAAGAGTAAGAAATAAGTCAACCGATCGTATTAACTTGTTCTTGGTGAACAACTAGAAGTAGAACTATATCAGAGCAATTTATAAGGTTTCACGGCTCGCATGGCATGGAGTGCATGGATCACATGGAGTAGCATGGAGCTAAAGGGGGAGCTTCTTGCGCCCCTTAAAGCTCTGCGCTCCATGCACTCCATGCTACTCCATGCACCCTGCGTGCTATAAGTATAAACTACTCTGCTATATAAATATTTCCATAGAAAATACTACTTTAGAAGAGTCGCTGCTCGTCGCTCTCACAGGCGAATAAACCGTGATCCGCCATGCAATCCCATGAGCTCAAATCGGTGCAGGCTAGTTCTGGTAGTTGCCGTAGCAGCACTAGAGTCGAGTTCTTTGTTGGAACTCGCGGGGGCCTTGTATTCTTTGCTTCCACGACGCGAACGTCGATGGTGATGATACATCACGACAACCGAATCGAGACGACTCTGCGTCTGCATAGCAATTTGGTGTGTCCATTGATGCCTTTGCATGCTCAATATTGATACTTCGTCCTCGCCGTGAGTAGAGGGAAGAAAATCGCGACTGCGCTCTTCATGTTGGCTTGCATGACAACTTCGCTCATCTTGATGTGGCCTCACAAAATGTTCCGGCTCAACACCGCTCTCTGTGACAGATGAGCTGCGAGAGCCCGAGCCCACGTGTACAACCTTAAAGCGCGTTCGAACATCAAGCACTCGCTGGGTTTGACCTTTCTTGAAAAAAGTGAACTGGATGTGCGGATCCGCCTCGAAAGACCCGAGCCGATAATGTTGCGGAAACCAAGCACGTGCTAAACCCAATTCAACTTCTCGATATTAGAGCCTTCGCCTTGTTTTGTACAAAATACAAACTAGGTCTGAGTAAGGATCTGACTCGTCTAAGAACAGGCAGCAGTTGGACGAGTTGTGCCACTGCCGAAGTACTTTTTGTCCTTGGAGTTTCCTGATGAATCCGTCTCGTCAAAGAACAGGCAGCAATTGGACGAGTGATAGCATTGGTGGAGTACTACGGTTTTGCCTAGGACTAGGAGTCTCATCCTCGGATGTACCCGGAAGAGAGCCTTTGCCATTTCTTGAATCTGATGAAAGTTGTGCTCCTACTAAATCATTCTGACTATGATCCTGGACCGTGCATCAAATTCAGAATTAGAATAATCATGTTAGTTTCTGCTCTGTTTATTTGTTCGAAGGCCGTAATCTTGTCCTCCACCATCAATCGTCAATTGCTCCCGAAAAATGTCTGCGGTAGAGTAATCACCAAGGAGCGCGTCACGTTTTGCATCAGGTTATGGACACTGGCGGGAGGCGCTTGACGTCTGCGCTGAATTCACCGTCGTGGAAGTCAAGCCTTCTAAATGAGAACCCTCGCCACTCATTGCGGGGCTCGAAGTGTCAATGTCATCGCTGTTGCTCATTGCTGTGCTAGAAGAGGTACACGGCGTGCGTGACCGGCCTGTCTGTGGAACTCCCAGTTGCTGCAGCAAATCTGTATGTGCGAGGTCGGCATTCCGCTGATCATTCACCATCTGTTGATCGGGGTCGAGATCGTCATCCTCACCTAGTGCCAGAAATTGTTCGCGACTGTCATCCTGTGGGCCGTCTTCCTCCTCCTCCTCCGACTCTGAGAACACGCTGGAAGAGGCACTCGAAGAAGTAGTGTCGTCGTACTGGTACCCGCGCGCACAAATGTGTATGTAGAATACCTGACCAGTTGTGGCGTAAAGCGGGGCCCAGTCCCGCCTTCGAGCTCCAGACTCCACTTCCATGGGCGTAGCGAGGGAGCCACTACGGCGAGAGGCGACTGCCTCGAGGTCCTTCTGCAGGCCTATAAGCGTAGGGGCGCGGCCGTTCGTGATCACGTCTGCTAGATCTTTCGCCATCTCGCTAACCTGTTCCCATGCTGCGCTATCGAAACCGCTGAAATTAGGAGTCTGATGGCCGTCATTGCACGATCTTCCTGTAGAAGAGGTAGGGGTAAGGCAACTACAACTAGTTACACGACTTACGAGTCCCGGTCTTTCAGACTGACAGCGCCTTGAGCGGACACCAGGAAGACCTAGGGCTCGTGTACTCCCAGTTCCGCATCGAGTTCGATCTGGTTCATCCACCAGCGCCTCGCTTTGACTGTTAGCTTGGTCCGCCATTGTCGTTGTCGTCGTGTGTCTTTGCGCCGCTTTTTGCCTGAGGGCGTTAGTGCTATCTTCTGAAAACGTATCCCATGAGTTGAATGTGCTTGTTCGTGTGACAACATCCGGCAGGAAACCACAAGTTTTGCTTCGAGCAGAAGGTGTGGTGGATCTAGCTGTTGCTTGTCCACGTGAAACAAGTGATTCGTCAACTCGTTGTTGGTGATGAGCTTCAACGTGACTACTCTTATTTTCACAAAAGTCACAAAAGGGAGAGAGAAAAACGCGTCCTCATGTTGACTCGTCGCACCTCTCGGAACACATCCGTCGACGCTACTTCTGCCACTTGCCGCGAGGAGTGGCGTAGTGCTGCAACTTGATGTATCCTTATCGGGATCCGACAAACCGCGCGAACCTAGTGTAGGTGAGGTCGGAAGGCTGCTCCCACATGAAGATGCCAGAAGGTCGGGGCCGCTTCTAGCAAACTATGACCAGCACAAAGTGTAAGTGTAAACAAAAAGTTCTAGTTTTTATATTTTGAATCTTTAATGATAATGATCGGATCAAGCAGGTTGATGTTCTTGTTCTCAGCCCTCCTTTTATTTTTGTTCTTCCAGAACACAAATACCCAAATTTTTATATCTCCAGCGCAGTGTTCCTGGCGCACAGGTTACTGCTTCCTCTTATGCGGATGTACCTTCTTATCAACAACCCTCTTATTTTGAATTTCTAATGGTGAAAGTAGGTAGTTAACTAGCTAGCTAATGTGAATCAGCTGAGGGGCTACCCTTGGAGAGGCCACGGAGAGGCCTGACGCCCGTAAGCTGTTCCATTTGGAGGCTGAAGGGCTATGCGTTCGGGGGCACCATGCTCATGGCGATCAGGGGATCACCTGGCCCGTGGGGTTGCCTCATCTTGCTGCGCAGCAGATAGCAAGAAAGAGCTGGCAATGCCAGGTCCATCCGTCCTCTCTCCAAAGGGGTCCCAAAAAAAGGGAACGCTTTGTCCAAATTTGAACCAATCCGCTCTCGAATTAGGGGAGAGGACCTCTCGCGTTTTATAGATCACTTATAGCTTCAAAAAGTGGCCGCTTTCCTCTTGCAAATCTTCCGGCTTTCATTGTGGTCAAAGTTTGGGGCCTTTCGAGGCCGACTCCAAGGGCCCAAATGCAATCCAGATAGCCACAGCTTGCCGTCTAAATACTCAGCGTTTCGGCTTTCCATTTGGCCGGATTGGTAGCCGCAGGATTCTGTTCGGCCATTCAAGATGACATCTCCGACCTAGCTTGCTTAGTTAGATAGCTAATTAAACTACCCGCCAATTATAGCCATAAAATTCTTAAAAGAAAAATTGGAACTTTTTGTAAAAACACACTTTGAGCTCGCCATAATAACGAGCTGGGACTTACAACACGACAGCTTCTCGCCAGTCTCGTAGCCAGAGAAGTTACTTCCTCATCGTTGGCCGGAAGAATCTTCAGAGCTTTTTGCTGTCGAATATCATTCAGATTAAGCAAAGCGTGCGCCAAAATGGCATCCTCCTTCCTAATGTTGACGTCTCCAGCACGCGCACCACGGCAACTGTTTTCATCTCGTTCCATAAAGCAAGGGTAGCGCTTTTCAGGACCTATTCCTGCCGCACGAAGGCCGACTACATGCCGCGGAACACTAGATACCCACTCATGTAGGTCTGGGAAGGCCCGGTCTGAATACTTTTCTAAAAAGTCCCGGAACGACAAGGGCGCTGCGACAGCTTGCACAGGAAGACAAAACGGCTTTGCAGAGATAGCCGCACTTGCACCTGCATCTCCGCAAGTCATGGATTGCTGATCCCCCGGGGAATATACCTTAGAGCGTTGACTACAATGGAACTGTTGGCTCTTATTTGCTTTGAGCGTTCCTCCGATGTGTTGTTGCTGCGACGTCACCAACTCAACGAGTGTGGATGACTCAGGTAAGAACGAAGATCTTTCCGCTCTGCTCAGGAATTGTGTGGGCTCTACTGAAGTGGGGAAAGAGGAAGACCCAGTGGGAGTACCGTAACTGATCGACGCGCAACCAAAAGGCCATGTTGCAAGCAGATTGACGCGCATTGCAGTCGGAAATGCAGCATCGCGGGCAGAGCGTTGTAGTTGTAGCACAGTTGTAGAGGCGAGAAAGCTGCCAGAAAAGATCTTAGTGCCGGCGACGCTCAGAAAGCGCACGTGCACAGAGCAGGCATCTTGTAATGGAGACGAAGCTGCGATGAGAGTCTGCAAGAACCGTTGATTATCACACGCCACGCTGTCGTTTCTCCAGTGCCGTTCTTGATCAGCATCCTGTGCACGACTCTGGTCAGAAAACATTGTAGCACGTCCATTGCTCGTGCTGTTCGAGTCGGAGTAACTTAAGGCGGTGACATCTGGTCGACGAGACCGGTGGGCGCTATAATCCCGGGTTCGTCGAATACGCAACGGCTTTTCTTGGCGGACTCCATCGTTACCCGTATCCTCATCGCCGCATGGCCGACAGATCCGTGGTCGTTGACATGCTGCATGATCTAGGGATGAAACCAGGGGTATGCCCGCTGCAGCTCGACGATCGAGGCTCCGTGCTTCCGATTCTTGTGCTCCTTCTAGTGAAGACGCTTCTGAAACCTTCCTCGTCGAAGTCAGTTCCACTTCGCTGGACGAAGAGAGCGTCCGGCCATGACGTCGCCCTATTGGCAAAGAAGCAGAAGCATAAAAGATCGGAAAACAATAGATGGACCACCATACAAGTGAACACAATATCAATACCTTCATCTTCAGGTATGTAGCTGCTCCATCTGCAGCATCTTCCTTCATTCAAAGTATATAATTACCACTTTACATCTTATTCGAGCAAGAAGATCATAATACAACCAGAATGTTGTTGATGTTGATGATGACTGATGAACCTCGACTTTCCAGATCCTGTGAATGTGATGTGGTCAATGGGATCTTCACTAAGTTCGAGAAACGAAGACCCGCACAGATCAGAGCTACGGTTCTTTATTAACGGACAAATGACACGAATCACACTCGTTGGCCCGGCGAACAAACAAACTATGAAAAAATCTTTAGACGGCGTGCCTTCCATGGTTGCTGAGAGCGTTGAGATGGGCCCCACTTCAGGAAATGCGTGACCATCGCGGCTAAAGAACCTAAACGTAAACGAAATGGCACACCATATATCACAAGTGCGTTCTTGTCGTTGTGTGCCACCGCCGGTTAGTGAAGGTGAAGGATAAATAGGTACTACTCATGAGTCATGATGGGTCCACCTCATATCTCTACGAAACAAGAACCTGAAGAACTACTTCTTCGACCACGACAGCTCGGCTCACTACATCTGGATCTGCACGTCGCTAACTAACTGTTAACTGAGACTACATACAAACTCTGGAAGGAAGACGAAGAGATCAATTCGCTGTTCTGCATGCGCAATCAAAATACAAAAACGAACAGATAATTGCTTTTTAAGAAAGCGAAAATCACACAAACATGATATTAACGTGCTACACTGCGTTACCGAATGAAGATCCAGGACCACACCATCAACATCAAAGCCGGACCCGGACTCTTGCCAAGATTCATTTTTTTTTTTAAATTGAGGTGGGAAATTCTAAAACGAAATCCAAAATAAACATCTACATCTTCTTCAAGGAAGAGCCTGGATACAACTCATGTAAGTCCCAATGACAATCACAATTACAGATTGTTCTAGATACTTTCGAGATAGGCGCGCATGGTTTCAGGACTTGAGCGCGTAAACTGTCCTGCTTCATCCTGGAATGTCTCTAAGACCTCGCCATCGACAACGTAGGCTGCGTACCGCAGGCTGCGCCGACCTCCCAAGTTAGGGTTCTCCTTGTCCATACCAAGTGCCGCGGTTACCAGACAGTCTTTGTCGGGAAGAAAAGTGACCGCATCTGCATTCATGAAGGAGTGCAGACAAAGGGCGGAACTAAGGGCTTTCTGCAATCTTTTTCTAGTCATGCAGATGATGAATGATGTAGACGACAGGGTAGTGATGGTAGAAAAGTGATCGCATCTGCATTCATGAAGGAGTGCAGACAAAGGGCGGAACTAAGTGCTTTCTGCAATCTTTTTCTAGTCATAGCAGATGATGAATGATGTAGACGACAGGGTAGTGATGGTATTCTATGGGTCGACTTAAGCTGGTGTGTGGAGGGGTTAGCTAATTTCATCAACGTCGAAAGGGATTTTGATTTTGAAATGTAAATAAAGCATACACCGTTATTCAAATGCCGTAAACATTGCTGCTTTCGTTTGCTCGTCTTCAGCCAATTTTGACAATATGTGTTGCTGCCAATAATGCGTGACCCATCCGTCATTCACCGTGACGCAGACGACAGAATCTATTTTTTCTGGCATCAGCTTTTTCATGTCGGTTTTAAAAAACGACGGCAAATGAGTGTTGGATCAGCCTTGGGTAAAGGCGCCTGGCATTCCGACAAGCACGACCTTTTTTGCAGCAAAAACCTCATTCGCCGTGAGATCGCATAGACCCTTACCATCAGCTGCAACAACTCGAAAAACAGCGCTTATCGGCACGCGTAGACGAGCGGAAGCCGCCATTCTGGAATTAATTTCTTACTCTACACGGATTAACATTTAGATTACCCAAAGTCGATCAGAAAAACTCGGTCGAAAACTCACTGATAACGGCCAGATCCGGTTCGACGTCGTGTTCGCACTTTATGAAATAAGGGAGCAGCAGCTGATTTACTCAGTCCAGCATAAATCCTTCGTGTTATTCACTCGCATGATGTTCACCTGATTTACTCAAAGTCCAGCGCAAATCAGCCTTTTTGGCGATGACCTCTCGATCTGCTCGAGTGACAACTCCACAGACCGAGTCTGATTGCGGCAGATGGTGAACAACTCCACCAAACGCAGCCACAGATGAGTGAATGTGGTTGATCTTTTTCATGAAAGAAAAAACCAGTCCCATGATCTTCACAGGACTATGTATATTTGCACCTTTGCATGCTGCATATGGTTTGTTCAGATGGATTTGGTAAAGTCCTCTGGTTATTCACCAGGGTTCTCCTTCTTTCTTGTGAATGTTAAAGCGTGTGGGAATGTGTTTTCGCGAGAAACCGCCTGCGTTTTTATGCCGTTCCTCCAGCGGTGCCGCATCCGGATGGTCTCGCTTGTATTCGTGTTCTGCTTTCAACTTGGCAAATGCGTATGCAGTCCGACTGGAGAAAAACTCCCACTCTGTTCTCCTACCCATGGAAGCGAAGAGATGCTGCTCTTCGACGAGCTGCGGATGCAGAACACTAACAAAAAGCATCCAATTCCCGGGTTCGGAGCACAGCGGGTCCACGTCACTGTCGTTTTCGGGAGCCACTGTCATGTTGGTCGTGGTTGATGTTGTAGTGATGCCGGAGCCGGAAGAAGTTGTGGTATTGCTACTACCAAAGCTGATGTCCTCCTGGCTTACTTCTGGTGTGCCAAATCTGTGATCCCAGCCTGCAGCAAAGGCTACGGTTTTTCCTTCGTCCAAATGCCGTCGCTTTTCGGCTGAATGTCCGCCTAGTTCTAGATAGATTGGTTCTGCAATGTCGCTCTTGATTCCAACGGCCATTGTCACCGTGAGATTGGACCCTTGCGATTGCCACCGGGGAAAGCGCGTTCCCGGTGCAAGCTTTACCAGCGCTGCTTCCTCACTATTCCCGTGAGAAAAGGGCAATTTCAAATGAAAAGGATCCATCTGTCGGAGCAACTCAGAACAAGCTGGAATAGCTTTTAAGATTGCAGGCCGGAGATACTTTTGGTCCATAATCGAAATCTTCTCCACCTGTCCGCTCGAAACAAGTCCACGCGGGTTAGACGGGCACGCTTCAGATAGTAGCTTTAATTAGCCTTTCCTACGAGCGACCCCAACCGACTCCGCGTGACGTTGCACAAAACACAAATAACTCGTGATGTATTGAGAAGCAAGCATTCAATAGTACGCGGTTGGACAATGCTAGTAGATGAGCACTATTCAAGTTGTGCTGAAGGACAGTAAATGTAAATGAACAATATGAATATGAATATGCATCAGTCCTGGACTGGTGTCATAATTGTAGATCTCCTCTGCGTTGCAAGGTCAGTCGTGATTTCATGTTGTTTTATTGGTACGTCCATGGCCCAACCTGCACCCAGCGCGCGCGTCTGTAGGAAATGCTCGAGCTCCTGTTTGATGAAAGGCTGCAGCATGCGCATCACCGCGAGCTGCTTCTCAAGTCTCGGGTCATCATCCCAGAATGGCTTTTCCTCCAACAGAAATGAAGCACGAGCTGGCCGGTGGGGGATGAAGCCGCCCCGTGTAAGTGTATTTGTAATCGATCAAAAGTAAGCAATGGCAATAATTGGCCTGCTCTCTGGCTACTTTTGGTAAACGTTCACGTGGCTTGGTTATATAATCTAAAGGCTGAATATACCTACAACTCCTTCTAGAAAGTGGCTAGACGTGCCAGTTTTAGATTTAGTCGTTCGCACCAATCATAAGTAGCCTGGTGGCCCCACACTGATGGCCGGCGTGTGATGAATATTCGTCCAGTTCACATAATATCCCGTGTCGTCGCGAATCGCGACTACTCGCTGGCTCCTGTCGTGCATCACCAATGTTTTCTTCGGCCCGGTCCCTGCCGCACAATCCACTGCCGATGCGTTAACTGGTACCCCGTCGGCATCGTATTCGGTAGCCCCTGTCGTATCTTCTATACGTCTCGCTGGCACAACGTGCGCTGGCTCTTCATCTTGGGTCTCCTCCTGACTGCACAAGGAGCCATCAAGTCTGTACGTTGCCTCGCGAAACACCTGCTCTGCCAGCGTCATGTTTCCGGTAGATTTCAAGAGGTCCAGAGCCATGCTATAGGCGTCCTGAGATGCCCTCAATTCCCACTCGGATTTCGTTGCAAAATCGATCCGGCATTTGCCAGACCTTGCTATTTCTAAGAGCACAGATGCCGCAACTTCTTGATACGCAGTGCTGTTTGGCTGCGACAGTAGGTACAGACACGTGTTAAACAGGCGGGTGACTGTCACATCGATCGCGGATTTCTTGGGTTCTAGAGAAGTTCGTGTCCCGGTTATGAGGAGACTTCTCGCGCCAACTTGTGTAGAGGACGTCTTCATGGATTCTTCTGACTGAAGACCTCCACTTGTTGCGCTCTGCAATGCCGAGAGCAGGTGAGCAATAGCCAGCTGCTCATATTTTTTCCTCGGCTTGTCAGCAGTCTCGAGCCCGGCGATTAGAGCTGCCTGTTCTGCGCCTCGCAAGTACGCTTGCGCCGGCCCTCGTGGATCCACACCTACGATTGCACTGGAAATAGGCGATCTGTAGCGCAAAGCGTGGTCCAGCTTATGGACACTTCGGAGACATCGCGCTACCCTTTCGCCCAATTTCTCAACCGTTTTTGGCACTCGCAATCTGGAGTAAGTCGGCACAGAGGACGACACCGCTCCGCGTGCAGGCCAGAACGTCGACGCAGCTGCCATAGTTTTGATTTTCCTTCTTGCTGTACTTCTGCTTCTCCTACTATTTAATTCAATTAACGCTTCAAATAACGTAAACGTAGGTTGATGCTGTAGTAAGACATTATTATTTGTTTGTCAGACTTGCTGGGCGTACCTTTGTCCATCAAGGCCAAAGGGCAGCCCTCTATAGGTTTAGTAAAATTTGCTTTATCTTCTGCTACTTCTTGTCTTTGCGGGCAAAATATTCAGCCTGCCGTCGGGCAGCCTGAAGACAAAGACAACACGAATCCTTTTTTGTGTTCCTTCCTCCTCAATTGTAATCACTCGCACTGCATAGTCATCCTCATCGATCATCTACCTGTGCTATTTTGTCCCAAGTCTCCGCTGCAATCGCCAGTGCGTGTTGAGTATCTCATTTTGTTATATGGGACTGCTTAGCAGAAAGCGGGAAAAGTCAGAAGGTAGACATTCGCACAAGCTATACAGCTTTGGGTAATCCTTGAGACAATGTCTTATACTTCTTCACGATCATCAAGGAGATACAGAAAAGAAGGCTCAGCCCTCTACAAGTCTGCTCTCCTGGATTGCTTGAAAGACGACAGACACAGCGTATGCTCCGGGGTCCATATTCCCTGCTAGCTCCTCTTCTGGAACGTACTGCGACCTGCCTGCGCGCGCCTATGTGTGTTTCAAAATCACAATTCAAAGAAGATTACATATAAAGGTCTTTGAGAACCCTGCTGATCCTGAAGATACATTAGAACAAGATGGTGGATTGATCAGAAAAGTGGTTTGCTATCTCAGTGCACTCTAGTGTGAGCAGTAAATTGGAATTGGAAATGGAGCAAACGAAAAAACATTAGAGTGAAGATGTCCATGTCAAGTACCACGGGCATAGTTTTCGTGCTTTCCGCTCCATTCTTTGCAACGACAAAAAGCTCATCAAAGTCATTGACTTTTGAAGCAGGTATAAGCGCATCCAGCATTGTTCTATCGCCGACCGCGGCACCTCCAACTTCACTGATTGTTCTGACGCCACGTTGGAGCGCGCCCATAATATCACCAGGCTGCTCTCTGAAACCGCCCGCCATCGATGCGAACAACATGGACAACAAAATGCCGGAGCTGCCTCCCATGTTCCTCCGGAGAATGCGACTCAAATTGTCACATAAGGACTGATACGACGACGTCCTGAGTAAGAAAATGTCGGGACGAGAAGCTAGAACTGCAAGGAACTGAAACACCAATTCCTCGATGACCAACACCATGTCGCTCTTGTACTTAGGTGCACAATCTATGTCTATGTAGTACCTCAGTGTCCCTGCGGCAAGGCTGTCGAGGATCGCTTGTCCACCTAAGGCCATTTGCGTTCCCGTATCACCATCGCCTACAAGGGAATCCATCTCGTTCAACGTGTCTTTTTCGGCAATGAGCGCTGAGCACGCACTCTGTAGCGTTGTGGTGGCTAGTTTACAACGCGCAGCAGCGGCATCGGCCTCGGCCTGGTCGGCAGGAAGAGCAGGCGCCGTAGTCAGATCCTGCTCGGCCTCGTTTTCTTTCGCCACAAACTCAGCTGGCAAATCCGTTTCTTGAAAGTAGGCTTAGACGATGACATAAACATACAACAAATACATAGTACTTACTTAGCTGATTTGTTACTGCCTAAGCTTTCTTCTAGTACTTTTTCATTTCGGGCCCACTTATCTTGCGTTGTTCGAGTGCGTAAGAGTAAGTATTCATCATACGAGTATAGAATTTGCAAATCATAATAGATGCAGGAGCCACTAGCCATGCCCGGCCAGGCAGTGCGTGACCCGCAGCTGGCATCGAGGCGTCCTAGCAGGGAAGCGTCCACAGCAGCAAGTGATATGGAAAAGCCGTTCATGTCAAGCGAGGTCATGCCTAGAAATGGCCCTATGACATGCACTGGTCGCCTGCCCAGGCACTTCAGAACCTCACAAGCGACAATTTGCATCTCCAAACTCGGTACTGAGCCGAGGTTGTTAATCAAAACTATGAGATTTTTCTTGCTGGTGGCGCCAACAGCTACAGGATTTGAGGAAGACAAAGCGCCCCCTGCCTCTTCGCCGCCGGGTAAGGAACTCCCCGTAACATTGTATTCGCTTGCTGCTGTCGTGTACTCCGTGGTTTCTTCTGAAGACTCCTCTGGGCAATCTTCCACGAAGGGCAAAATCTCGTCTAGAACGTGGCTGACAACTTCGCTCACAGGCTGCACGTCATGTTTGCGTGCACCTGCTTCGCCGTGTATACCTAAACCGAGCTCCATCTTGTTGTCTCCTAGCGAGCGACCCTCAGCGGAAAACGGTTGCGTGCAGGTGCTGAGCGACGCGCCCATGCTTTTTACCGCGAGCGCCATTTGGCTAGCTTCTGTGAACACGTTGTCGAGCATTGCGCCATCCTCGGCGGCTGCACCCGCGACTTTGTGCACCAGAAGCGTACCCGCAATACCGCGGGCGCGACTAAATTTTCCGCCGCCCTGCTGGTTTGAGGCAGATGTGGCGGATGTCGCGTCAGCTGGTCTATGTGGATCAGACGCGCCGCGACTTTCAAGTGCTATATCGTCCGCCACTATGACCATGCGTACGCGCAGTCCGTACTCGCTCTTGGCACGCTCAGCGGCGAGGCCGAAATTGAGCCGATCACCCGTATAGTTCTTCACGATCAGAAGACATCCTTTTGGTCCAGTAACGGCGACAATAGTTGCCAGAACCGCATCCACCTGACAAAATTGTTCGTTGATGATCTCAACCTCATGATCATCTCGTGGTACTTGTTCAGTATCAAAATGAGATAGTGCTGGTTCTCAAGTAAGTATCAAAATCACAGTCGAACTGGAAAACAACAATCAAGACTGTCGGGACAAATCTTCCCACTTTGTGAGTAGACTCATCGATGAAGTATCTTCATCATCTTCTATTACAGTAGGCGAAGCGAAGACTTCTCCCGACACGGCTGCGGTGAGAAGCCCTTTGCCCACGAATCCCGCATGCGCCGGCTCATGACCGGCGCCGCCTCCGGAAATTACGGCCACTTTCTCCTTCTTCCAGTCTTTGCGGAGGACAACCTTGGTCCCGTCCACATATTGAAATCGCGTCAGAGTCCGTGCGTTGACAGCGACCAGACCATCTAAAGCGTCTTTCACCACTCGGGAGGGATCTTCGTTGACAAACCGCTTTGGGTGGCGGGGAGCAAGATCAGTGACGTCGGTCATTTCCTTCTTCGTAGTTTTGGAGCTCAAGTAAAAAATGCGATACAAGAATCCTCATCAATCAAATCAAGATCATGAATGGTAATGCCACTCTCGCTCTAGTCGTGGTTGAAAGTAAATCATAATCGTTAAAACAAGCTAAAGTCGATCCATCTTCAATATATTCTGACACCAGTCACGAGGTGCGAAAATTATCCTCTTCCACGTTGTCGATCGTTTGTCTCCGAGTCGGATACGAAAGCTCCACCACGGACACGATACAACAAAGAGCACGCACGACGCGCGAGAATTGCGGAGGGGTGGTAGGTTTCGCATCGGGTGACAGTACTTTTGTACTTTCTTCGTATTGTTGGGTATTCTGAGCGATACGGCGAAATACGGAGCATGAAACAAGAAATATTTCTCTGCTTATTGTAAGCTACAAGAAGTGCGTCCATTAGTGGTTTAGTTCATTGATAAGGAAAGTTGTTGGATGTAATCGATCTTCATGCTAAATCTTGCATGAGAAAAATGGCACCATGTCTGTAACGGTTTTTTGCTACGACCAGCGCCAGCCGTGCTGGCGCTATTATCATTAAATTTATCAACGTCCTCCACCATGCATGACATTAATTGCAGTCAGTGGTACTTCTACTTTAAGTTTTGGTTTTGGAGCAGTAAGGCATTTGTACCAAAACCGGGGTGAAGAACAAGGAAGCACGAGGGAAACGTGGAAACCCAAGTAAAAAGAGAGCAGCGAAATATATAGATGTGGATGTGGTGCTGGTGCTGGTGTATAATATGAAACTTATAATATAAATAAAGAAATGTCACGCACGTAAGTTACGTTGCAGCACTACGTTAGTTTGAACGTCCAAGTTTGTGTCGTGGAATCTTTGCCACATGGTTCATTATTGGACATCGTTTTCGTTTCCAACGTCTGCTTCTAAATCATCCTGACGATGGATGACGTTGTTGTATTGAAGATGATGAATGAGAATAAGAAATCCCGTAGCAACACCTTTCTCCTTCTTAAAAATCAGCTCCACATGTCGGTTTACAATACTTGTTCGTTTTGAAATTAATGGTAGAGAACGCGGCTCCTTTTCCATTCCTATATCATAGCTTCCGTTTCCGATCAAAACAGTTTTGTATTTCCTCTGGCTTTGCTAATGCTAATTCATCTGGTCGATATCTTTTTAGCGAAGAGTCAATATCAGTATCTTCCACAAGCTCAAGTAGTATCCGACAGAGTCGCCCTCGCCGTCTGAGCCTCGAACAAGATACACTAAAAAAAGGCCCTCAACACTTGTTGCACTGCGATTTCATTACCTCTCTGCGAATGGTCAACATAGCACTCGTTCGTCATTGGGTAGAAGTATTGTAACTCCCGCGAGGTGACCCAGACCGCGTCGTATTCCGAAGCGTTGTCATATGCAATCTCCCCTTCCATTTCGGGAGAATCTGGTACACTCCGATATCTTCTGGCACGCCCTCGCTCGCGTATCGATTCAATTGCCGCTTTGTAGTCCTCCGGTTGCAGTAACTTTTGTGCCTCTGCTACATCGGCAACTTTACGTTTACGGTCAGGTGAGGGCTCTTTATCTGTTTTACCACCTGCACGAGTTGTACCGAAAACGGTTGCTGAATGAGACCCTGCTTTAGTTCCTGTCGTATCAACCGACATTCTGTTGTCATTGCAGGGTTCATCTCCTTCTTTTGTTGGTAAAATAGTCCGCGTTAAAAAGTCCGAACTCCCGTTTTCAGTAACATCTCGAGACGCAATTGTCCGTGTTGGACTTTCGGACAGTGAGAAGCGCGTGCTTGAAGCAGACGAGAGAGACGAGCGGGCGTCCGAAGACGTCGAAACTTCACTTTCTCTAGCATCTGCTTGGAGCCGCTTACAATTCTCTGACGGCCCGGCTTTTGCGACACTGTTCCTTAGAGAGCATCCGCGCGATGATGATACCATCGATGACGACGCATTCGTTGAGGACCAATCGGAAGTTGTAGATGTAAGAAACGAAAGACGCAAGTGTGGATTCACAATTGGAGATTGTCGAAAGCTTCTGACCCAGCGAAGCACTTCTGCATAAAGAAAACTACTGGTTGAAGATACTCGCGAGATCAAGTTCGAGCCAGCCTCGGCAAGGTAATCGTACACTTGACTAGCTCTTGAAGACGGCACTGGTGAAGATGCCGATGTTGGAGATGCGGATGATGATACGCCAGGTGTCGTTTTGCAAGTGGAGGCTCCCTGTTGGCTCCTGTCATGATCCTGATCATCTGCCGTCAACTCAGTCATTAGATCAGAAAAATCGTTCATCACGACTTGCGCCAATCGTGTCTCCTCAGCTGACGTTTTGCGCTTGCGGAAATGTAGAATTTTACCAGGTGTGCGCTCCGGCATGTGCATCTCTAGGAAAACGTCGCTCTTGTCGATCATTGGCATGGAAGAACCAAGGAGCTCCGCGCCGCCTCCTCCACGCTGAGAAGTGGAAAATCGCCTGCAAACAGAAGAGGGTTTTTTCTTGGACGACGCTTTTCCGGACGACAAACGATGATCTCCTTTGTTGTCTGTATTGGCTGCAGGAGTGTTTCTTTCCTGCGTTCTTCCCCTTTGCTGCTGTGTTGCGCCAGGAGTTGCCGGATTTCCTTTCTTTCCAGCGAGGTCCTTCGTTTTTCGTGTTCGCTTTTGCGTGTTTTCGATGTTACCGAGTCCTACGACCACTAGTCGCCTTTCCTGTCTGTCATCGTCATCGTCTGGTGGACATCTTTCCAGGTCCAACATTGGGAGGCCTTCTTCGTGTTGATATTCGGTTGTCCTCGTCATATTGGGTGACGCCCGCTGACACTCTGCTGCAAATCCGAAGTCTCCATAGAGCGGGTTGACTGTATAGGGACTCTTTCGTCTCGTATTCTGCTGCGCTTTCAGTTGTCTCAACCTTACAATGCCTTGTCCACAAGATTGAGCCGTGTGAACGTGAACGTGATTCTGGTTTTTTCTGACACAATCGCGGCGCCTTGTTCTTCGTTTCGTATTTTGCCTCTCCACGTTGTCTGTCTCGCTTTTAATTGTCCCGCAATCGGGTGCGGAAGAGGAGCGCGACAAAGCCGTATGATCACTGTCAACCTCAGACGAAGACAGATAAGTGTCTGAAGACGATGAACTCGATTGGGATGACGAACTTGAATCATCATTTTGGGATGTAAGCAGCGTCGAAGAGATTGATGCGGTAGATGAAGATGTGGATCTGGATGAGGATTGGTTACTTGGTCGCACATACTGCCCAGAGGAGGACATAACCAACGACTCAGATTCGTTTGCTTTCGTAGAGACAAGGAGTGGCACATCCTCCCCTGGCGTCTCGGCTGGAATGTTTCGCACAGCTCGTGGTCTCGGTGGCGGAGGCATCAACGGATTCACCTGAGTCCCAGGGGAAGGCACCAGAACATCAGTGACAGTAACACTATGCGCAGCGTTCTTTGTTGTACAAGTTGATAGCTGAGCATGATCTCCTGCAGTTGTACATGATTCGCCGGAACCGGATGCGGGCAATATTTCGAAATATCTCAGAAGGTCTGCGAGAGTTACGTATACTTGATTGTGAACTGTGGGCATTTCGGAAAAAATAAGCAAAGCACCTGCTCTTCCTTTTCGCAAGACCGTCCCAACTACACCAGGCTGAATCTTGTAGAAGGATCGTTCGTTTGTATTGAATACGATACGGTCTAGCGCGCGAAATCGGGTCACTCCTTTTCGAATGTGCTTGCGCAGTTTCCGTGTCAATTTTCGTTCTACGTCAGACTTCCATACCGTAATTCTGTTGTGAGCACTGCTAAAGCTTCGACTCTTACTTGCTATTGAACAGCTTCCAGCCCGTCGGTCATCGTTGGCTTTGTTTCGCGAAACGCTTCGGGACGAGTGTCCAAGACAATTCTTACTGTGCTTACTTTGCGCGGAGGACTTGCTTCGTAGTCTTTCACGGATATGCGCTTTGCTACCGTGATCGTGGGCCTTGATGCCGATAGCGTTTTCGCCCTCGAGCAGGGCCATTTTTTCAACGCGATCCGCCTGATAAATGTTGTAAGGCGATGTCTTGTTCCACCTTACGGTGTTGCACAGCTCCAGGAGCTGCTGCAGAGCGGCTTTGAGTCTTGGTGTGGTCGGTCCTTCCTCTGTGATTTTCTGGATTTCGTGTTTGGACAGTTGGGCTTTCGCCAGCACGGTCAAGTAATAGTTGCGATACGCCACCCCACCTTCGATCGTGGCCCGCGGTATCACGTCACATCCATTCACCACGGTGAGCATAAACTCTTCTGTCTCTTCTGCTAAGCGTGCGCTACAAGCGATGGCCGGCGGCGCGATCAGCAAGCACCGCAGTAACTTGCTCTCCACCAACCACGGGTAGAGGCGCCGCAACAGTAAACCAAAGACGCACGCTACACCACCACCTAGCGAATGCCCTGTCACTACGATACTGTATTTCTTCATTGCTGTAAAATTGGGAGATGATGGAGCTTCTTGTTCTTCTCGCTTCCCGGTGTTGTAGATCTCCGCGTTATCATCACGTGGAGCCCCTACCGAGCCCTTTAGGATTGGTTGCGACAGTGCATAGGAGTTTCCTCTGTCTTCAAAAGTCGGACTTGCTGACAATGCGCTGGAGCACACAGCCGCTTGAAGGCCTCGTTGGTCAGTTATAGCTGGGGTTGAGTTGGATGTGGAAGATACTTCATCTTGTCTTGAACCTTCATGCAGTCCACCTCCGTACCCGCTTTCAGGTTCAGCAGAGTTATCCGCATTCTTGCGCGGCGCTAATGAGGAGTCCCCTTTTCGTGGCGGTGCACCCAGGTAATTGGTTTCCTGCTTCTGCCGGCTGCGTAAAAATTGTAAACGTGCAGCTGCAGCTGGCGTCTCTTGATTGGGCTGAGCAGGAACAGGGGAGCCGTGCCACGCGCGAAGTCTTGTTGAAGAATTGTTGCCGCGATTTCCTCCCGTATTGACAGAATCAGATGGTGCGCGGCTGCCTGAAGGCTGCCCAAATCCCGCAGTGGCCCTCGAATCGGAACCTGCCCCACGCACTCTACGAGAACGAGCATGAACATCGCTGGAAACGATATTATTCGTCCTGAAGCACATCGAATCCATGATGGATTGGATTGGAACGATTTGATGCGAGGTTCCACAACCACCTCGGGCTGAGCCAGCGCGGCGCTGCTTCATTATCATTGCGCCAGATGTTGCATTGCTCTCAGCTCGTGGAAGGTATTGTGCGGAATGCACAGAACCTGAATGTGGGACAGCAGCACTACGACCACTTGATGGCGCCCCCGATCTGTCTGATCTTCTCGGAATGGCTAAATTTTCCCGCGATGCTTGTGTTTTTTCTCTCTCCCTGCCAAAGGTCATAGTTCTAAGGGTGTCCGGGTCCGCAGTCGTATCAAAGAAAGCCTCGCCAGGTCTGGTCCTGTCAGATGGTTGATTATTTCTCCTAGTGATATTTCTGCTGGTGGTACTAGGATCTGCAGTTGCAGATCTTTTACTCGTGTTTCTATCCATCGCAATAGCACTGGTACTGGTAGAAGCGCCGAACTCTCGGTCACCAACGGATGACGGGTGAGAGTACCAGGACACAGAGCTTAGCGGCTGAGGGAAGTTAGGACCAACCGACTCAGCGCTACCGCCAAAATACCCATAGTCATCTTCTTGTTCTGCAACAGTCTCACTTGGCTCGCGGCCGAAGTTCGCACTGCTCGACATCGGGGCCACCTCGTTTCCGCTTCTCGGTCGTGCTGATACCGAACGACTCCGGGCCAATGCACGCCTAGTACTAGCAGTGATTCTTTGCGTTAGCGCGAGCTGCATATCCTGGTGCTCCTCGACACTGCGCCGTCGTGGTCGCGACGTAGAGGCGGACCTGCAAGTGCTAGCTTGTCGAGATCCCCGAGTGGCCACCCAAGTGTGATCACGAGTTCCCTTGGATTTCGCTCTACTCGTCGTTCTCAGGTGACGTTGTCGGCCTCGGTCCCTGCTATCGTGACGACCAGGATGACGAGCGAATATTTGTTCACGAGTTGAAGATAATGGCGGCTCCGCAGCAGGTCGTTGAGATGCAGTTGCACTGGTGTTCCGTGGTAAGAATTTGCGTTTGCTTCTTGAATTGAGGTCCGCAGGACCAGTCGCAGATGCTGGAGCATTCTGCTTTTGTTGTGGGTAGTTCTCAATACTAAAACACGGAAGCCTTTGTGTTGCAGATTTGGTTCTTTTGCTTGTGAATGCCTCATGCTCACCTCTACGAGCCTCGGAAAGTTGCCTGCTAATCTCCTCGCTTTGTTCGTCTTGCACTTGATTTCCTCTCCCTGTCCCTTTTTGAGCTCCTGCATAATTATCCTCCCCACTTTTGACCGAATCGTGCTCATGCACCTCGGCAAATAGCTGCTGTTCTTGAGAAACGCGTTTTTTGGACGACGTTGCTGCAGAATCGAGCTTTGATGTTGTAATCGCGTCGTCGTGGATCTCCACGGGTACAAGATGTTTAGGGATAGGCTCCTCATCAATAGCATCGATTTCTTTAACCGGAGACGGGATCATCAAGTCCGGGGGTCTTCCGAAGCAACCGCCGGCCATCATCTCCTCGATAATATAAGAAACCTCTTTCAATGCGAACTGAGCACACTCAAGAAACGATCCGTTTACGGTTTCGTCGTCCCTCGATTCCGGAGTAAGCTTAAGCGGATGATACGACATCACGGTCGCTGCGTCCTGTGTGCTTGCTGTACCACGAAAAGCAACTACAAGTGCACTATTGAAATGATCCAGCGCCACGTAGCTGACGCAATGTTCTCCTCCAATCGAGTGCGCGGTTGCGTGGAGAAGTTCGATTGTTTCCGGACCGTCGGCACAACCGTCCACTTCATCTGCGCTGCAACCTTGGACGCGAGGACCATCGTCTTTTGCTTTTCCTCCAGGCGCTTTTCCTAAATCTAAACCACGCACCTCCTGTTCTGGACGTGCACCTGTGTCATCTGCGTAAGCCTCTATTTTTCCACCATTACCTTCTTGTTGTTTCCCCCTAGTTTTACCGCTGCCAATATTCTGCTTTTTCGCCATAGCCATTGCCTCGCTTACGACAGAGTGAAGGTGGCTATCGCGGCAGTTCACGCGTTCACTGTTACCAACTTGTTTCAACGACATTGCGCGAGATCCAGCAGAAGTAGAAATGCCCGTCGTCGGGTTTTCCTCCGAAGCATCTTCTGCAGGCACACCAGCAAATCCGTCAGGCTCGGGCACCGCCAGAGGCGTATCGTATGATCCAGACATAGGCGTTGAGAACTTGTTCGAATGAGTCAACTCGCCTGGCGTTCGCGGAGAGTGTGTTGTTGAGATAGTACGCGGTCCACAACGGCCTCCCACACCAGGTGTGGAGGCCCTTGAATCGTGAGCAGTATCTTGCCCCGAAGGAGGGTAGTTAGAATCAGCGTTATTTTCAGATTCAGGCCCTTCGGCAACGAGTGCCAAGAATCCTGACGACGCCGTCTCTGCTAGTATCGTGCGAGTGGTGTCGATAAGGGCGCTTGGCGTTCTCATCGACATGCACGTCGTCGTTGACGCTGTTGCCACACTACTCGTCTGCGTCGTTCCCGCTCTACACAATAAAGGCGTGACAAACTCGGCCGTTTCGGTGCTGCAGGTGTTTGTTGTTGTACTGTTGACAGTCAGCAATGTCGTTTGACGCCCTGTGGAAGTTGATCCGATCGATTTGTTTTCGGTTGACGTTGATCCGAGACTTGTTCCTGTCACTTTATTGGATCGCGCTGCGTACTTTTGCTGGCGCCAGATCACCGTTCTCACAGCAGCCTTCCAGCGACAGAGCGCAAGAGGCACGACGCGCTGTCGCTCCAGCTCCAGTAGTGCGCTTTTGAAGTGGAACCGTGCACCCAACGTTCGCAATCCGAGCTGACCCAAATCAGTAACACAAGAAGAGCGCGCGCGCTCCACAGACGGCGTTGAAATTCGTGACGAAGAGACTCGCGGTGTGCTTGATCGGACAAGTCCGGACTCTAGTTGTTGTGAGCTAGCAACTGCACCAGGGGGGTCTTTCTCATTTTTCAACCTACTTGTCCGCCTGTGCCTAAGACTCATTTCAGCCCGGCCTGAGGAGACTCCCCGAGCAGCAGGCGGAGGCGTTGTCGTCGTAATATTAGAATTTTGTTTATTAGAAGAAGTCCTTTTCGATTTTGATACTGGTGCCGAGTCCGCCACCGTCTGCGCGAGCTCCTCGGCCGGGGATGGGAATGCTCTGGAGCGTTCTCTACCGAATCGATTAGTGGAATTGCTGCCGCGTTTGTCCTCTCCTTTGCACAAATCTCGTGAGGTTTTACGCCCTAGTAAGTACGGATGGCTGCTTCCCTTAGGGACAACTGGCGTTAACTCCGGAAGGCTTCCTAGACATAGTAAACCGTCGTTCGTCCTCGATGTGCAGTCACGCTTATGCTCGGCCGATATTGACGAGTGATTCGCAATATTGCTCGCTGATTTCCGGCTCTGGAACAGGTTCCTCTGAAGAGGCTCCATAGCAGCCAGCTTTGATGCTGCATTTGAAAGAGGCGGCGTTGTTCTCAACTTTTTGTCACTTTTCCCAGAACGACCTCGACAAAGATCAGCGCGTGCTGTCGCAATTTCTTTCTGAGAAGTTCTCTTCACTTGGTCAGCAGCTCCCCGGTTAGGCTTTCCAAGTAGGTACGTTAGCATAGTTGGCACTGTCGGTGGCTTTTTCTTACCGTTATTCACTTCATTTTCGCCCTCCACTTCATACATCGCGAACGGGATGCGCCTTTTGGCCATCATGCGCTTCTCGCGGATCTTGAGAAGTCGCTTATAGCCGACTATCGCCCGGGAGAGCAGATGGTCCTGCTCAGCCAACTGTACCAACGATGCGGTCTTTGTTTTTCGGTTCCCCATGCATCCAGAACGCGGCTTTTTGTGGTTTCTCGAATCTTGGTCATCGTGCGGAAAAGCTTCTCTACTGGCTTCTCTTCGGTGCGGCTGACGCTGTATCCTCATGTTCGTGTCTCGACTTTGCTCAAGAGTAGGCTCTTTTCCAACGTAGCCACGGACACCTGCGCCGCGATTTACTGTGCTGTGGTCTTGGGATTTTCCGAGCGTGCGCTTTTCCCTCCTCATTTTTAGAGCATTTCTGCATCTCCTCAAGTTACTGCTATTCTCGTAGTGCTCCTCATCTAAGACGGAACCATCTCTATCAGAACCCAGGAGCTCCAAATCGTGTGGACGAGTAGAACATTGAGCACGGGCAGTACGATTCCCTTCATGCTTTTGAAAAGGGGATGCTGAAGATTTTGCTTTTCGTACGGCTTCGAAGTCGTCCGGTGCTTTCAGGTCATCCAGGTCCAGCAAATCGTCACGACTCTGACTGTAAGCAGTCGATCTGGAAGACGATCGAGATGCGCGGCTGTTGCATCGCATTTTCGGAGAAGGCCCTTTTTCTGGGAGAAACTCGCCCCCAATGACCATTCCACGGTGAGACGAAGCCCTCGATTCCGAGTCTGCAGATGAACTAGAGTCGACGTCGTCTTCTTCATGCGCTTTGCCTTTTACGTTTCGCTGCTTCGCTTGGCGTGAGTTGTGATCTGTCCGTATGGTGCTCATGTTCAAGAGCGCGCCGTGGTTTCGCATGTTCGTTAGACTATCACTCCAGTCGGCTTCTGCCTGCATGTTGCAAAGCTCTATACCTGCATCACCAGTTCTTTGGGTTTGCACGGCGTAGTTAACATCATGATCTGGTGGTGGTATTTCATCTTTGTCCTCTTCATATCCTTTGTCGGCGTGGCGCCTGAAGCCTGAAGCTGTGTGGATTTCTTGTTCATCGAACAACAGCCCTACTCTCTCTTCTTCATCCGCATCTTCGGCGTCATCTGGCGGATGACCCCTGAGAACGTTGTCGTCCCCGTCTTCTTGCTGTAGAATGTGAGCCCACATAGATGGAAACCCAAAAGGAAAGCATACATTCGATTTCTTAGTGTTTCCACCAGTAGAAAACCCGTCTACACGAATCTCAGAAAAATCTTGCTGGCCACGCCTCTGACGAATCTGCTTCCGTCTATTGTTCATTCGTTGGGCCCACCTCTTCTTAGCTGAAGTGAATACGGAAAAACAGCTCCTGCCCTTGTGACGCTTTGGAAGTAGTCCAGACGAAGCATGGTCCTCGAGGTCTGGTGCTCTTTCATGTTCGTGTATGTTGCTGGCAGTCCTTCCTTGTCCCTCAATACGCTTTGCAGTCGCATCTTCACCACGGTTGATGGGGCCATGATTAAGATTGGTGTTTTTGCGATCATTGCTTTGCGAGGCAGGCAGTTCTTCGTTTTCTGCTTCACCCCCAAGACATGTGCGAAGGCGCTTTCGTATCGCACTCGTGGTCGTCTGGTGTTTGACTTGCCTCAAAGCCTTCTTTCGCCGAGCTTTCTCTGCGGGGTCCACAACCTCAAACTTCTCAATGCCATACGCTATCCAGGCGTACTGGATGTACTTATGTAAGAAATCCAGATCATCAAGATCCCGATCTACATCTAAAGGCTCACCGGGACTACGGTAGCAGATCGGAATCAGGCCACCAAAACTCTCGCCTGCGACGAGCTTAAAGCCGAACCACACGTCGCCAGCTGTCAAATTGTGACTACCGTTCCAACCAAGAATATTTCGCAGCATCAGATGCACTGTTTTCGCCGAGATGCCCCCTCGCTTTTTTAGCATGTAACTCAACATCCGAACCCAGCTGCTGTTCAAGCGCAGAAACCGTCTCCGATCTACCGGTTCGTTTTCTTCATACAGCAGGATTGTGTCTAGCAGTTTCTTGCGAAAGCCCTCCTCTTGTTGCGGGTCGCGATACACAATGCGGTCGGAGAAGAAGAAGAACGCAACGAACGCCACCAACAATGAGGCGATCGTGTGGGCGAGAAGCAAGAGATAAAACACAATGGGCACCCATCCGTCGGCATGAGCGTACATTTCGAGGCCTCCGATGTTGTACTGTGACAGCTCTTCCAAGACACGCTCTACATCATCGATCCCATTGTCAAACAAGTGACTCGGAAGGCTCATACTCAAGAGTTGGAAAACGTCGTTGCCAGATTCCGAGGATTGTTCTTGTGATCCCGTTGCTGGTGGTTGCTCTTCCTCTTGCCGATCGTTCCCTTCGTGAGAAGTGCTAGAAGATGAACTCTGGCCCTCACTTGTTGTAGTGCCAACGGGAAATCCGGTTCTGCTGTTTCTGAAAGCAGACGCTGTATTTTTCATCGCAACCATCTCGTTGAGAAGATAGTGCTCTCGCAAGATCTCGATGTCGTCCCACCGTTCTTTCGCGTCTCTCTTTAGAAGTGCAGGCGTGATATGGCAGCTCCTCTTACTACAAAACTCTTGTATTTCCAAGGGAACGATCGCTTCTTCTATCTTACGCACGTGCACTCGCGGAAGCATCTGGATCTCTGTTACTCGCCGTCTTCTACGTCGTCGTCCGTTTGTATTTGGTGATGATGAAGCAGGAAACAAAGCACCAGCAGCACCTGGCGCACGATCATCATCTTCAAGTACTTCTCCCGCGGCTAGGAAATCTAAATTGCGCAGGTCAGTATCAGGCCAGGTTTGACGACGGCAACGAACATTCAGCCGTGCGAAGCGAGGCTTTCCAGAACTGGAATTGATTGACGAAGTGCGCTGGAGAGGGTTTGTTGAGGGATCAGATTCATCGCATATGACATCGACTTGAGAAGGAATCGTACTCGCGGCTTCGCTGGGACGCGGATTCTTCTGCTCGCCAGAGGCATCCAGCGACCCCTTTGCCGCAGCTCCAGCAGGTGACGTTGACCTTGCTTCGCTTTGTAGCCTAGTATAGCGTACTTCGAGACCAAACCATGACCAAAAGTAGAAACCGAAATACCCAAGGTAGCGGAGAACGCCAAGAGCCGCTGGATGCTCATCGGCTAAAATAAACACATTCCCGCCAAAATACTTGTTCTCTGCTTCCAAAGGCTCAAAAAAGTTTCGTAAATTCGTACGCACCACCTCATCTGGAAAGTACTGATGGAGTCGTTGCCGCTCAGCATTTCCTTCTTGTTGGTTCGCTGCGATTTCAACACGAGCTTGCTCTGGTGCACTTGAAGAGGACGTGGATGAGAAAGTCACAGTTTCCACATTTCCTCGAGCTTGATTGTGTTCGGATGAAAGAAGACCAAAGTCGCGCATCTCATCACGTTGTAATCGATACGCTGCGAAAGGCGCTACACTCCAGCCGAGCAACCCTCGGCTTTTGCTGGAAGTGTAAGTGCGCCATTGGGTGAAACCGCCGTCAAAAAGAACTCCATACAGAAAGAGACAACAGTACACGCAGAGAAGAACGTAGCGGACACCAAGCGCATGGTTTAGGCCCCGCCGCTTGCCTTCGACGTCATTGATGTGCCCGCATTTGCTCCAGAAAAATAGTAAGGGGTCGAAGAGAACAAAAAAGAGCACGCTCAACGTAGCGCACGCGAGTAAGGCAAGTCGTCGGGCACTGCATGGCAGGAGAAACATGTAGAGTACTGTGGCGCCGGCATTAGAGAGCGTCAAGGGATTCGTGAAAAACCAATACTCATCGGTCGATAGCTTCCATCGACGTCCCAGGCAACGTGAAGGAGGCATTTTAAACGATCCCCGAAAGCGACGAGCCTCAGGTTCTTGAGAAGCTTATCGGCTCCGCGGTTAATTTGGATACTTGATTCAGCTGGAGCACCCGACGTGCGCATTGATCGCAGAACTTCGTATCTTTCTCTTTCAGGTGTTAATCTTTCTCTTCGAGAAACTGTCTGCAAACTTCGAGAAGAAACGCTCGTCATGCTTACGTCCGCGCGCAACGCGCGACGACGATATTCGCTTGTTTAGCTTATGAGGTAAACTTGCGTTGGCGGAAAGTGGCAGCAAGGACAGAGGCAGAAACGTCGGGTCAAGACATACGTCAGGCCGGCCTCTGAGTATCCACATCAGCACCTGCTATCTCCGACCGAACACGTTTTCCCTGCTCTTCTTCCACATCAGCGACTGCAGCTGGCTCTCAAAGGCGCTCGGGAAAAATAGAAGCTAGAACGATTGGCTGCTAGGTGCGTCGCAATGTTGTGTGAGTTGATGACGTCTAGTACGGCGCTACCATTTTTCTGCCTTCCTCTACTCTACGCATTAGAAAAGTACGGTTAACTTTAACTATCATTTGTTCACTGAGAAAAACGAATACGAATACAACGAGAACGAGGATAAGAAATAAGCGTATTAAGGTCAAAACGAAGAGCCTTGCAGGAGGATTATCGAAAAGCAAACAAAACTAACTGACTCACATTTCAAAGGTAGGTGGAAAGGGTTGCGACTCGGATAGAGTGCCTAGTTAGCGGGGATACGAATACCAATACGGATAGGGAAAAGAGTATTATCTTTTGTTTGACTACGCCTTTTCTCTTCTAATTATTCAAAAATAGAAGAGAGTATTTTCGGAGGAGCTCATGCTCGCGTTCGAGGTAACCAAACACTCACAACTAATCGGGCAACCTGCTCCTGCTGTTTGGTGAATGATATTTTGACAGGCGGCGCCAATTTTCACTCTAGTAGAATCTATAACAGCTTGGCCTGTGAAATCACATATGATGAAGCCAGTGCTAGAACGAAGGAAGCTGCTCTAAAAATTGATTGAGATGAGCATGTGCATGAAGAGATCGGTGTAAAGGATTGTATGCTCGCAATATGCACCTTTACCCGTGAGGACAAAACGGCGACGAGTCAACGCTTTTCTGAACCTCTCCATGAAAATATTAAGTGAAGGTTTGAGGTACAAGGTACAACAACAACTGAGCCATATTCTTTCAGATCATTGAGAGCGAAATTCGGATTAGGAGATTTCAGAAAAAGTTTCTTCTTTTTGTAATGCCGGGCAGATTGAGAGAGTCTCCTGATCTATAATTAGTTCGCAAACCGGCGGCAGGCGGAGCTTAGTGCTCCTCTATCACTTTACTCGCTACGAGCCCGCCGGTTCTAAATGATCAAGACTCTGGTAGGTTGAGGGAATCATTACGCCACAATATCCAGCGATTTGCCGATCGCCTCACTCACTACTTGGGGCGCTGTGCGAATCGCAAGCAACAGACAGGCGGAAGGAACAGTAATGCCAGATGAAACGAAATGAAGAAAAACTTCTCCGACCGAGAGGGAAACCGAGCCGATTTCAGATACTGCGTTTGTGTCAACAGTTGTCATCCAGCAAGATTGCATAAAAAACAGAGAAAAGGCACTCTCATGAACTAGGAGCCTTCGTCAACCACGAGAGCATGAGACAGTCGCTCAACATCTTTTTGCAGCTGAGCCTGGTATTTTTCTAGTAAGTATACGGCGCAAACGGAAACGAGGCGCTGAGACGAGATCAGTCAGAATCAGACACAACTGTGGATAGAAAGCGCGACATTACACGCGGTGTGCCGAAAGGAAGAGGCTGGGCAGAGCAAGAGATGAGCAGCATGAGATGGAATTTCATCTCATTTAATAGATGCTACAGAATGCACATGCAGAAATATTGACCGATTCTTCATCGGGTTTGAATGAAGCATAAGCAATCTAGTGACTCATATTTTTTGGTGTTCACGACTCTATTTTCCGAAATTGCGAGGATTACTTTCACTATCTCCAATTGGTTGATCCCTAGACTGCAGCAGCATTGGAATTTGATGAATACTTATATTATAATATTATTTTTCAAGCCTGACTGTAACTCGTTCCAATCGTGAACGAATCCTGTAGATTTATCCTCGGATGGGACAGCTTCTCGGAAGGCCTGATCTTCGTCTAACCAGTGATCTCTCATTTCGTGCTTTATATATAACTGCACATCTGCTAGTAGCTGTGGCTTCAGCCCGCGCGATAGAAACTGATCATGCAAGGCTGCGAAGGCGCTAGGCACCCTGAGGAACTCCCGCGGTCGCTGTTGCGGTCTGTGCCCAATCTTGTCGACAGAGCGACTAGCCTTGGTTGACTCAGCACTTCCACTTTTGTTTTTTCGGCCTGTTGGTGATGACGACTCTTCATTTTTCCTTTCTTTTCCCGTTTGTTCACTGGAATCCGTCAGCGTTCCTCCAAAGGTATACAGCAACGAGCCAAATTCGTCAAGGGTCGGCAACACAAAACCGATCTGCTCTGCAATCTGGTCGGTCACGGTCTGGGTTGGTGGGCTATGATAGCCCGTATGCAGCGCGTGCGCAACCGCATCAGCAGCGGCATCGACGACGTAGTCAATCCCGTGGATATCTGTCGCTAAGCGGCGGTGCGTTTCCAACTCATGTTGATACGCCTCCTCAAACGTCTTCACGATCTCCAGAAAGTCAGCCGCTGCAATCAGCAAATCCGCAATATCTTTCGGGATGCGGTCTCGAGGAAGCACAGAAAGAAGAGACCCGGAATGCTCTGCAGGTGGAAAAGAACGATCAGGCTAGTGTAGCTGGCGCTGGATCATCATGCATCGTGCATTGGCAATTGCAAAAGGCAGAATGACAAGAGATAATCCATTGATTGGATAATCAGCCGACGAAAATGACAAGAAGGAGTTTTTGGAGCGGAGCTGCCTTTAAGTACAGAAAACGGTACCAGTACATAATAGAGTGGACATGACGTTGACGTTCAGGAGAAATACTGTTCTAAAGAAACTACATTTTTCTCCACCTCCAGCCGCCACTGTATTGATTCGCTCTGCAGCTTCTGCTTCCTTTTGCGTCAGGATACTTCGTGCTTTTAACTCGAACTCAGCGAATATTTGCACATTATGAACCAGAAGGTGCAAATCCTCCCAAAATTCGGCAGAAGTCTCGATGTCTCCATGTTTCAGATCTTGCCCAAGAAGGGTCAAGTCCACGTCTACAACACCTGCAGGCCTGTGCTCACTGCGCCATGGAAGCGGGTGTAAGAAGTTTGTCGCTTGCCTCAAGGAAACAAGCTCCTCGTGAACCTTGGTCAGCTTTCGTTGCTCCCAGGCATCCAAGTGCTTCTTAGCTCCAGCACCTTGCGGTGAAGAAGATATCGCTGTAGCTGTACCGGCATCCCCTTCATCGGGGCCGACCACCGCGTCGGTGAGACTCGACATTTTTGCTTTTAGTTGCTACGTGTATGTACGGTTCCTCTTGCGCACTGTTGCTCTTTCCAATCTTCAAAGCATAACAGCGTTGTTTCGAAGGAGTCGCAGACTGGTAGTTGTACCTTCATGATCCAGAACTATGGCAAAACCTGTTGTACAGGTAGATGTAGAGCTAGGGGTTCTGTAGGACAAGGACGATGAAATTTTACGATAATTGTTTCCCAAAGCTGTTATCTTAAAAATGTTCATCTCATGCAACTTCTCCTCACAACTCAGACACAACCGACCACTTCTCGACCGACCGCATCCTCATCTCAGCCTCTGCTACCACCTCGCTTCTCTGTTTTCATTACGTTCCTGCTACTCACAGTTTCAAATCCTGATGTCGTTGTTGTGTCAGATTCCGGCGGACTGAGTCTCACAAAGAGGCAGTTAATACCTCCGACAACAGAGGTGACAAGCCGTCGCCTCCCACAGATTAATGGGTTCAAGACATGTCGGCCTCCGTCTGCAGCCACCGATACCGATTGCTGTACTTAGCGTGTACAACTCGTAACCGCCATAATGAGATCCACGTCTTCTCTTGTTTTGGGCATCTCTACCATGCCCATGGCAGAGGCGGTCGTCAAATGTAAGTAATTCGTGTCGAGTTTTCGCCCAAACCCAAACGCGAAGACGAACGTCGTCCTCGTCATCTCGTAGATTCAATCATAATACGAAATAGCCTGTGCTGGTGCTCACATCTTTTGACAAAATTCGGATAGCCGAGCTTGATCTTGTTATTCTAAGGAGGATGACAAGAGTAGAGCTCATAAATTGCCAGCAAACTGCAAGGTGGAGATGTTGAAGGAGAAGATGAACAAGGAGGACCTCTAGTATAATATAATAACTATAAGAACGCATTGGTGAAGGTAAAAACGGTAAGGTTGATCTGGAGTTGCAGATGGAACTGGTACCTAACTCTCAGCTTTACAAACGACAGAATCACTCTTTGCATTTATAACATGATGGGACTTTGTTCTCAAAAAATGTGGAGCTGGTACGGATACTTTCTTGTTTGCTTTTACATTTTACAGATTACAGGACTGTCTTCTCGAAATTGATGTAAGAGTAAGTCAAAGTCTAAGAAAGTACTTAATTGTAAGCAAGGCGGATTGGAAGTTCAAGAATTCCCGCATACTCGCCTTCTTTTCTCGCCGAGCTACGCATTATACTTTTTCGTGCTTAGTGAAAAGAACAAGAAGATGAACTCAGTCGGATCCCCTTGCCTTCCGCAACAGGAATGGCAATGCATCGTAAGCGCTTTTCGCATTCGAGGATTCCCACCCAGCGAGGACTTTGTGGGCATAATGCTCCACGTTCCTCGCGTTGAGGCCCCAATTTCGTGAGTCAGCGATAATCTCGGTTTCGCGTCCTGTGCTAGTTGGGACCGACCCAGGCGCCGGGCATCGCCGCATGGCTTCACGTCGCAACCGGGGCAGCTTCCATATCATAGCATAAAGTCCTTCGAAAACATCATGTCTTCTTCCATTGACTTGCAGTGCCTCATCGACGAGGTCCGTCGACTCGTCAACATGTGCTAGCACTTCCTTCTGTGCGGGTTGCTGCTTTTGTTTTTGCCCTGTCGCTGTTTCGGTCCTAGAAGACTTCGCTAAAAATCCAGGTTTTTCGTTTAGCCACCTACTAGAAGTTCCGCTGTCACTAGTAGCAACGTCAGCCTTGAGACGTCGACGACGGTAAAATTGTTCCACCCCCTCGCCGATAGGGGTACCAGGTGGATGTTCACGACTACCAAAAGATGGCGAAGCAGATGAGGATGACCATGACGAGGAGGGAGAATAAATACTACTAACTCTACCGCTGGCTTCGTGTTGACTATTTTCGGTTGTCGATACTTCGTTTCCAAACATTTCGTTGTAATTGACCCCCTCCGAAGGAATTTGCGCAAGCATCAATGTTTCCCGGTCAGCAACTGATGCACTCGCTGATGATGTTTGCAATGTCATATCTTCAATCTCCCCGGTAATTTTTTCGATCCTGCTATCTCTTGTTCCGACAGCGTCGACTATGCTCCCCTCGTCATCTTGCCTCTTGTAGAGAGGCGATTTTTGCAGCACTGCCTTCCGCGCTTCATCGCCATCTGCTTTCTCCAGCTCCACGCGCAGTTGCTCTATAAAAAGAAACAGAGTATTAGAAGACAGCATCAGCTGCACCACGTCATGAAACGCGATAACTACATAATTGTTCATTCGTAACACTCGGACTCGCCTTTAATTCTCATTTTCGGATTTCCATTACCATTTCCTCAACCTCAACGATAACGAATTCTAAAAAGAAATAAGACAGCCTTTGCTGGCTTTCCCAATGAAACATGGAAGATGAAGCTGAACCTTAGAATTGCCCTGCGATACGTATGGCATTTTCTTTCCCACAAGCTCCTGCCACACTTTGTTCTCCGGTAAGTCCTCAATTCTTGTCAGATCATTTGCCATTTGGGGAAACTCGGTTTTGCTATGCCCGTGATTAGCGTGGTAGATGACCACATGCATCTTTTCTATAATCCAAGATGCGTAAGCATCTTCGAGATGCTCGGCGTCTTCGAAGTCCGCGTCTTCTAGACTAACTCCACCCCATTTTGTCACACCCAACGGCGATGAAGGCGGCTGTGGTGGCCACACCTGTGTAATGGAGAACATGAAGAAAGGAAATGGACACAAGAAAAGGATGTTGATATTACATACTCACCAAGAGAAAAGTTTCATAGGCCTCATTACATACTCAACAAGAGAAAAATTTCATATGCCTCGCTTCCGAGTTGTCCTTTACCGAGTTGAGTCTAGTTGCATGGGCTTCATAGGTACCTCAGCGTCGGGTGACACTGCAAGAAATGATCTGATAGGCCTTGTAAGGGAAGGCTTAGCTTACAACCCATTGATTAAATCAAAATTCAACGTCGATGAAAATCTAGCCAAGCTAGAGGAGGTACGTTTCTGTACGGAGACGGAGTGGTGGAGCTGTCGGCGATAGCTTCTCTTGCGGCTGTCATCGCTGTTGGAAAGGTTCTCCAGTTGGGCATGATTGAGGCGTAGGTGGCGGCGTGTGGGTTCAATTCTTGCGCCGCTCCCGCTTCCACAAGACCATCTACGAGATGTGTCAAGCAGTCGCGCTCCCGGTAGTGCGGGTTAGCCCCAAGCTGGCTCATGACACCCCACACGAGAAGTGCAAGCACGATGAGTTGTGGATTCTTGATCGTTTTTATGATTAGACGTATGATATGGAACGTGGCATACTCGCAACAAGTTGGATTCTCGATGTCCAGATCCAGAACGTCTTCCTCTGCGGGTCTGGAATCGTAGGGGTCGTCGCTAACGGGCAGAAGTGGTCTGTCACGCTGACCCTGGCGGCGACCTCCTCCACCCCGCCCCTCATTCGCATTTGCGCCAGTTGAAACACCAAAGCGCGCAGAAAGACGAATTTCGTTATCTGTACTACTGGCCCGAGGCCGGCGAGGTGGCGCGGCATAACCTACCCAAGCACGTCGAGCGGTCCGAATCACGCCAGCACGGGAGAGAAGTGTCGGTCGTTTGTAATGCATCTTTGGCGTGTTCAATTCCTGTCGCCGTGCTGCTGCCGCCGCTCGTCTTGCAGATACTGTAGTCGACGAGCGCCGCTCATCCGCAGGGGCATCTGCGGCCCGCTGGTACACATCCAATTCATTCAGATTGTCGCCTGATGACCCCAGGTCTCGCAAGGAACCCGTGGAAGACGCTAGACGACCCAGCGACCCCGAAAATTAGACTAGCCAAAGTGATGTGCAGGTCATGATACATACTCCATAGCTGAATGTGAATCGCTCGAGAACGAAATCAGATTATAGTTAGACGGAAGTCACACGCGACCAACATATGACTAGGAGAGTGCAACTGCCACAGCTTGTGTGAAAATATACTAACAACGGTACTAGCATCCCAGGACTTGACCCACTCCCACTAAGCACATATCATAAGTTGATGATGCCAGTTGCCGGAGGCTTTCCCCGCTGGTTCCCAAGAGGTTGCGCCCGTTAACTTGTAGCCTATTTTGACGGTCTTTTTCAGCTCGTACCCAGTCGGCAATATCTAGACAGTCTTCCGCTGTCATCGCGTTACGGCACAATGGGCAAGGCCGTACTGGCTCCCCTGGAATCTGGCCAGTAGTGGTATTGAAGCCCTCAATCTGACCATCGGTTGTTGCTTAGATTGTATTGTTGTTCATGTTCGCTAGCAAAAGGAGCGGTCCTAGTCTTTGAGTGACGTACGCGTACGGGTAATGCGGAAAGCCTTTAGGAAGAATCGAAAGAGTGTACTCTCATGTAGTCGAAGGTATCTATCGGTATCAATTAACTTTAGCATCACCGCATTAAGTAAAAGCCTGTCATAAGTCACTTTTGCAATATTGCGGACGCAGTCGAGATGAAAGCTATGTAGGCACCCAGGCAGCTGTGCCCAGGCCGCTTGCCGGTTCTCTGCAACAGTCCCTAAACAGATCGCGCATGTCATTTCTCCCGAGTTTGAGTACTGCGATCCCCGTGGAGACTGCGGTACAGGAGCGCCAAGATCATCGTCGTCATGTTGAAGCGCCCCCGTTTCGTCGATGTTCCGCAGGTTCGATCCGCTGCGAGTGAGAATTTGTGGCTGCACCGGATTGGGTCCCCAACCACGAAGAAGGCGTGGTCCTGAGGATGAGGAAGACGAAGCGCCAGCATTTGGATTATCACTTGGAAGATGCAGCTGCATCGGAGCGTATTGACCATGATGATGACCGCTGTGGACACCTCCGGTGCCTGCATCAGCAGATCTCGAGAATTGGTGCTGCTGTTGATGTTGGTGTTCTGCTCCGTAGGCGATCGAGTTCTCATTATTCAACCACGGCTGCGTCTGCTGCAGCTGGGCCTGTGATACGAGGTCAAGGCGCGTTTGCGGCACTGCTGCACTCCCGCCTGCTGCATTGTAGTCTGGGCTTAGCCATGGCATTGTCTGTGGAGCATTCGGTCCCTGTTGGGCAGGCTGTGGCTGTCGACCTCGCCGATTTGCCAGGAACGTGTTGTTTCTTTCGCGATTCAACCATGGCATTTGGCGCCGCCGTTGATCCACTTGAAACGCCCCCTCGACCAGCCAGTGGGTCCATACCACGAAAGAAAGCGCGACTCGACACTTCTTCATTCTCTTTCTCACCGGACGCGACACAAAATCAAAACTAGAAAAACTTAATATAGATTCAAAATCATGCAACAAGTTCTCTACAACGTAGTACAGGCGAGTGCACATTGCCTTGCTTCAAAAACAAAAATGCAACAAATTTGGAAACTTCTTGTTCTTGCTAAGCACAGCGCTGTGTGCGTTAGTTGCCCGACCGCGTACGTATTCTCCCACTGACCCCAGAAAACTTGTTGCTATTTACCGTAACTAACCAGTCTTGTTTCAACAATCTGGAAGATCTTGCTTGTCGCAGTGCGACGACAGGCACTACCTCCAACCCCTCATCGACGTAGAAGGATTGCAGTAAATCTTTCTAGAAGTACACCCCTCCGAACACAGCTTGAGATAAGGAGGTCACGCAGGTGTGCTCCTGACACACAGTTGTAACTAGAGCACGTTGCTGGGAAAACTGTAGAAAGTTACTCCCCGCTGGATCATATACTCTAGGCATTCAGCGACATAGAGTTCTATCTCCTTGATTAGAAGTTCGGAAAAAACTACTGCAGGCCAATCTGCCTTGTCCGTGTTTACGGTATTCCACGTCAGATTCGCGACCAGCTTTTGTCGCACAATTCCGCGTGGCTTCTCCTGCCTCCAGGGTGCGAGGACCAGTGCCTGATTGCTTGTGGGCAAGAAGGAGCTGCTCGTGCTGTCTGTGTTCCCTGTGACTGTACTTCCGGTCTGTGCTGCCCCAGCGCCAGTCTTATTGTTAGCGACTGCAGCCACTCCGCCATGGCCAGCCAGTCCCATGCGCTGCACAGCGTTGACCCCGAATTGAACGAGGTAGCGGTTGGGAAGGTTGACCCACAAACGGTCGATTTCGTAGCTGCGTTCCCACTTGTGATTCCGGAGACGGTAAGGCGATATCATCCCGGTATGCAATGGCGAGAAAAGAAAATTCATGACGTCGGCACCAGCAAAAGCGATGCTTATGTCGGTTTCGGCCATAATCCAGATCTGACGGTAAATGGAAATACCCTGCCAACTGAGGATTTGCACGTCGATCTGATTGTCGAACGCCGCCAGAAGGTGATCCCGTACACGCTCCGCGTCGCCCCAATGGCAGCAGTTGTATCCAGCTCCGCCGCTCACGCGCTTGACGATCAAAGCCACTGACGGGCGAATCCGATCAACTCGTCGTCCGCCCACCCGAAACACCTTCTGTCGTTCCAGCATCGCCATGAATGTAGGGTTATCGCGCAATCCATGCTTTGCGAGAATGTAGTTGCGCAGCCCAAGCAGATACTCTGCCGCGTTACCAACCGATATCTCGTGCTTCGCGGGATTGCCATTGCGTGTAAGCCAGTCGAAAACGTTGAAAAACTGCATACTGTTCCATCCGAGGAGTACTTTGCGGAAGCATTTACCACGCGGAAGATCCTTCTCAAGTTTCAGGATTCGAGATCGGTCGCCATCTGTGAAAGCTTGTAGAAGTCGAGACTCGCACTCGTCACCACATGCAGCGTAGCGACTATCACGGCCTCGGAGGCTGTACGCGTCAAAGCTCGGTGACAGGACGAGATGGACCGCAAGCTTACGCATGGTTCCGCGGGCTGGAAACACGCCTTCAAACTTTCGAAATTTCCTTGGCGGTGTAGAAGCTATCAGCTCTGTAGTCTCCTTTCTTCGTGTTTGAGTATCTGGTAAGAGGGCTCCAGGCACGTGCACCTGGACAAATTCGAAATCGTCTGAAATTTTGGCGCGCATGTGCGACGATATTTTCGTAAGATCGGCTTTGTCTTCAACTATCGGGCAGTTATCTTTCTCGAGAGTCGGTGGTGCGTTCGGCAAATCAAGTGCCCGTTGAACAATCTCAACTTCTCGCGCGCTGCATCCGAGCGCGTTAGACTGGAGAAAATTCGTGTTGCTGTTTACGTCCTCGACGTTCAGGTCGATTACAAAATTCGACTTGTTCTCCTTGGAGCTTTGCTCACTAGCACTGCCACCATCATCAAGCTTAGCACGTGGACCTCCTCCAGCGATGCTGTCAACACCAACGACATTCTTCGTGAAAGCCGAAATCTCCTCGTGCGGCAAGTCAAGGAGTCCCCAATGACGCAATGCTCTATAGATCGGGCCCATATTGTCCATCATGGAGTGTCCAGCATCCGTTGGCCATAAACGACCCATAAGCACGCTGACAATCTGCTTCTTCTCATCAACATCTCTTTTCGTTGTCTGCTCGGTTGTTTTTCTATCGTCCTTGCCTGCACTGGAGCTTGCAAGTTGCAGAGTCTTCTCTCTATTTTCGCCGTTCCAAAATGGGTACGGCAGTGGTTTTTCTTCGGCGCCATTCACAATTTTGACATCGCGGAGCTTGGGATGAAGAATGGGATGGTACCACCGTGATGTGATTGACGCCCCAGGTAGGTCTTCAAAAATGCGGCTGGCCAGGTAGTGTTTGTAGCCATTGGCGCCCATCCCGGCGGGTGCAGTAAGTTCGAATGTCTGCGAAGTCGCTCCCGTTTTTGGATCAGTTGCATTGGTCGTACGATAATGTCGCTCTCCGCTGTAACGCGTGTCGTAGTAAATTTGCTCTGGACGATCGAAAATCGCGCCCGGCGATTTCACATAGACAAAGCGTCCATCACGGCCATGGCACAAATTCTCCACCAAGCAATTACCTGGTCCAACGCAGCTGTGAGTGGTAAAGAAGTCCTTCGTGGAAGTCACAGACCACTCAGTACTTCCAATACTATCCGCATCCACCATCGGTCGTGATCCTTTTCGATTAGTATCTACAAGAGAAGGGTGAGCTGAGGCTGCTGCAACATCTTTCTTGACGTCCTCTATCGCTTCGGCTTTGGCCTTATCGTCGCTTGCCCTCTGAAAGCTAGTGATGCTTTCCTTGAGAAACGCTCGAACCTCCTCCAATAGTCGCGAGTCCGCCTGAAGTTCCGCCAAGGATACAATCTCGCTCCTGTACTCAGGAGCAGTTCCACCGATTACTGGTACTGCAAAAAGAAGTCCTACAAATCCTGCAAACAATAGTGGGAGAGAGGAACGACAAGACCAAGATGAGCTGCGGGTCCTACAAAAGGAGCGTCGCCGGCCGACCAGGTACATTGTCTCAAAGCCCACTTCAATCATTACAAATACAATACGTCTGAGTGGACTCAAGTTCCATGGACTTGATCTCTTGGTGCGTTCGTTTCGTCGAAAGGCGATCTATCCTAATGTGGATCCCTTCCAGAGTGGATTCTTGAACAGTCGCAACTCGTCTGATTTATGTTTCACTTTTTTCTCTCTTCACACCTCGACAGTCTGGATTTCTTTGTCCTTTGCTTTATTCTGCGGATTCCAATGCAGCAGATGATCTAACACAAAAAACGGTGTCTGTGGTTCTTCTGTCAATCAACTTTTTATTCCACCTCGTCACATTAATCCGGCGAGTTCTCGGGGACTATTTCCATCAGCCTGCTTACAGGAACAAGGACATATTGATGGGGAATTTTTTCAGCGTCAATGGAGAAGCCGCTAATACAGAGAAATATAAGAATGGCGGAGAAGGTGAAGGCGGGTCTGAGAGTGATTGATTTGGGAAAACATACCTCGTTGTTTTGCGCTAAGGTATGTTCGTGTAGTTGCACCTGTAGATCGGTGATTGCAACGTTCGTTTAAGATTTAATTTCATCATCTGAAACATGAAAATAAGTCATACGATGGATAGAAATCCATTGAGCAGCAAAGCTAACTTTCCACTTGCAGCAGGCAGTCAATCGAAACAAATAACAACAGCAGACTCGTCTTTTGCTGTCAATGCAGCTTTTCATCATCATCATCATCATCATCATCATCTGGCATACGACAACGAAACTAAACTTAGACCTTGAGAGCAGCCTCTAAGAGTTTTCATCCGAGTAAATAGGAGGTCGAGGTATTGGTATTAGAAATGGAATTGGAATACTAAAAACGCGAAATAGAAACTAGAAGGAGTTGTGAAGCAGTTGCAGTGTTCATTTTCTTTGATGTGGTGGCACTGGCTCTACTGGCGTGCCGCGAACATTCGCAAGAGTGGACGACACTCACGTTTGCCAGCAGCAGAATCATATGCCTTCTAGCACATCGCCTTCCTCTTTGAAAATTCTGCACTTTGCTGCCCGAAGTGAGATAGCTGGAAACAGGCGCTTCTCTGGGTTTACGTTCTTCAAACGCTGGCGAAATATCTTGTTTCCCTGCCGAAAGACAAGGTCTTGCGTCTCCTTTAGATAGGCAATGGAGATGACCGCGCCATGATGTATTTCCATATGCGCTTGACAGGCTGGCGTACATAAGTGCTTCACAGTAGGGTCGCATTTGCACTGACCGCAATAGAAGTGCCCTGGTATGGAGAGGGAACAGGATATTATCAGCTAGGGTAAAAATGTAAGATCATGAAGCACCTACTAAATCACGTGTAGTTTAGCAAGCTGTTCATATTCCTTTGACCGATGCGCAATAAAGGAGTCTTCAACATTGACTCTCAATACCGTTATCAGCTAGTCCCCATCCGTCTTTGAAGCGACCGCAGTAATAGCTGGTGTCAATTGTGTCTTCGCAGACACCAACGACGCAGCTTCCCTCCTCGAAGAGCTCTATACGCATCTTCCACGCTTGTACGAGATCGCAGGAGCTGTTGAGCACGAACGTCTTGTAGTTTGGAGAGGAGATGTCCAGAGCCATGTTGTTCTTCGTCGCTTTCCAGTAAAGGCCCCCTTTTCTCGCTTTGGTTAGAGAGATGCACTTAGTTATTGTTGTGAAGCATCAGCATCACGCAAGAAAATTCTAACTTGAGAGAATGTTGAGAAGAATCTAGTACGACTGTAAGATGAACTGTAGCTACTGTATTAGCACGAGCAATCCAAAAATGCAGTATCGTGGTGCAGAGTACCCTTCGCAGGTTCTCTGCACTCCTGACAAGGTGCGCCTACACGTAGCACCTTCCTGCAAAGAAAAGCACGTTAGTATGAAAGACAGAGAGGAAAGTGAGAAACTAGTCATAACTTATAGGTAGCCGGGTTCACAAACTGTGACATTTCTTTTGGCGCAACGGCGAATTTCAACGCTTGCAACATTAGCTCTGTTATAACTTTACTGCGAGCAGCGACTGGGTGAGAGTCGAGCTTAGCCACATATTTCGTGTGCATCAGGGGAAATCTCACATGCCCCAACAAATCGTCCAGATAAAGCTCCAAACGCTGCTCGTCCCTGATGTAGAAAAAGATTGAACAACCAATCAAAATGTACACGTTGACGTAGTTGAAGAACGTAGACTTGAGTACCTCCAAATGAAAAACAATAACAATGCAGTATCTAGATATACTTCACAACCACGGCATCGACATGTAGATGCAGGTCCTCGAGTCTTTCTAGAAGTAGGGCCAATCCTAATGATTGTTTTGATGGGGTGTCCTACACGAAAGATTTTAGAAAACACATCGACTAGGACGACATTCATATAGTAAGTAAATCTAACTTTATGATACGCTGCTATCCAGTTCATGCATGCTTCGAAGACACATTCCTCTGCTGCATTTAGCTCATCAGAGCTCACAACCGCGGCCAGAACGTCGTAGTCAAGCCCTAGGAATCCCGGTGTCTCGGATACTTCTGGAAAATCCATCAAAAGCATGTTCAGGCACCTGATTATGTAGTGAGGAGAGTCAGATACAAGAAAATCTCGACGGGCAAGCCTCATGTTGAACATGGTATTTGTACAGCAGCCACAGCCCGTGCAGCTAAGTCTAAGAAGTATACTAGAATAATTTCCACCGTAAAAGGAAAATTAACATCAAGCAGAAGAAAGGCGTGGTCTTTTTCACGTAATAACAGTACTTCCTCAATGCATAGTGGTCGTATGAACCAAGCTGCTGCGCCGAGCAAAGGAGAGAAGAAAATTAGACAGCGATTGCATTTTTGTTCACGCCGGGCAAAGTTTCTACTTCCTGGTTAAGGTTTCTTTTGAAAGGATAAGACATCTGACATCACGGCAATAGGAGATGAATAGCTAATGCTGATGACGCGCGAGACGAAAGTTCCAATTACAACTACAAAAAACCAACGCAAACCGATTTCTTCATAACAACATGTGTCCACACTAACCGCCTTATCCATGATATCCTCCACGGAATCGATCAAGTCGTTGACTTGATACGTATTCACGAAACAGTAAAAGGGCCACACAGTGTCGATTGTTAACACAATCTCCCCTGTGTACAGGAACCTGGTGGTGGAATATTCTTTATTTCATCTTCTTCTATTGTTTTCAATGAAATAAGAGAAAAGGAGATCTTCTATTGTTTCCAATGAAATAACAGAAAAGGAGAAATGATTTGTAGTTGATACTGACAAGACCGTGGCCACCTCTGATAAAGAAGGCAATTGCAGTTCATCGCTAATCTATAAATTCCGGAAACTGAAGGAGCATAAATTCCGGAAACCGAAGGAGTAATTCGACGACACATCAAAGTCAAAGAAGCGATCGATTCTATGTATAGCGCAAAAGTACTTGAGGAAAAGCCACAGGATATCCTTGAGGCACTCCAGTGTAAGCTCCCCATCCTCGACGGCTCCGACTCCGGCAGTGCCAACGCCCTGACCGAAAAAGATGGAATCGAAAACCGGACTCCATGCTGCCAAATACGCTTTTTGCGCATAATAAAACTCCCGACCGTCATCTTCTTCGCTCTCCTTCGGTATCTGCGGAAAAATTCAAGATGAAGACAATGCTGAAGGGAAAGAAGAACTTCTTGAAGCTTCACTTAGGATTACGATTATCTGAGTTTAAGATCAAATCAAAAGAACTAAAACTTTTTACTACATCAACATCAAGTCATACGAATCATGATTTCTTTCTCATTACGACGAGGTAGCGCCTCGTCTCACATTACAAAGTTTAGTATAATGCGTATCTACAATTAGGCCTAGAGGATTATGGAATTACAATAATGTTCGGACGAATTTTGATGTCGGACAGCTTCGCATTGTCAAAAAGGACTTCTAGCTTTTGCAAACGCCAGTTCCGACTGTCTCGCAGTGTCCATTGCGTCGCACGTGCTCGAGAAACAATCTGTCCCCCTGGTGCAGACTGCTCTTTTTAGAAACACGCTGCTCTGATGAGTTCGTTGGTGCTGGCCAAAAATCATCATGATATTGATAGAAGGATGTAGTCTCTGAAACGTAGTAACACGTATTCTTATCATAGGTCGGCATGATACGAATGCGTGAAGAGAGTATGACAAGCTAACACGATGGGGTAGGAGCCCAAGCCCAACGGCAATATTCATGTCATTGCTCGCTGAATTCTGTTGAGCAGGTTGAAAAAAATGAGATGCGAAGTATCCACAACATGAGCCTTAATCCAACACGCCCTCCGCCATGCTCCCTGACGCTGAACGATTTCAAGAACCGTCCGAGCCCCCCATCAATCATGTTGCTTCCACCAGAAGCTAAGACTCGAGCAACCCTAACCAATAGCAATGTTCGCCCATCTGCTTTCTGACTTTTATGAGTCCGTCTTTAACTTTAAAGTGGAAAAGAAGAACAAGAGCTAAACTGCAGAGGATGTAGACGAAGTGGATATGGCTTGGTTGTTCTGAAAAAAAAACAGCAGCAACATCAAATTCGAGGTTACTCCAACTCTGATTGATTAATGTTTATCTTTCTTTTTTGCGAATAATTAGTTACTCCCAAGATCATGGAATTTCGATCGAATATTGGACAATTTCACGGGTATGAAATTGATATTGACGCCTAGTAACCTTCGTCATTTCTGCAACGGGAAAATGATCATCAGGAGAAGTTATGAAGTCACACTAAACAGTTCAGTTGTTTTTGTTTCAATTTCCTCCAAGTTGTAAATCACGCCATGATAATGTCGATCAAGTTGCAAGAAAGGACTGGGCGACTCCAATGGACCATGAGGAACTAACAACTAAAAGGAAATGGTTGAACATTGAAGCCTCCTTAGAAATAGAAAGATTTATTTTTTCTTTGGGGTCACCTTGTGACAGGGAGGGTGCGGGAGCGGGTCGTTTGAAAACTCTATCATGAACCGAATTCCATTTCGATGACCGACAAAATGACTTCTAATGACCGAATGTTGACAATGAATATTACGTGTGGATTGAGGTGGCTAGTAACGGGGTGGCCAGAGCTGTACTTCGTTCTCAGGACAGAAACTGTTTTCAACATCGAAGTGAAAAGTCCTCCTATGATGCTATCGAAAAACCACTGGACAGGACACGACTGGTATAATATGTCGATTGACGTGACCTCTGTTCATATTTTCCATTCATCTCATCCGCGCTCTCCCTCGCCAGTGTCTCAAGCTCAACATAATATCAAAATATTTTCCAAAGGTCGTAGCTCGATGGAGACGGGTCGGGCGCTCTGAAACTGCAACCTTGACCTCGCTGATTTCATGTTTTTTCGCCATGCCCAACGAAAACTCTCTCTTGGACAATGAAGGTAGTCAGTTTGGCAATAGGCCAACGCAAGTAGCGTGCTTTGATAATGGTGGGCCGGGGTAAGCAAATCGAGAGGAATAGGGAGGATCGTGTGGCGGTTGGCGAATAACGGCAAGATCGCTATTATGCGGATACAAGTCTGAGACTTTCTTATGAAATATATGGCGAACGATCAATCAACACCGAAGGAGCGTCGACAATAAACAAGACATAATCCTCATCGATCACAATGGAAGCTTACAGAATATAACGACAGAAGCAAGTCACCTAATGCACAGTAAAAGCAGTATCATGCTGAGGCAAAAAGTTCTGGCATTTGAATTTGTCTCCGCCGTGTCAATGAATGACAAACGCAGGCCACTTCATTTTCAAAATACGTGGGAGGTCAAGCGAAGTCCGTTCTCCCACTGGCCGCGGTACTGATCACCGTCGGCGAATGTGCGGACTCCTGCTCCATGCGTTATCCCATCTTTCCACTGGCCGCCGTACGTGCCGCCGCCGGCATACGCAAGGACTTATCGCCCGCCCGGCTTGTCATCTTTATGCTCGCCGTCGTACCTGTCGCCATCGGTAAAGGTGTAGATCCCGCGGCCGTGCCGCTTGTCATCTTTGGCGTCACCGTCGTACTTGGCACAATTGGCATAGGTGTAGATCCCCCGCCCGTCAAAATTGTCATCTTTGAACTCGCCGTCGTACTTGGTGCCATTGGCATAGTGTGCGTAGATCCCGCGGCCGTTTAATTTGCCTCCTCTGCACTCGCAATTGTACCTGTCGCCATTGGCTAAGGTGGAGATCCCACGGCCGTGCACTTTGTCATCTTTGAGCTCTTTCTTTGTGGTGCCGAAGCTTGGCAGAGGCCAAAAACGTCATCCAGACACGACTCTGCCGCATGTTCTGCTCATTGCCCCTCCGCTTTCGCGCTCCCGCCACCCCTTCCTAAACCCTAAACCCTAAGTTCTCCCTTACCCTCCTGTCTTGGGCCTGTCAAAATATCTAATCTTTAACTAGCTAGTTTAAGACAAAGACTCTGCACTTACCTGCTGCGGTCCACAGCTGGGGCCCACCGTCGGTTCGAACCAGCGTCCGGATGGCAGCCAAAATCAGCATCAGCGAAGTTTTGATTTTTGAGTAGGAGTAGTCGTTTTTCTGTCATAGAAGCTTACAACACATTAATAAGTAGATCTTCTCCGCTAAGGAGTTCCTGAACGCCAAGCGTATGACTTTTGTCAACCGACACTGGTCCGGTCGCCTAACCCAGATTTGGGGTTCCTCCACAGGGAGGTGGCACATGCTTAAGCACATGTCTGCTATGGCCAGCAAGCGCACGCGTGGTATTGTCCCGCAGGAACGACGAAAGTGCAACATTCTTAATGGGTCAATACAATGGCTACCTCAATTAGCGCTTACCCTGGTAGAGCTTGTAACGGCCCTTGCGAGAGAGAAACTGCCCTGCACCGACCACATTGCCTTGATATTCCGAACAACAAGAACAAGATGACTTTGTCGTATACTAAAGTGAAAGTCGTGCTCATTGACAAGAATAACATGTGCGTGCGGCTGGGGAAAAATCTTAGGTATAGGTATAGGTTGAACAACTGTGTTAAAATGTCATAGTAATTGACATTGATTAAGGAAACATAACAATTAAGTTCAACTTCAAGTTTTCGTTTTTATGGGAGTTGGCTGTAATGCTGCTAAGCATATCTTGATCGTTGCGTTGGAACGCACGGTGGAACCAAAATTTTGCTCACTAAATTTTTTGCCAAGCATCTTATATCGAATGCATCCGGCGCTGCATTCGCGCCTAAACCGACCAAATCCATTAGCTCCTCAAGGTCTTCAGCGCTTAGAGGCTCCCCCTCGCGTGTCATCGAAGAGAAAAAATCTTCTCTTGAAAATTCAAGTTTTCCAGACGTCACGCTGCTCAAAAGACCCAAGAGGTAATCTTCCGAAGCAGTCACGCGAGGAAACTGAGCGATGCCACCATCTTTTGTCGTTGCTTGGAACAACACCTCCGCAGTTGTCTTGCTAGAGTCAGCGTCCTCTCGTTTCTGTTCACTGGTATCGTCAATTTCGCGTGCAGTCCTCATGAACGACTCTTCTTTCCTCTTGTGCTCTTGCACAGCCTGGTGCTGCGGGTCGTGAATGCTTTCATTATCTTGCTCTGCACCTTCATCTCCAGTCGTATCCTCTTGCTCTCCCACGAGGACATTACTCGTCGCATCCTGTTCTTCCGGTGATTTTTGTCCAACAGCCTCTACTTCTTGCCCCATTGAAGTTTTGGACGTCTCAGCTTCGCCTTGGCTAGATTTTTCTTGCTCGGGCAGTTTCGCGACTGTAGCTTCTTCATGTTCCTGAGTCGCATCGTCTAGAGAGGCGTCAGTCTCGCCAGCAGTTGGCACCAATTGCGCACTTTCATGATCCACACTCGGAAGTGATCCTTCTGTTGCTTCTTTATCTCGTGCCGCCCCTGAATCTTCCCCTTTCTTTTCACCGACCTCTTCATCGACTTTCGCACTCGCGAGAACTGCTTCTTCTACGCCTTGCTGTTCGATATCCACTTCGACCGCCTTTCCATCACCAATTCCGATGATTGCCGCTAAAGCAGACCCATCTACTATCTGCTCAGCCAGAGCAGTCTGAGGCTCCGTCTCATCAACTGCGCTAAGAGACTCCGGACCATCTACTTGCCCACTTTCAAGAGGGTCTGAAAAGTGCGCCACAGAAGCATCAGGAACAAATGAACCGTCGATCTCGATGCTCATGCCTTTGTTACCTGGATCATCATGATGTGTGTCGTCTTGTATCATATCGGCTTCTTTCGTGCTGTTCTTTTCGGTATCTGCAGCGTGTGGAGCTACTTCAGTTTCATGTAAGGTATCTACTGCCTCTTTATCTTTCACACGCACGACCTGGGAATCTCCCGCACTATACTCAGCAGGAGTACTTTTGAGTTCTTCATCTTCCGCAGTAGCAGTACGAGCATCAACATTTGGCAGCGAATTCGCTTCTGTGATAGCTGCAGCAACGGCGGGCTGCTCGTCTATATCTCTTGGTACGTCCGAAGCTTCCTTAGCTGGACCACCTGCCGCGGTTCCAGAAAAGGATGGCGTTTCCTTGGAATCCACAGTCGCTGAAGCAGCGCGAGACGGTGTCCTCGTTGATGTCACGACGCTAGAAGCACCAGACGCAATCAGCTGCAAATCGGTCAAGGAAAACCTCGCGGTCTCAGGTTTCTTCCCGCTTTTTATCGCAGATGTGGTGGAAGAGGTGCTAGTCATTAGAATGACCAGATGGACCTCCAGGCGCCTTTAGTTACCCAATAGGTGGGAAAGGACACCGACGTGTACTAGAAGTGCTGAACAGATTGAAACACATAGACTTAGACATAGGATTTGCGCATTATGAATTCCGAATCTGCCCAGATTAATAGTGGGCTCCAACTGCAATAGTAGGCTCGGATCAAAATCATTTTATCCCACATATTAAATCAATAGTCGGTTACGCTAGACGAGCTACTTGTACCAACTTGAGTGGAAAGAAGGAACATAAATGGAAGTCTTCTTCTTCATCTCCTCGCGTTATCATCGCGTTCCACATTTGTTGAATTGCGATATCTAGCCGCACATCAGTACAGCACCAGCCGACGCAACGGAGCCAATATCTCGCTTCTGCCCAGTTCAGGAAACCGTCGCGATTTTTATCTAGCATCTCGAAAGCCGTTGCGCTGTCATCCCATAAATTACAGCTTGGTCTGCTCATCGTTGAGTTTTCCACCTGACAAGATTGATCAAGCAAATCCAAATCCTGCACTCTAAACTACTTCTATCTTCGTGCATTCTCTTCGTCGAGGACCACCAGGTCCTCGTACTACTACAACATCAAGAGCAACAACTACAAGGAGACGCAAATGGACGAGAAGGAGATCATAATTGATAAATATCATTTCGGGAAACTGAACTGCACATACAAGTGCAAGCCTGTTAACTGAGATTGTACCCGCTTGCTCGCGAGGGTTTGCGCCGAGGCATTCCGACGCGACGAAAAGGATGAGAGGATAGCCGTCATCCTCTTTTTTTGATTTCTATTCTGTTCTCCTATGATTGAGAAGATAAAAATAGAATTCTTTATTTTTTGTCTAGTGTTGTCCTTGTCGATCATCTCAATCTTATGATGCAACTCTGTGTACTATGTCAGGGTGACTACTAGAGAAAAAGTAGTAGTAAACGGTCATGGAGTTGGAGGACACCATTATGGTCATAGAGTGAAAGATTTTCTCCGTTAACGAAGCCACCGACACCAGCACAGAGGATAAATTTTGACTAAGTTTATGCGACATGCAAGTACGCACGCACGAGAGAACTCAACATCTGATTCTGTCTTCCGGCTTCACCAAGCCAACAAATTTGAACACGCATCCACGAGAGAAACAGCTCACTCGCGAGTCCGCAGGGGAAGCGCCAAAGTATGCAAGGTTGGTAGAGGAGGAGGGAGGCCTGGGACTGGCAAGGACTCATGAAAAAACTTTCAAACTTTCTATTGACATTCTTTAATAGCGAATTCTTTCCGCAACAGAATGTAATGTGTATTTCTCATCTCTATCTTCGCGCAACAAGAAGTGTTTTGTGAAGAAAGCGTGGCCTTAATCTTCCTCGTTCGCAGTTACTATTGCTAGTGTCATCGGGGAATGGGAATGGTTGGCACCTGCTGGTCAAAAATGAGTAAGGCTCCGATGTAGACGAATTTGATCTACTCAAAATATTTTTTCTTCAGGCTGTGGCAAAACAGATGGGAAGCAGTCTAGCACCATACCACGGGCCACTCACCACTGAGTCGGTAAAGGAAAAAACCGCCAATGCCGTAGTAAAGCAGATGAACCATGTCCCAGTGGCGGTACTGCTTTCGCTCGGCCCACTCCTTCTCCGAAAATGGTTCCCGAATGTCATGCGTCAGCCGATCGAACGTGTTCCCAGGAGTGTAGTCACTCGGAATAACTGCTCCGGGACACGGTGGACCCTCGTAGAGTAAAATGAAGTAGGATGTTGTGGGGATTCACCAAAACTATTAGCACCAGAGGATCAGATGTAGATCTAGATGATCATCCAGAGTAGTACGTATGACAACTACTGAAAAACGACTAGATCAAACAAAAATGTCCCTTTCATGATAGTGATACTGTTGGTCTTCATACCCTTACGCTTACCCTTACCGCCAGCAATCAACATTATTGCAGTACATTTATTTACATCAAACTTGCTTCGCACATCAAAATTCATGAGTAACACGATCATCAAACTATTGTAGGATCGAAAGCCAAGATCCATAAACTTCCCAGCCCACAAGGTCCCTCTGGCCTCTTGCCGACGCCAATCTACAGAAGGCTTTCGGGACTTCCAGCTAGGCTCAAATTTCTTCTCCTCTGCTTTGTAGGAAGTGAGCATGCTACCCCATCGCTTATGTGCTGCGATGCCTGCCTCAAATTGATCATTCTGCCGTTGAATCAGAAACTTCTAGTCTTAGAGGCAGGCTGTCGTCAGAGAGGCAGCACGACCTTATATGTTTCAACATGGAATGACCAAACCCGGTAGTACGGCGATGGTAAGAATAACTACGATAATGTCTACAGGTAGAAGTGAGATATATTTTTCAACTCACTTGGGAAGCTCCAGTATTCTTCAGCTGGGAGAGTCAGAGTCATAATTGTATTCGCGTGAGTAGGCATTCCATACCTTGTCCTTATAACCTGGCACTATCGTCTCGAGCAAGCCGCCAGCTTGCCGCTTACAACTCAGGCGCAACATGTTTCTCTTACTCTTACTTGTTCTCGTCTCAGTCTTAGTTGTGATAATATCGAATAGATGTACAACCAGCAGTAGGAGTAGCACCACAGGTGTTGATCATACCAAGATGAAAATGTCCGTCTTACTGGTGAAGATACACAACTTGTTGGCAGCATGGAGAAAGTGATCATGAGCGAGTGAAATTTTTTGCATCAAGAATAAAGGCCTGACATTTTGCTCGTGCGACGTCAGTGGCTGCATGGTATTCAAAACCCTTCCACCAAAGTATATCCGCCCCATTAAAAGATACGATCATCACCGTGATATCGCCCTCAATATGCTTCGCTCCTTCTCGCAAGCTTATATGATTAGGATTTCTACCTTCATGTACATGTACCTTCATATCTTCTCCCTCGCATATTCGACTCATCGCTCGCCTCATCCACAGCACTTGAGGAGGCAGTGACAGAAAACGAACTCACCAGTGAATCTAGTACGGTGTCGCAGGCTTGCTTCCAACCAGCGACGAAGTCAATCTTTCTATTCGCTTTTTTCAGCCTAGTAGCGACAATTTAATAAATCTTGAGAAACAAGAAAAATCCAGAACTGAAGAGTTGCAAATAGAAACCCACGGCCAGGTCGTTTTCGGCAACCAGTCCCTCAGACTGTCGCCGTCGTGTACCTGTAGTTCCTAGTACGATACGCGAGTTTTCTAGAATACATCATCATCCCCTACTGATTATTAGCCTGGAAGATAGAGAAAAAGGCTATTGCAGATAAATTAATCAATGTCAATGACAGTCCTTAGGGCGCAGGAGGTCGCATTTGTATCTTACACATCATGGGAATCGATGATGAAGAACTTCGCGGCGAGAAGAGTACAACTGTAGTAGAGAAGGTCAATACAACAAAAATCAGAGGAAAGCTTACAACCGGAGGACAATAAGCGTGCAGAATCAATAAGCGTGCAGAATGGGAGTGCGTCATTCTGTGCAGAAACGAATGAAATTTAAACACTATAACAGAAATCTTGTTTTCTATCGAAACTGCTGGCTTTTCCTTGTTCTCTCCTCGAAACCGAGGAGGTCGGATGACAATGAACATAAACCAGATACAAAATTTGGCTCGGCTGCTGCCTCCATCATTGAAGATCATCATTTCTACGTATAAATGTTGAGTACTAGGTGAAAGGTGAAGTTTCGAAGTACAGTTCGTTGTTTGTACTTGTAAGTACGGATGTTGAAGATTTCCATTTCGAGTTGTCGGCGTTTTTTACAATTTACAAACCAACCCTTCTGTTCTGAGTAGAGTATTCACTGAAGATTATATACTTGTAGTACTATGAAGTGACGATACGTACCTCCTTCGCATTCGCTTACAAAACTCGCACTTCCCCACAAGTCGCAAGTTCAAGTATTCAGTTTTATTCAGCTTATAAAGTTCATTTCCCACAAAAACCAAAAGGACTCACGAAAGAGGATAACCACGACTACGCTCAAACCCCCGCATGCTCAAAACTCGATGGTAGGCATGGACAGCAGCCGCTCCTTCTGCCGCCTTCCAGCCAGATTTGAATCTTGTGTACTCTTTTCCCCTCTGCGTTGGGCGCGATGCCCGTGTCGTGCACGTACGTAAACTTTTGGCTCAACAGATTCGTTTCAATGAATTGCCCATCTGAACAACGCGTCCGCACACCTTCTTCTGAATACTCCAAGTTAGAGTGGGATCATATTAACTAATCATGTTAACTACTACTCATGCATGTGGAACTAGACGAAAGTGTATCTTCCATCTTCGAATCAAGTTCTCGCACAGCTGAGTACAAAGCCAAACCAACCACTCCATTGCATTAACAAGAAGAGTTGTCTGTCCCGCCAACACGACGTACGACTCGATCGAAGTATTAGCGTATCCACTACAACAACGAAAATCAAAAATCAAAAATTCCACTCCTGCTACAAACAAGTTGTCATAAGATAGTAGGGGACGAAGAGGATTGTCTGATTCGTGCGGCATGTGGCCACTTCTTCGTATTCGAGCTCAAACATACGTTTGTGCGAAAGAGCGTCAAAGCTGAATTTTCGAATGCGCCCTGCAACTAGGAAAGGACTCGGCCGAATGATCGCTGGTAAAGCCCGACCTCCTAGAAAGGGCGTTGCGTTCGGAAAGACCTGAGGTGAATGTAGTTCGTTTGGGATCGGACGCTTGTTGCTCAACACGGTCGTGCCACATGGATGAAACAAGATGCATTATAATTGAACAATCTATTTGACAATCATTCTTATTTTTAGGGGTAGTTGACGAGCTGAACTAGTTGTAATAGGAATACCAGGTCATTGGTGAAAATTGAGAGGTGCTCCTTGTTCCAGCCATCGTTGTTGATGGTTGCATCGGGACAATAGTGCCACAAGGTGTAGCCGGAGACTCCGGAGTGTTCTAAACCTCGCATCTGGCGATCGAAGCAGCGTGAGAGGTTCGCCTCGCCCTCTATGTTCATCGAGATCCCAATTTCGCCGATTACCGCCGGCCCTAACTTTTTGCCGTGAGATGCTGCTAGCGCGATATCTCGCCCTACTTGGCGCGCGCACTGTGCTTGCGTTCCGATGTAGACAGGAAGGTTCCTAATCACATTGCATGCTCTTCGGCACCACCTGCCGCACGACTTGCTGCCCTTCTCTTGGATTTCCACTGAACTCGACGGCTCGTGGCCTTCTTGAAGATCTTCGTCACGTTTCTTCAGAATTCTTGCGTCGCCCTCGATGGCAGCCTGTTCCACTGTCAGGCGGATAAGGGCGCTGGAGTTGATGCAGATGTAGGGGCGCCACTTGTGGTACATCAATTGCCAGCCCTCATAGTAGTGCGGCGAGAAAACGGCTTTTCGCTCCAAATTCGGATGTTTGCGAAGACTGTGCGCTGTCACCTCGGAATAGCACATGGTTTTCTGGTCGGTCGGGCATGGAAACGGTGAGCAGAAGACAAAAATGTCACTGCCCATCTCGTCTCGAATCGCTTGGGCAAACTTATCCCAAAATGGAATCATGTAATCTGCGTGTACGTCTACTGGATCTCCTGATCGCGGATTGCGCGAAAAATGACTAGGCTTCTTCAACACTGGACTCTGGTTCACCGGCGAAAGATCGTAAATTCCATGCTGCTTCCATATACCTGGGGAAAGGAAAAATCGAGTTGAAAGAAACGACTACTTATATATAACTAAAACATGTTGTGATTTTGCTCAGAAACTGTGCTTTTTTGGACCAGTTGATCCATGTTGTACAGCGAAAATATCACGGCGAAGCCTCTACACCAATAGAAGATGGCAAGACAAAGACTCATCTTGGTACGATCACGATTTAAATTTTGAGAAGTAGGAACATCATTGGAAATCGAAATAACCGTGATCAGCATCCTGTACATTCATATCCCTGACGCCAGCACGTTTTTCTACTCGGATTGGCAAACTCTATGGTCCTTGCAAATTGCATTACCCCAGAAAAGTAGTCAACTGGGAGGGAGCAACCGGAACCCAACGCCATGGCTTCGAACGCCGAACGGATTTAGATGTAGCAGTATCTTCAGTGTCGTAACACGATCCATCAGGTACAACCAGAACAAAAAAGTTTTTGAACATAACTAAAACTATCATCATCAAAGAAATATTTATCAATATGGTTTTCCTGTAGTCAACAACAATCGTAAAAGACGAAGCCGCTTGGCGTTTTTGCACCACCCAGTGACCGCCACTCGCCAATGTCTTCGTAGCCAAGAAAACCGTAATCGGGTTCATTCAAGGTATCGAATCCCAAAACGTTATCCAAGTGCTTCACTGCGGCAGCCACCTGTCGCGCTGCGCCCAAGTAGTGATCTTGAAGAAATTGCTGGGCGGTTACAAAATTTGCGTCAAGGTCGCTGCTCGCGAAGAGTGGACTTGCTGCATCACCTCCCTGCTCCGGTGGGTTCAGCAAGTAGTACGGAAGATCCTCACTGCTTGTATTAGAAACCCACGTATAAAGGATAACTGGCACTATCGTTGGTCTGTTTTCATGTCATGCATCTCCTTCTATTGAAGTAGCTACATTGAGTAAGCTGGAGTTTCGTGGATCTAATTGTATCTCTGATGTGCATCATGTGCATTAAATTTACGACTTTGTACGTGAAGTCCATTGTTCTTGCACGATATTCTTTAAAGTCTACAGTCCGTACCCCCAAGGAGTCCCTACAAGATATTGACCTTCATTTTCCAAAATTCTGAACTGCAGATATTGACTAACTCTAGCTTGTTGGTCATCTTCTTCATTGTATTTCATAATGATACTGTGCATGGAGGATGGTGGCACGCCTCCCTGAAACTTCGCAGTCTTCGGGGAATTACCTTCACCATCCACGAGATTCACTGCCATGTGTTCCCCCTCATAGTTGCTGGCGGTGTCCAGAGCGACTTTAGAATTTTGCAGGCTCGTCGCTGTACCAGGGTCAGGAGCCTCGTCTCCCGTCTGCTCTGCGGTTGTGAACCCTAGCAAGTCTTCACCCTCGGCAAAAGCTTTCGATGTTACACGAGAGGCTTCGTCGATAAGGATGTTGACATCAGTAACTTTGCTATTGCTCCCCTTGGTACTGGTTTCGCCGTCTAGCTGGTGTTTCGAGGCTTCGGCTTCGTGCTTTCCATCTTTGTTGATTGTCAGCCCTTGTTTGATATCTAGAGGCTCCTGCGCATCCCCGCAATACAAGCGGGAACACTTACGATTGAGGCGGAAATTCGGCGCGAAATCATCGCCGCCGAAGAAAAGCGTGAACATGGTTGCACACGCCAAATGCAGATAATTATTGGCCCAACACATCATCGGGTAATTCTTGGCGTCATCGCAGTGTCGCCAAGCAGCTAACGTGTCGCGAAAGAAGTTTGTGTCGAATCCTATTACCTCCAGCGTCCAGCGAGGTGCACCGGAACCTACGAAAAAAGAATACTAAAGGACGCGAATACATTAGAGACAATCATGAATCTTGATGAAATCGTCATTGTTCCATCACTTAGCAGATTAGCACACACACCTGAAATTCTATCATTTATCGTATCCTTATCCGACACTCGTTACGTCACGGCTGATACTGTAATCTCGTACCTCCAGTCCAGCGACTCCACACGTCTTGGTGAAAATCTATAAAGACGGATATTCCGTACTCTCGTGCGCTAGCGAGGAGAGCCTCTAGGTAGTTGAGGTAGTCGCGGTCGTATTCTCCTGGGCCCATTGGCTCAACAGCTTCCCATGTAATACACAGTCGAAAAAATGTAAAACCATATGCCAGCAAACGCGAAAAATGTACATCTGCTTCCTCTAGAGGAAAGGGCCTGTTAACGAATGAAGGTGCGGTCGAAGGACACTTCCGCCGACCTGCACCACCCGGTCTGCTCTCCTGAGCAGGGCGAACCTAGTGTATACTTAAGTAAAATTTTCGCATATCGAGTCCAAGTAAAGATAGTGATCCATGACGAATCTTATTTGTTTCAAACTCGTCTCCGTGTCGTCAAGAACAACATTTCAATTTTGAACACTCGTGTAATAAAAAGCAATCAAGAGTCAGACCTTGTTGGTATTAGCTGCCCCCCCGCGCACACCTGCGTAGCCATCTGAGCCGCTTGATTCCGCTTCAGACCCAACCGCTATAAGGGACGCGCTGCCAATTGTTTCCCTTTCGTCTTTCTTTGTTCGTCTTTGAGTGACCTGGCAAGACGACAGAACAGCAGATCAAAAGACGTGCCTATACCTCATAGTACAATGAATCCCGAACTAAATTTAAGAAACTCATCATCTACATCTCGAACAACAACAAGTCCCCATTGGCGCGCGTTTTTGTGATCGTGTTGTAAATCACATAACATACGTGCACTTATCGCAGTTCAAACAAAGTGAAGAAGATGAACAATAGTTCAAACAACAAGAACGAAGTTATTCATTGTGCATATGTAGTTTAACTTAAGATTATTACTGGCGACTGGTCACCTCGACCGCGCGCGATACTAGAGGATTGCTCTTCATTTTCATTCTGAAAGTCCTCCTCCAAGGGCATGTCGGAGGTCCATCCTTGTGGCAATTTCGTTCCCCCGCCAACGTTAAGGCCACGTAGAAAGACTTGCCGATTTGTGTTTTTCTCAATGAAAACATGACGAAACGAACGGTCCCCAGTTTTCCCCGTTGGCGGCCCTGGCTCCCAACTGGTGTCCAACGCCGAACGCGAGATTCCACCTGGACATCCTAGACGCTCCTTCGTAACGTAGAAGTCCCCAAAAGACTCATTCGTATCGAGGGCGGAAAGCGCTGGATTCAACTGCAGATAAGAGGTTAGCGCTAGAACATGTGAATACAATACAACGCAACTAATCTCGCACAGAACTCAGCGCAGACTGCCGCGCGGCGTCATAGTGTTTCGTCACGATGATTGCTCACACAGGTTTTGACTCAACTAACAGCGACACGGAACTGAGGAAGGAAGTGACTACAAACACTCCCTTTGTTTATCATCGGGTTCATCCCCATCAATAATCAAGGAAGGGGCTGAAGACCTAGACCCCCTTTCATCTGTATTAACAAGAAATAACAACTTACGTGGCAATGGCAAACGTGCACCTGTTCATCCATTTCATTTTCTACATCTTTGCCTCTGGTTTTGTTATTCCACATTAAATTTCCATAACAAACGAAGCGAATAGTCGTTTGTCGCTTAGGCAAATCCTAGTACTAGAAGCTTAGACTACATAGTCATTCGTTCAGCGTTCTTAAGATTAAAATCGACGCGAGGAACAGACAGGGCCAGAAGAGGACAAAAGCATGCGCTGCGTATGAGATGAAGCCGAGGATGAGAATGATGGTCACCAAGAACAGAGAGATATTAAACTCCATGGAGCTGGTGGTGAAAAATGCCACAAAACGCAGCCAAGTGTACCCCCAATCATGTTTGAAGAAACGCGCCATCTTTGTTACTGTATCCTCCAATTAATGTAAGTGTGAAGAAGTAAGGATGGAGATGATTATCATTAGAACCAGATGATGTGGCTATGTCAAGCTCAGCGTGTAATCGCAGCTATACATCATGATCGTGCTCACTACGCATCTCTGGTGTACTTTTAGGCGCTCGTGGACCCTGTTCTAATGTTTTTCCTGTGGAAGGAATGCAACTGCATTTGCACTTACAGCTCGAACTACCTCGATAAATTTAAATGTAAATGAGGGATGTTGTGAAAAGCCAAAATCGGATTCAGGTTCATTCAACACAAAGCCTTGTTAGCGCCAAGTGTCATGAATAAACCGGTTGACAACTGGTTCTGCTTTTAAATTCCTAGTTCAGTGCCTATGGCGGTGCAGAAAAAAATAATCCCCTCGGTCTGCCTCTTCCTTCCTTCTATCTAGTATAGCCGGAGAAAAACATGAAAAGATATGCTAACGCACTGACGAACTGAAACCAGAGACGTAACACGGGCAACGCGACCTGCTCTATCTCCCAATCAAATGCACCCGTAACCAAGGAGCCTTCTCGCAGCGCCATGATGAGTCATCATCTGCACCATCTGCCGGTACTTGGTGTTGATATCTTTTCCCGGCCCTGATGTTCGGTATACCGTCCATATGTGACAAACTAGAAGCTGTAATTGTATCAGGCAATTTTAAAGATCTTTCTTGTTGATGTGCTTCCGTCCTCGTCTTCATCTGATAAAATACTGGTTTTTCTGTAGTCCGTGAACGTGATTCTTTCGGGGATGAGCAGGTCAGAAAAGAGGAAACTTCTGTTTGTTGCAGTCTTTCTGTCTCCAACAAATGGGAAACAATCGAGCCAAATTGATATAATCGCTAAAGTGCATCTCAGAGCTTCCAGCTAACTCCCAACAAACTGTGTCGTAAGAGTACTACCTAGGTGATGTGAAGTTCAGGAGTGGCCGCTTAGTTACTTCGTCTGTTGCTGTCTCCATGCGCTGCCACTGGTGCTCCTCGAGCAAAAAAGTAATGAAAATATCATAGATGGTCGAGAACTAGGATCTATTGTAGAAGATGCTACCTTCCATCTAGCAAGTCCAATGAAAGAATCACGATGGAAAGAAGGAACTACGCCACGATCAGTAAACAAAACTATTTCTCGAAGGATACATGCCTTTTTTGCTTCAATAAACCCTTCTTCATCTATATGAAATACAAAGTGAAAGTGGTGTCAAAAGATGATGCTCAGGACGAGCATGCGCTGATCACTAACTATGACCTTTCTTGGGCATAGAAGAAATAAAACGATTCTGACTTCTAGCATCTTGAGAGGACTTTGTGTTGAATGCGACAAGATGAAGATTGAATCACGATGATTACGAATTTGACAGACTTAGGTTCATATCAGAGGAAGGCACTAGTGTGAGAATGGGAATTAATGAGAAAGTGTCTCTCGAATTAATTTCCCCACAAAGAAGTTAACAGGAGTTACATCAAATCTCAAAGCATGATGCTTATGGAGGACTATGTATGACAGCATCTGCGTGTACCTCGAGCAAAATCGACTTCAACACACACTACATGAAGATCAACATCTTAGCTAGCTTCCAGAATTCGACATTTAATCGAGGACAAACAGACTCTGACTTCTGTCGGCAGTCCTAACAAATTTCGAACGAACAAATTCAAGGTAAGAAAAGCACTAGCACCCACACTAACAATAACATCATGGTTGAGGAACAGCACAGAAAAAGGACGCATTTAGACAGCAATTGCCCCGCAAGGACTGTGAAGTAAAAATCAAGATCGACACATAAACAATTACGAGGACACACGGAGGACGAATGCTGAAGGAACAAGCATTCTGAGGCACGGCGTAATGTCGAGTGTTGTTCAGCTCGGCCTCGGGCGTCGTCGTGGCGATAATTTTATCAACAGTGTGATGTCATAAACATTATAGTTGTCAGAGAGGTACAGGTAGTCTTCGAGTAATCAAAAGGGTCATGGTCAATTTTGATTTAGTGACACATGTCGACGTCGTGTCTGTCAATGTTTTCAACTTCTTCATGCAATTGCAAATTGGAGATATATTTACGCTCACCAATAATTCTGAATGGATATGAAAGCTATGATAGATAAATGTATCTCCACAATAAAATGCACGTTTCTATCAACAAGTACGGATTACATCATTAAAAAGTGCCATTGTGCAGAAATACTGGCTTCTCAAGGGAAAATGCGAAGCCTGTTCCGTAGGCTGACCCGAAGGTTGGTAATCAGGTAGCACGAGTTGAATAACGGCCCGTAGATGCTGGCGCATGCTTCCCGCCTGCTTTCATGCTCCCGCGCCATATATTTCCACCAGCACCTCCCCCGCCCAGGGAAGGTCCCCGACCGAGATTATACGCGTTTTGATACGAATTCCCTGTCGTAATTGAGCGGTAGCTGGTGGTGCAAGTGCCACAACTCAAATACAGCAGATGAGGATGAATGAAATACCATTTTTTTGACATCGAAGTCGACCGTATTTACTTATCAAAATGGTCATAGCAACAACAATTGGATTACACGACCAAATCATTGTTCAAATCTTGAAGTGAGCTCCTACTCAATGAATAGCGATTTTGCGTTTCATTTGAATTTCATTTTTCGCAGTGTCTGGTATAGGTAGCGGGGGAAGAAGGTGTGGTGAGAGGGATATAAAAAAGCAGAAAGGAAGTTCGCCCGAAGCGTCCTGTCGTAGATCGTCTTAGAGCATGATCACTAGATTCCACTCCACACTACCATCACCATTCGGACTTTATTCAGTCAGGAACTACCAAGGATCCAATGCAGAATCTCTCATAGATCGCAGTTGCGGCAGCATCGCTCAAAGACAAATGCTATCCACAATTGTCACGCACTCCCAAAACACGATACAGAGACTGCGCAAGACACTTGAGAGAAGTCTCGCTCGAGTATCGGCTTTTCCACCCAAAGCGCACCCGGAGACAAGCGGAGAAAGACGCAAAGTGAACACTTACTACTAACTTGAACGACTTCGTCGGCCCGATACACTATGCGAGGAAAGAGTTTCCGTAGCTGTTACCAGTACGCTATGAAGTGAATGCGATCGTTCAGATTAGCATACTGAAGCGGATCCTTATCGGTTGTTGCCTCAGTTTCGTCATTTGTGATACCATCAAGCCAGGCATACGCGCACTCGAGAAGCCTTAGAAAAGGCCGAGGAGCTGCATGCGCAATCACTCAACATCCACAAGACGCCGAGGTCTCCATCTCCGCGTCCCTACTCGAGGGTCTTCGCAAAACGGAAAGGTCCGCAGCACTACCGGAGGACCACATAACATCGCGCCTTGCTACAAGGATCACCCGAAGATCTGAGGGCCGCGCTTCCATCAGCTTACTCCCAGCCGTCCTCTTGGCCATGTTTAGAGAGCTACCATCTGCCTATTGACACTCACTTGCGCCGACCTTCACCACCGTCGCTCCATCTTCTTTCTGTTCGGAAGTCAACGTCTACTTTTTAAAAAACCAAAGATACTACCCTACAAACGCCTAAAGACTCAGGAAAGTATCCCGAGGTGAGACTTTTGCTCATGGTGATTGCTTTAGTTCCATCCTGAGCCATTTTGAGTCCGTCTTTTTTGTTCTATCTCCATGCAGTGATTTGCACATTCTCCTTCTCGCTCAATACTATCCTACTTGCAGCGGACGGGAGTTCTTCATCTCTCTGCAAGAAGCACGTCAGCGGCGTTTGCGTCGAGGCCGTGCCTTCGGTGCGTTCATGCTGGTGCCCCTGCTTCACGACGGCGCCACCGTCTTTATTCCATCCTCAAAAAAGGCGTAGAGGTCGAAGTTTACAGAAGGATAGGTCACCTGTCCTTGTAAACCAGCTGCAAGCATTGCTTATTTGTCGTCGCACTTCCTGACTACCTAGCACGATGTAGCTGTCTACATATTCACACACTTTGTTCGAATATACCACGGAGGCGTCTCGAAAAGCGTGTGAAGGAAGGCATCTTTTTCCGTTCTCAAAAATGTCCAGTGAAGTAAAATACTGGGTCACTCATGTTACAACCCAAGATAGGGGGATCAAAATCAAGACGCAGTCGCGGCCTCCTCTACCTTCGCATGGGATTGCGAGCAACTGCGTGCAACTAGTAGACGTTCTAGGTTGTGCACGCATAGCGACGTAGCTCAACTAAGTACTTAGATACTTATAACGAAAAGGGTAGCAACAAGTAGGAGGAAGAATAAACTTTTTTAAAAGGGTACACAAGTAGTTGATGGAACGTCTTATAACAAACAAGAAATTAAGGAATCACATATCATAAATGAAGGCTGTAAGGAAAAAGAAACAAGACACCCCGCCACAAGGCGCACCTTGTGACGAAGTATCTTCAAAGAAGAGACTCAAGGCGCGGGCTCTGCGTCTCATGTAGCCCATACCAGGTAAATGCCTAAACTCGTCGGCGATATAAATTCAACATTGAGACATAGTAGCTGCTTCCTTTAACTAGTACGAGAATAAAAGTCTAGCTCCTATGTCCCTCGTCATTTTGCAAATTCAGATAATTTTGGAAGCGTCCTGCTTCTTCCCTCGAATCAGCAGTAGTGATGTACATCCAGACAACGAAACAAACAGCTTCTAATCTCATGATTTGCATATCGCTCAACTCTCTCACTCGCTATACATATCACACATAGCCGACACTGCAAAAACATTGCGACCAGCTGAGTCTAAACATGATGAAAAGGATGGTTGAGATTAGTGCAATAACATTCTGATGAAGAGCCCTACTCTTGAGCTTCTGCCACCCTACGCCACGCGAAGACCCATGTAGTCCTGCTCTCAAGATCAAAAAACAGCACTTCGTTCGCCAAAACCTTCATCCGCCTCTTGACACCTCAGAGAGTGTCCGCAAGTCCTTAATAAGAACTTTCCTGCGTGCGTCTTGCGCCTTAAAAGTCGTCACTTCCCGCGACATAGACGGGCAGTCCTCCATTTGCAGCAGCCACCGGCACACCAATCAGGTTGATCTTCTCCGAGAGATCATTCTGGACCTTCGGGCAAAGGCCGTGGTAGGTGTCGCTAAGCAGCTCAAACGAAGCCAGAGCCATATCCTTTTCACCTGGTTGAGTGAGAGAAAGAGAAGTTCATGGGAGAAAGAAAGTAGCCAAACATGATCTGAGATCGAGAGGTGTAGACTGTCGGTGTTTCAGATGTGACCTCTGCTGCAAAGATACCTAGCAGCAGGGTGAACTGTAAGAATTACCAAGGCGGCAGTGATTTTCGACCGTTTCGACTGCTTGGCGATCAGCGTGCTTGACGAAAGCCTGCAGGAGCTTGCTGACCTTGCCCTCGAGGACGGTGTTGTCTTTCAGCAGACGGTCAACCTCGTCCTTCTTCGCGCATAGCTGCGGAACAGTGTCATCCTCGATGATTTCGGTACCGGCATACAGCGGCGCCAAAGCATGAAGCAGGTTGCAGATCTTCTCGAGGATAGTCGTACCGGTAAAGGCGTGCTTGTTGATCCAGTTCTTCGTTTCAGCTGCACTAAACGCATCATCCGCTTGGACAGAAATCGCACGGCCAATCGCGACAACCAAATCGACAGTGCGCACCAACTCGTACTGCTCATACGCCTGACGCGCGATTTTGATCATATCGTAGAACGGCTGCGAGCACTTCTTTCCCAAGCCAGCAATCGGCATCAGGGAGGTGCGACCCTTCTCTTGGAAGTGCTTCTTGATCAGGTCGAAGGTGTCGACGAAAGTCTTCAAACAGTTCGGCATCTCCTCGCCGGCAAAAAACACTCTGATTCGCGCGACAGCGGTTGCAATTGCATCGCCGCGCTGTGGAAGTTGAGATGATGGCACTTATGTGGTGTTTGATTTTATGGAGGATGGAGAAGAAAACTATGGCAAGAAGTTCCAATAGTGCACAGCAATGTCTAGCAGAAAGATTCTTGAAATTCATCGGGGTGAGATGTCACGTTTCACTACTGCAAGAGTTGGAATTGAGGACGTTGCTGTAGCATGATGTTCAAGACAACTAATAATCCAATACCCAGCAGCCGAGGTCCTCCGGGTTCAAGGCAAAGTGCGAGAAGATATTCTTGCACGTGACTGCATCTGCCGTGGGCTTCAATTGCTTCGAGAGGAATTGCATGCGCGCAACCACCACGTTCGTAGCGACGCCAGCAATAATGATAATCTGCAGCAACGCTGTCCAGAACTCCCCGCTGAATTCCATCTGCGAAGCGGCCTCGAGGCTCTGCCAGGGGGAGTTTCGAAAGACAATTATGGGAGGATCGTGTAGGAAGTGAGAAGATGCACGGTGGTAGATGAATCCCTATAAGAATGCTGCTTAAACAATACACCTCACGAAGAAACAAGTCGGGGTAGCAGTGTACTATGTTACAAGGTCGCTCATCATAGTGGAGTTCTTACAATTGAGCTAAAAACTAACCTTACTACCTTGGACAGCTGATGCCAGATGATGTACTGCGGGGTGTTTTGCGGAGCTCCCTCGCGCAAAGGAGCCTGCGCCCCGTTCTTCAAGCGCCCCTGCAACTCTGCGCAGCTCCCAGTCCCGAATTCCTCATGGTTCACGTCAAAAATTCGGGCCAGCTCGTCTTTGACCTTCCATAACAGCGGGCAAATGTTTCGATCGAAGGCCAGTGGGTGACGGTCGTTCCTGCAAGGTTAAGAAAGATTATTTAGATCAAGGGCAGCAGGCTATATATAGAAGGCAGCTATACTGCAGACTGGAACCGAAGAGGCTGAGTAGAATGGGCACAAGGTTGAGTCTTGTCATCAGTGTATGCTGTCTGGCCATCGTTTTCTTATGCTTAGAACCAAGAAACAAAGATCAAGAAAAATTATACCAAGACCAAATTGCGTCCGGGGTTTTGTAGCGCAGTTCGCGGTCTTTGTTGCGGCGGTCCGCGCAAACTCCATTGACGTAAAGATGCGCCGCTTGAACCAGAAACTTGATAGACTGCGCGGGGTATTTCAAGAACAACTTGTTCAACTCCAGCAAGCATTCATACGCGTACTCCGCTCCCGACACTGCGATGCACTTGGCCAACATCAAGCACTGAGAGGACGATTTTGGGCGGAAGGTAAATTTTTGAAGATGCAAGGAAAGCAAGTGTACTCGTTCAAGCAGGGGAGTAGAAGATTTGAAGTTTTTAAGATCTTTAGTCGCGAAGTATAAACTTGAAGCTTCTTTTGCTCCGCTAGCATCAACACAAGAAAAACTACACGATAATCGAAGTTCTTTCAAATAAGACTCATCACCCTAGCCACAACCAAAAGAACGCTAATAGCAAAAGATGAGAAGACTATGAACCAAATAAATTGTACGTGAACACGCGACCAGGTCTTTTCGTCGGCGATGAGCGGAGCCTTGAGGACCTCGCGGTACATGGTGGCGGCATGGCTCAAATTGATCAGCGTGAGAATGAGAGCTCCCAAGCGCAGAAACTGCGACTTGACCGTGCGGTGGTCGTCTGTCATCGGCTCGAAAGAGCCATTGACCAATCCAGAAACAATGGTCGTGACCGACGTCTTCTTGTAGTTAGCTGCGCGGCACATGCGACGGAGTGCCATGGTAATGGTGTTCAGGTCCTTGGGAAGATTTTGGAAGGAAGGAGGGACTTGGTGATGTGAATGTCAACAGGCATTGGAAACTGAGACTATTAGGCCTAAGCCTTTTTTTCATATACTCGTAGTTTCTTCACCTAGTGGCTATTGAGTACTTTTTTAGATTTTTTAGAGATTAAGGCTACACTTTTTTTTTAGAGAGAGGAGAAGAGTGAAAGTCTGCTAAATAGCTTACCCCGTCCTGCGGATCGACCCAGCGAAGAATCGGCTCTCGCACCACCTTTTCCATGCAGGTGTCCGTGTTAGCACGCTTCAGCCTCTTAGACTGCGGCTGACCACTCATCTTTTTGATTTTTGTTTGTTATCACTCGGAACGTTGTAGTGCTTTTTGATCCTCTCGAAAATCTTACGGCTAGTCATCAATCAACCAGGATTTTCTCGTTAGCAGTGAGAGAATTTAGAAAGTTAGAACATGCGTACTTCTTGCTTAGCTCAAAGGAACTCTCTCTGCGGATCTTTTCACTCAGGCGAGAAATTCAGGCGAATACGACCGACCGACGAGATCATGAGATTCTTGCAACTGTTTGATCTGAAAGGTCTCACTCCGCCACCGCGCTTCAGTTCAGCCGCCCGGATTTCGCACCAAAAAAGCAGGCGCGTTTCGCGGAAATTCACGCGTAATTCTGCGTGCGCACGCCGCCTGAATTTCGGGCGCAGACTGTGGCTCTCCCCTTTGCGTTTCAGGTGGATCTCATTTTTTCCGAAATGAATGATTTCTCGTGCGATTTCCCATAGAAATGAAAAAAGTCAGATCCACACGAAATCCAGATTAGATCCATCCCAGCCGCAGCAGCGTGCGTTTGAAAAGCCACCGCCTCATGCTCCTCTTGAGCCTCCCTGGAGCTAGCGAAATCCACCGGGACGAGAAACGCGAAATTCACTCTCAGATTTCACCAGAAACGCAGCAGCGAGAGCGGCTGGTAGCAAGACAGCTACGCGAGCTAACTCTGACACGAGTTGTTCTTCTCAGCCTTAGTCCTCCCGGATGTAGATTCCAGGCGTGTCACGCACTGCGTCGTCAAGCCTCTCGAGCTCTTCGTCTGAAATGATATAGATCTTCTTCATCTCGTCTCGCTTTGTTGCATCGCCTGCACATGCTGCAAGAGCTGTCGATACTGCAGGGCCGATCGCTCGCATGTATTCCAGCTTCTTCTGCGCCACTCCCTCGCGTTTAAAGCCTCCATGCCGGATGTACGAGCGGCAGTGGTCTAGGATGTACTGCGTGCGTGCACACCACAGAGTTGCCCACGCTTCACCAAGCAGCTCCTCGTTCTTCCCGAAGGAGTAGTACCGGGCAGCATTCTTGCGCGCTCTGCAGTTGAGGTTGATCGTTCCACGCGCCTGCAGTTGTAAGAAGAGCTTCTGATATTCTGGGTCGGTGATTCTACAGGCATATCGGTCATAGACGCGGCCCTTGTTCTTTGCTGTAGTCTTATCTCCAACTAGCTTGATGCTGAAGCCTTCGACCTCCCACTTCCGTTCGAGCTTGCCGTGTTGATCCTTCTTCTGCTTATCCAAAACACGCTTCTCCCGTTCGCTCAGTTCGACAGTCGGCTTTCGGATTTTCGCTGCGGGTGATCCTTCGACGGCTGCTTTCTCCGCTGGCACTTTCGGCGCCGCCGGTGGAGGTGCGAATCGCTTCAACGGCCTGTTGAGTAGTTTTGCATGCTGATTGTTCTCTGGCACGAATGGATTTCGTGCTGCCTCCTGACGAATCTCCAGCAGTCGTCTCTCCAGCTTGTTTTGCGGAACAGCCTGCTTTGGCAATACAGCCACATTCTGCACGGGTGGCCTTGCCCGCGGCTGCTCGACCTCACGCCCAGAAACTTCAATGGTGAATGTGCTCTTACTCTCCACGACGTTGCCCAAGTAGATCTTCACACTGCTCAAGTCGACCTCCTTATTGCTTAGCGCCAGAGATGTTATCACGTCATCCGTCACACGGTAATGGCTGGAACCGCTTGCCGCATCCGAGCCACTTTTCTCGAGGCGTAATGCGCGGAAGTGATAGGTCTTCAAATCAATCCCGACTAGGTTGTAGAGTGTTGGAACTGCAGGGGTGCCGCGCTTGAACGAAAGGACTAGACCGACACCAAGGACACTTGCCGGATCAAGGGCTTTATCGGCCGAAGAATCAACTTTCGCTTGGTCAGCTTCCACGTCGTTGTCTGGTTCTTCGTCGCTCTCTGGGTCCACTTGCGGAATATTCGGTGCGTCGAAGCCTCCAAGTTCACCCATGATCTCTTCCAAGGGCGCGCCCTCCTTCCGACGCTGAGATACACGGAGCAGAACTCTGCCTATCGCATAGCAGGCAGTCGGCTTGCGTGAGACCATTGTCATGTCGTCGGCGATTCGAGTAATGAACTGCTGACTGCGATCGGTGCGACGTGCTAGTGCGGCTGGGCCCCAGTCATACGGAAGCACGCGAGAGCGCACGAGATCCATCACTCTTGATTCGATCCTGTCGTAGAAACGCTGCTCTGCCTCAAGTGTGCTTCGTGTTGTCAGTTCTTCCACCTCCTCGTCCTCCTCTCCACCAGATTCATCTGCGTCGACACCTGTTGCTGCTCCATGCTTCTCTTCCCAGGATGCTGTGATGTGGTCGTACTTGCCGCTTGTTGCTAGCTTGTTCAACATCAATAGGCGGTCTTTCTTGCAGCGTAAATTTCGAACCTCGTCTAGCTGCGCGATATGGCGCCGCCGAACGTCATAGTCTCGCGGTACAGCGTAACGTCCGACAGGGTCGCCAGTCAGCTCTCCTTCTCCATCGACACCTCCGTCGGCGCCTGCTTGCAGATTACCCTCACGGACGTCCCACTCCGCAAGCTGTCGAGTGACTTCTGCTCGCTCGTTGAAGAAGTCTTTTCGGTTGCTGCGAGTGTCCATCGTTGGCACGCCGACAGCACCACCAATTCCGGTGGCACGCGCGTTGTTCTTACAACGTCCGATTCGCCGCTCTACTAGAGACGTTGACTGCTGCTGCAGAGGCAGTAGACGCCGCAGGCCACGTAACCACTTTAACCGTTTGTCACGAGATGGAATCTTCATGACCTGCCGGGCTAGGTGCGAAATGACCAAGTCCGCAAGCCCACTCGGCACCGGGTGCAACAATTCGAAAGAAGCGAGATAGTCGTGTGCTTCGTCTATGTCAGCCTCCAATATCTGCCGGAATTCCTCTTGAGAGTTGCGGATGAGGAAGTTCTTCTCATAGATATCAGCACGCACAGCTTGCACTGCCGCAATTGCGCGCACACGCATCCGATTTACCTGTAAGGAGGTTGTTCGATGGAACCTCATACACAGCGGCTAGCTCGTCTTGAGGCTGCAATCTGCCTAACGCAGCCCGCAGCGAAAATGTTAGAGAACTTGCGCTATGTTGTGATACGCAAAGAGCGTCCATTTCATGCCAGCTGTTTCCTAAAAAAGCTAAAGAATAGACAACTCAAAGACTGCGAGTGCTCAAGGCGACCTTTGTGCCAGAGTACCGTCGTGAATCTAAGTAGAAATAAGGAGAAATCCTCTGAAAGCTACGGCGTAAAAGTCATCAGATCATTCAAAGAATTACTGGCTTGGAAATCAATGGACTAGCGATACAAAGAACTTGGGAAATGCCTTAAGGTTGATCAGTACCAGTCTGGTTTTCGCTGCTGAGAAGTTGCTCCGCTTCGGAAAGAGCAACTTGCAATCCGTAAGAACTCTGTCTTCATCTTCGAGTAAGCCGATGATCTCCCGATAGTCGCGCTCAAACAGCTCCTGCATCCTCGCCAAACTCTGGCACTCGTTGCCGATCAGGCGCGTGTTAAACTTGTCACCGGGCACATTGATCACTTTGATGAAGTACAGAACGAGGGTCAAAAAGGCGGCGTTCTCTGTTGTGAATGAGATGACTAGATGGTGTGAAGGTGCTCCTTTGCAAGAGAAGAACTTCATGTCACTCAAGTCACATGCACAAAAGCGAGCAGCTGACGGGTAGTACCCTCTGTTTCTTCCGTATTCAAGTAAGGCTTTGGGAGTTGCGACGGCGCAATCTGCTTCTTCGGTGCGTGAATAATCTGCAATAATCCACAAAGTCCCATCACAAGCAACAGGCACAACTGCCCGCAACAGTTAGCAAAGGTTAGCCATCGCGTCCATACCGGTAAGGCGATCCGCTTGAACAAGCGATGTAGACTGTTGCGTAGTTTTCCTGCTCCAGGTTCATCCAGAGTCTGGATGACTATCCTGCCTTCCTTGTGGGCAATGTTGCCCTTCAATTCCTTTACTGCGAGGTCACACGATCCGCAGAGCATCTCCATCAAGCGCTGAAGGATGGCGTCCTCCTCGAACCTCGGCAGTCCCCATCTAGGAAAAAACCGATCGAAATGCTGGTGCAGCTGCTGATGGATATCGATCGACTTTTCGTTGCAGCCCCACGCCTGGGGAAGGGTGATGAGTGTGCTACTTGTGGGGAAGGTTTGAAGAATATGATAAGCAGTTCTTGTTTTCAGAGCAATATTCTAAATAATCTAAAAAAGGTGCACTTCTAAGTGTCTATAGAAGACACCGAGCGCAGTTCTAGCAATATCCTAGTTAAGAGACCTAGAAGAAGCACGATGTGGAACTCCAGATGCTACACAAGGACGCCCCAACAGCCAACAGATGAAAACGCAGAAGAGATAACTACCACGAGGTATATTTCTTTCTCCAATGTCCGCGGGTTCTTGCCGAGCAAGTTAGCAAATCGATCAAACCCGACACGGTTTGATATCGCGGTCAAATGCGCTAGACAGTCATGCATCCACCAGACGCAGTCTCCCTTTGCGTCTTTCGCCATTAGCATGATGTAAGCCTTCTGCGCACCAGTTGAACCACCAGAGTCCGTTGGTACTATGATGAGCACTAGCTTGCCAAACTTGACATCTGCGATGCTTTCCAGTCGGTCAAAGACGAGGCACGCATAGTCAAACCCCTCAGACACACGCAGCGTGCTGTTATGAGGCATCTCCAGCCTCCCAGCTACCGTCTTGGGCCGTGGACGCGTGCCCACCGTATGTGTCGGCAGAAACACTATCATCGGATCAGAAGAAAGGTCGCGACTGACTGTGGCCTCCGCGTGGGTAATCATCCACTTCAGAGTCCCATGCGCTCTGAAGTGCTCCTCAGCGACCAGACTCTTTTTGGTCGATCCATCTGCCTGCAGGCTTACCGAAGCCTCAAGCGTCGTAGGGTGCTTCAGTAGAACCTCCAGCTCCTTCCACGATTCGTCCACCACTAGGCAGTTCACCTTCTTCATGGTCCTGTTGTCTGAGACAGTGCGCGAACTGCTGAAGTACTCTGCCGCATACTGCAATTCCTTAGTGTCGTTTTGCGGAGCTTCAGCTGTGCCTTCCGCTGATAAAAGCGCCGCTTCCAGCTGTGGCACAGGTCGGGCGTTCGCCTCTAGCTGCCTCCTTTCGAATTTCGTCAGTTCCCGCTTAGGAGACGGCATTTTTTTCACCAGTCAGGCAGACTTCTACATTTTATTACACTGGTAAAAGTCTAAATGTCGTAGTTGTTTATAAACATCTACCTACTGCCTAAGAGTGCTACCGCATGATTCTTGTGTTGTTTGCGGCACTAAGAGTCGCTTTCAATCATAGAGAAACTGGAGGCCCTTTTCGCTTTTTGAAGTTCTCAGTTTCGGGGTGTCATTATATAAAAGCCGCATTTTTGAGAGGAGTTGTAGCAGGTTGTGGGGGGGTCGGAGGAGGAAGTGAATCTCTCAAGAATTAGCGGCAAGTTCAGGACTCTCTCTAGTGTCAATCACTCTAGTTCTCTCTGCGTCTCTCAGCGACAGCCTCTACTGCAGCTGCCTGTGGTGCTACCGATAAGATTCTTCGCAAAGTGGCACACTCTAGTTAGTTCATAACCCGACGTCGAGCTTTAGAACACCATAGTGATAATTGCCATAGCCTACCGCCGGCTCGGTGTGCGAATCGAGAAACTGGCATGCGTTCGGCCAGCAACCCGCCGTGCTCTCAGCCGTAGTTTCCGGGCCCGTCGCTCCTTGTCGTCGACTGCGCTGTGATGCAGTTGCACTACCATGCTTCCTACGTGACACACCGCGCGCTTTCGGGTTGCGCCGGAGAAGAGCATGCTCCCTTGACGCGAGTGTCTGGATCAGGCTACTAGACGCATGGTTCCGAGCGGGACGTCGATCAAGCTGGAACCGATGTGCACCGGTACCTTCGGGGCTGTTCTCGATGTGCCGTCTGCTCTGTCGTAGACAGGTACTCCGAAGACGGCGCCGAGCATCCCACTATGCCCCAGCACTGGCATAGATTGCCATCTATTCTGCCGAAGCGTCTGCTCAAAGAGGAGGTCGGCGTGGTTTCTCGAGGAGACCGATGCCACAGCGTCCTATGTCCACTGCGTAGCTACCAGATTGAGGCGGCAATAAGTAACAGCTCGGCCTCAAGATCTTAACTTGGGATAAGGTGGTGAGAAAAAACAATTTTGCGAGCGAAATTCAAATGAAACGCAGAGAAAACGCAGCATTGATTAAGTCCAGTCCAACAAATCTTCGATAGATGCAAAATAAAAGAAGTGGAAAAAAATACCTAAGATATGCAGACCCGTGCCAAATGGGGAACGTTCATGACGTTCCTGGCCGGGTGAAATCATGCGGCGGTCACGCGGGCTAATATGTTGGATCATCTGCGGACTGGAGTGCTGCGTACGCGTAGGAAGTGAAGGAACATCAAGATGTCAACTTCAAGATTCGTCATTACTAAAACGACAACGATAAATCTTGATCTTACTAATGTTTACTTGAACGCGACAAAACTCAAAATACCAAATTGTCCTGAAAAAGCCGCGGCGTCTGTCGTCGTGATACACCACTGCTCAATGGCTGCGCCCTAAAGATGGAGTCGAAGACAAGGTCCCAAGTCAACGTAGTATGACTTCTAAAAAATTGTTGTGCTTGATGAGGATGTTGAACTTATTGAGAGTTGATACACATACAGAAGATGCTATATTTGGTAGATCGTTGTAGCCGATAGATTTCACAAAACCAAGGCTATGGCTAAACAGTTCTACATACGAGTGCTACAAACATCAACGAAAAATACTTGCCCATTCCCGAATTACTCGGCCCAGCGTTGGCGGCGGGACCGGCCGTGCTAGATCCAGAGGATCCATACGTGTAGGGATCCTCAGCTGCTGACGAGACTTCATAGTGCGGTCTTGCGGATAGCAAAAAAATGAAAGCAGGCGCTGGCTTGAATAAGAATATCAGTTACCTTGTTTAACTGTTCTCATGCTGGTGCATCCAAGGTTGTCTATCCTGTTGCACAAAACTATTTCACACATTAAATACTCTCATTTCGAATCTATGATGATGCCGAGATGCCTGGGTATCTCTGAGCTACTCAATCTTTATGTTAATAGTGCTCGTAAATCCTCCGCGAGAGAAGTTAATTTGGCTCGATATCGTTTGCATTTGATGCAGGGGTGAAATGGAGCGCCTCAAATTGACAGAATTTCTGCTGCTCGAGGCCACAGATGGCGCACCGCTGCCGTAGTTTGCAGAAAATCGGGCTGACGCCGGAGCCTGACTTGATCCAGCCAGACTTCGTTGAGAAAACTGGTGCTGCAGACTACTGTATGGATTAAAACTGCCTCCTTGTTGCCCTTGCTGCTGCTCTGTACTGCTCTTGTACCTATCTGCGCGTATTGCTCGTAAACGTTACATATCTCTGTGCTTCGAGAAGAGCAGTTCACCTAGGTGTCTTCCAATGGTACACTTATATATATTTAGTATGTTATGACTTTCAAATACCTCTTCGTAAATTTCGAAAGTGGAGAATTGTGAAGAGCGGAGGATGGCGTTCCGCGAGCGGAAAAATGAGGCAGAAGCTGCTTCGGAGAAGGAGATCGGAAGGTCGTTGTTGTGGACGCCTTCTTAGAGAAATCGGATGACTCGGAGCATCGAGACTGAAAGAAGAACAATGTGAAGAAGAGGGAGTAGAAAAGTTTCTGATTCTCCTTGATGCCAATCCTTGAAGAGATTTATCTCATGAAGGATCAACTTTTCACCTTCATGATATATTGTACTGCAGCTAGGGCTAGAGGTTACTGCACAAACAACCTTGTACCAGATTTGTGCCAAGGCTCCCGGCGCCGACTCCCGAAGCGTCGGCATCTTTTTGATTCGGGCCTCCTCGTCGCTTGTTGTTATTCAACGCTGTTGAAAAGCCATCTGCGGCATTGCACCCAACATCATGACCAGCGGCACCGGCCGATCGAGGAAGATTCACACTCACTCCGAAGGGCCGTTTGTTGGCAGGAGCCGAGCTAGAGCCTATCTGCTGCAACAGAGTTGTGGAGGGACTCTGAGTAGATCCTAGAGTCTGGAAGTTCGGCTGATTGTTGGATGAAGATGGCGCTGGCATGGATGATAAAGGGCCACGCCGCGCAGAACCCAAAGTCAGCGGTTCGGCTGACGCAATAGCACTCACACTATCTGTCGCCCGCTGTGGCAGGAGAGTGTGGTGGTGCCCGCCGTTTGCCGTAACGGACAAAGCGAGATGATCAAAACCACCACTTCCTAGTCCTTCCGCTGCACCTCCAACTCCAGCATGAGCATGACTAGTTGTACTATAGCTCGAAGAAGCTCCAACATCGCTATTATTCGAGCCCAGCAAAGCTGGAGGCTGCGAGAGGCCACCATGTGAGCCAGATGATGCCGACATTTTTCCAAGTGAATTCGAAGATCCAAAATTCGATGTTCCACCGCCTGTTGCACTATAGCCTCCCTGGCTGAATGCGCTTCCCGCGCCTGTCGAGGATGTACTCGAAGTGTGGTGTAGTAGGTCAGTCGCGCCCATCGGCCCGGTCAAGCTATTTCGCACACTTGTGCTGGTGCTCAACGCGAGTGACGCGGAGCTATTCATACGACTGTTGCTTCCACCATTTCCCAATTGCTGTAGTCCTCCAAGATTCATTTGCTGATTGGAGCCGCTTCCTAAACTGCCCCCCATGTTGTGCAGCGACGGAGTCGACTGTAGATTGGTTCCCCCTGATCCTGAGGATACCATACTGGATGACGAATGACTCGCGTGGTTACGAGACGATACCACCTGGTGCAGGGAAGCAGCGCTGTTCGTAGCTGAAATTCCTGAGCTACCACCACCAGCATTGCTAGTGCCGCTGTTGACACCTCCTCCTGCTCCCCCTGCTTGGCCACCTCCTAAAAACCCAGCAAGACCGTGGTGGAAGTTGGTGGTCGAGGAGGTTAGCACGTGCAAAGAGGGAGGTCTGCTGCTGGACGTCGAGCTCATCGAAGACGAGTGCCCTGGTGGTGGTGGAACGTTGCCTCGAATTGATGAATTTGAGCCGATGCTACTGGTGCTGCCAAGTGCTGGAGTCGTTCCGAAGCCACCCGCTGCTGCAGAAGCTCCTCCAGAGGTCGATCCTTGTTGATGTAGCGAAAAATTCTTTCCACCCGATGAGCAAGCACCTGAACCCACTAACGGTGCTCCGCCTGCGGGTCCGGGTCCCTGCTGATATGATAACAATGTGGCTGAAGCTGATCCACTTCCATTTGATGCCACCTTGGAGTTTCCACTAGATGCTTTACTACAGGGATTTACCGCAGATGAAACTGGACTCCGCTGGTAGATGTTGTTCCCACGACGCCCGCCAGAAAAAGTTGTAGCCCCCGGCTTCGTGGCTTGTGGTGGAGGTACCAGCGCAAACTGCTTCTGGGGCACACGCTGGCAGAGCTCCCCTTGATGGTTTGACGCTGCTGCCGCAGAAGACGAGTATTGCTGGTGATGCAGCTGTGATGAAGCGCTGGCGCGTGCTGTACAACTTGTATGGCTGATTGGTGCGCTTCCACCAGCAGGTCCAGTAAGATGATCTGTTTCAAGAACATCCATTCGTCCAGGGCGCCGCTCTGGAGTAACATCCTCCATAACAACATCGCCCCGGCTTCCCCCTCCGGAGCTTGAGGAAGACCCTACTTCGACGTTGTCCATAGCACCATCGAAAAGACCGGGAAATCTGTCCATATCACTAAGCTGGGACTCCAAATTCGCGGCCTCCTCTTCTAAGGAAAGTCTAACCCGCTCATAATGGTGCAAAAGCCCAGCGAGCCGGACCTTTTCTTGCGCGGCTTTTTCTTGTGAGGCTGGTGACTTGGCATATGAAGATGTAAGCCTGACAGACGCCAGCTTTACTACAACGAGCACACAATCTCATGTATCAAGTGAGCACTACTAGTAGTACATCAAAACCAATCCCGTCACCTAAGCTATATAAGTACGTGCCTGAAACTGCTCGTGCTGGTCCGATTCGAAAACCAACCTTCTCTATCTCTAAAATAAAGTTAAGTATACGTCGAGAAAGTAGTTTTCAATTTTTGTCCAGAAGCAGAACTGGATGGGCGTAACTCATTTTCGTGATCACCTCCTTTTCCTGCGTCGCCGGGTCTCCCTCCCTTCGTAAGACCAACAACGCGACGTTTTATTGCAGCATCGATTTGGTCTGCCTGCTCTCGCAGACGTTGGAGATCCAAGATAATGGAAGTGCGCAAGTCGCATGGGCTAAATTCCATACGATACGGATCATTATCGGCGCTGACCACGTGTTGTTGGCTGTAGCTTCTTGACGACGGCATCGTAGCAAGTCCAAAGTTTTTAACAACACAAGATTAGACCTAGAGCAATGGTTATAAGTAGTTGCCGCTAAGAACCCAATCAGGTACTGACTTCGCCGGTGGTTCAGGTAGAACTAGTTGAACCCTTCTTGTTCATCGGGTAACGCAATTTCTCCTCATCGACAAGGAAACCGTCAATCCTAAAGAGGAGCTGATTGGACAGAATTATGTTTTTCTCTGGGTCTCACTCACGCAAAACTACAGATCCAATTATCTGCAGCCTGGTCCCGCCTCTGGCAGAAGAATAATCAGAACAATATGGTGCAGGTAACCTCAAGGGTCGAAGGTCAGCCAAGACGCAGCCGCAATCGATTGCACCCGCCACATGATGCAGCATGTGCGCGATGTATGTTATCCCCATCCATGCTGTTTCCTTGTTGTGCTTGACCTTGTTTCAAACAATTTCAATGACGAGAACAGTTGATGTTCAACAGTATTGAATCTGATTTCTATGAAAATGAATGTCTCAAACTCAAACAAACAATATGGGAAAAGAAAAATGAAAAAAAGACATGAACATCCTCTAAGTGGTATGGAATCGTCGCAGCCGGTTCAATGTCGCCATCGCCGCGGCCATCAAATATTCACAATTACAGCGGATACAACAACTGAAGTACACCATCGAAACACACCCGAACCTTATGCTATTCTTCATAAGTCGACCTAGAAGTAAGTAGACACCCTTGAATAAAAATCTAAATAAAACGAACCAGAAATTAGATATCGTGCTTATTTGACCTATCGTAACAAATCTCAATGTCCCCCTCTAAATGTACATATTGAAACCCCCCACCTTTGACAGCAGTAGAGAAAAATCAAAGGAATCATTCGTACAGTAACAAGTCCCCTAGCCTCGCCGTGCAGCTACATCACACATCGAGCACATCCGGGTAAAGTAAATGTACCTTCACTACTACCTGTAGACCTACGTATCTTGCAACCATGCCAACCATGAGACAGACACCCTGAAACAATGATCATAACAAGCTAGGGAATGGTCTTCTTTGTTCCCCCAAGAAGCACATCATGTGACCATCATCCACGTGAAAATGGAACCAACTGCACACCATGATCATCACCAGAACCTGCTCGACACCACTGAATCAGTATTACTGATCATTCTGAGCGCCAATTCTTGTGCTCCTATGCTACGCAAATATGTTCAGCAAAAACGGACCTTGAGAGATAAGCGCGGGTGCATCAAAAGCAGAGCCAGGGACAACGACAGGTATTCACGTTCAGCGGCATATGAAGTAGTCCTAGTCATTCATCACGGCATGAGTTTAACTGCTGTCTCGTGGTCAAACGAGAAATGGTGGGAAAGATGTTCGCCTGCGCAAAATATTCCCCCAAATATTTCGTCCGGCTCGTATTCATCATGCTCGTCCCACCTCCGCAGTTATACGTACAACCCGTATATTCTTCCACTATACGTCGCATACTCGAACAGTATTTTTCTTGGTAATGTTGAAGTTGACGGTGTCCTCTCCACCTGCAGTCTCAACGCGTTAATCAAAGAAAAAACTACTGTGCAGTTTGCGGCAGGTGAGAAAAGTCCATTCTTCTCCAAAGGACAATGCGGCCAAGGGAGTCTGCGCTCGCGAGTAGTGTGTCTTGGTGGTTGGTTGCCACGGCTACAACTGGTACCAGATGATGTTTCAAATATTGCATCTTGTAGTTCATTCCCTTACCAAGCGAGTAGATATAGACTTCCTTATCCTCGGAGCCGGATACGAGGTACCTGATTTATTTCATGACAACGGAGTACCAGTAATCCAGTACTCAGAATAAGCGTAACCCTCATGAATGATTAAATTGGAATGTTTTTTAAAAATGGAATTGCCTAGGTCTAGAAAATCTTCAAGACACTGACAACCAAACTTCTAGTAGTACCCAAGTCCACTTGGGGAGTAGCAGCACTTAAGCGGCAAAAGGCTGTGGGCGACCTTGACTCGGTGTCTCACAGTCAAGTTGGTAAGAACTCCAGCTGGAGGGCCGTAAGTGCAGTCGATGATCGTTACCTATGGTAATGGTGCTTATAATAGAGAATCAAAAGTTGTATCAGTAGTTCTACCAGCAGGTTCGTTCTGAAATACTTAAAATACATTTTTCACCTGGAGGAGTTGTGAGAATGCTGTAGGTGTTCTAATTGTTTCTCATTTATTATTTCATGAGACAACATCAGCAATACAAGGGAGGTTCGTATCACCAAAAAACGAGCTATCGCTCGTGTTAACTAGAAAAGGCAGGGATTCAAATATGAAGGACGGCTCACCGAGCTATCGCTGGTGTTGACTAAGAGGCAGGGTGGGTAGCCATGTGCCGACGGCACGAATGTGATGCACGTGACGCCACCTCGAGCAAGTTGGACTTTGAACCGGAACTTCAGGGTTGCCGAGTCCGATGCTTCCAACACGTGGATTGATCCGTTCTTGGTTCCTGCCAGCAAGAATAGTCCACTGTCATCGAATTTCAAGGCGCGCACTTCCGTTTCAACCTTGAGTTTCTGCATCACCATGCCGTTTTGCACATTCACCAGACGCAACACCGCATTACTGTTTGCGGCCACAAACACTTGCGGATTGAAGGGCAAGAAGGTGGCAACTGGGACTGGAGAAGAGTCCGTAAAAACTTTCAGCATTTCACCTGTCTCCACTGACCAAAATCGAACGCTTTTATCAATACTTGTGGTCACCAGCTGGTCCTCTAGCAAATTGAAGAAAATCTGAAAGGATAATTTTTGGTTGAGATGGTAATACTATACACCAATTCTTCTGCTCAAGGTAAATCAACATGTAGAGTATTACCAAGAAGTAGAAGAAAGCTGGCCATCCTTTATTAGTTATTCGTCATCAAAGTCAACCAACTATGTATGCTAGTATCAAGTTTTTGTACCGAAGTGATTGCCCTACTGTGTCCGACCAGACGGCTGTGAACTGCGATATTGCTGTGATCGGCACCTTCTCTGTCGGAATCGTCCTTCGGGAAGTCTGAGGCGTCTAGCATGGAAAGCTCCATCTCGGTTCGGTAACAGCGATATATGACCACAGTTCCGTCTTTCGATGCTGCCGCGAGTAAAATGTAAGAGCGGTGAAGTCGCTCTTGCCCGAAGACGATGCATGTAACCGCGCTCTCCGAATCCTGTAACTCCTGCACAGGCCTCAACTCCGTCGCAACGTCGCCTTCCCTGCGGTTCTGCTTCATCAGCTTGGTGCCCTTCAACGAAGGATTCAAGACACCAACCTAAGATGGAAGATAATTGAGGTGACATCAAAGAACTGTACCCCCTTGTTACTTATTTCATTGGTTAGTTTATTCTCGTCCAATAATGAGGATACCGTTGGTCACGGGCTTTCTGATATCAAAAAATCCGATCATAAGTGATATCATAGCGCGAAAAAATAAGCGGGACATTATCACTATTGTTATCTTCATTGCGCACCTGTGATAGTTTCATCGCTGCGTCGTTGACCGAGCCTCGCTTGTTTGCTCCGAACATATTTGAGACGCGATCAAAGACCTGTGACATGGCGCCTGGGGCTGCTCGGTTTCTGGCATTCTCACCCGCTTGATGCTCGGACTCAATGTCCCTAGCGATCATTCGCACCGCCTCCTTGATTTCGGTAGATTCGACCGCCAATGCACCGGCGTTTGCTGCGATGTCCTTGGCGTCCATCACATTCACCTGAACAGAAGCAACTACATCAATGTTGAAAACGAAGCTCAGGACAAACACACATGAGTAGCCAACATCACTTCTTCGTTCAGGAATTACATTTTTTACAAATTGTTTCAAAACTTCTAAAACAATGTTTCATAAAAATGACAATTAGTACATTCGACTCTCCTCCTTGTTCTAAATTGAACTTGTTTCCGAAGAAAACGCAGCCTGCACCTGCCCTTGTCGCCGATCCCATTAGCTCTTTGGCTAAGGCGAACGACTCCAATGAACAGAAATCGTAGACCACTATCACCCACAATGACCGCGTGAAGTACTCTTTGATATGCTGTGCCGCTCGAGAGTTGCCGGAGCAGTCCAGAATATTCAGTGGTCGAGAGTCCTCGCCGCCGCATTGAATCTGGTTTTGTTTTTAACGGTAACGTAATTTTTCTTCAGGTCTGACGTATTAACGTTTCACATGTCTTAACCTTCGGAACTTGTTAGAACAGAAATAGCAATGTTTTTAGACGTTCTTATTCACTGATTCTCTTACTACAGTTTCATCAGTAGAGGGAGAAATCTACACATCGAAGGCTATCCTGCATGATAAGCAGACCTGGTATCTGCCCATGAAGTTTGCCCGGTCTGCCTGAAACTTTGTCAGTTGATCCGGATCGCAATCTCGAATGAGCTTCTCCAATAGCATAGTCTTTCCGGTTTTCTGCGCGCCAACTAGCTGGATATCCACTGATCGCACGCCAGCTCTCGGCTGCGCGCCCTGTCTAGAATCCACGGCGCCGCCCATCGACTGCATTGCTGTATTCTTCAACAATTGAGAATACCGCGTGTTCGCTTGCTCTAGTTGTTCCTGCAGCTTTGTTATTTCCGCCTTGTAGCCGGGAACATTAGAACTACGAGAACTCCAAGAACTTATACAACTTCATTCGATTTTTACAATTCATTGCACTTTTTAGTTTTTGCTTGTCTTGATCCTGCTGTAGACGAAATATGAGCGTCTGGTGGATGAAGATGAGTGCTTCATCGTATTACCGCAAGGACAAGTGAAACAAAAATATGAAGAAGAACTAGGGAGCATCGTAATGATATCTTCCTTCAGTCGCGCGTTTTCTTCTCGCAGCGTTGCTGCCTCCGTTTGCAGCGCGTCGAGCTCATGGGACTTGATCTTCGCGAGGTCGCCTTCCTCGGCTTCTTTCGCTTTTCGCGCTTCTTCCTCCGCTGCAATCTCTGCCATGCGATTTTCCTGCTTTTTCAGGTCCGCTTCGAGTTTGTGTACTGTGCTGAGCAGCTCTTTGTTCTCGGCTTTGAGCTGTAAGCTTGAGCTCTCCGCGTCTTGCAGCTTGCGGGTTTGGTCTTTCATAAGCTCTTGCTGCTTCTGGTGCTTGGCCAACAAGTTCCCCACCTCTTTTGCTTCTGCTTTCAGCTTTTTGAGTTGTACCTTCGCCTGTTTCATGCGCCACCGCGTCTGCATTTGGTTGATACCTTTGACGAGAGCGGCAAAAACGCGCCTCTCCAAAACGCCTCTCCATTTTGACTGGATGCGCACGCTCGCCCTGTACCTCCTGTACTCCTTCGCGTAAGTACGTCCCTGCCGACCTCGCCACGTTGCTTGGATTGCTATTATCGCCACACGGACACGGCGGTACCTTTGATATTTTGCTGAAATCGAACTCGAAGTAGAGCGTATTTTTTTGCGAATATCGAAAATGTTGATAATGGAACAGGAGACGTTTACTTTCGTTCAATCACGAGGTGTTGAAAGAACCAATCATATTTTTGTAGCAGTCATGCAAAATAAATACAAGGGTTGATGATCATTGCATTTGCAGTTGCAGATCCTACTGAGACAATCAAATACTCTTTTGTAGCTGCGAGCGCTCTTGCCTTTTTCTGCAACTGCACTGCTGCATAGTGTTGTCTCTTCTCGTCCAGCAAATCTCGTGCTTGCTTTGCTCGGAACAAAGCCTGCATGTGACTGACACAGAATTGCAAGAGTTCGAAATTCTTCGCAGCTTTCACTGCTTTGTACTTTGCTTGTATCTTTACCGCAGCCGCACCACGGATAATGAGCCGTCGTTGCGAGATTTTCTCATACGTGTGCTGTTTGAAAAACACCAAGGTCTTACCCACAGCCCACACAGGTCCGACGGAATGCGAAATCACGATGTTCAACTCCCGAACAAGGTACGTCAGCATCAACTTCACTTTTTCCTCCACTTTCTCCTTTTCCTCGTGGATAATGAAGGACGGGCACAACAATCTTGGGACACAGACACATAGGAGAATGGGGTAGTACATAGAAGAGAGACGGAGACGGGAGACCGCAGTGTTGAGTCATTCGTAGTAGTTTCGGTAATTATCGTGATGTCAGTCGCTCTTTTAAGTACACGGCAGCATTGTAGCAGTTCAATTTTTGACTTGAAATTGTACATGAAGATCAACTAGTTGCACTGCTATCTTGTCCCATAAAATCTTGTCTGAGATGCGCCGGCAGAAGTATCCTGTAGTCTAACCAAGCGTCTATCGGTTTAACGCGGACCGGATAACCGGCACGGGAAACCTGCACAACTTGCAGCACACCACCGTATCTGGGGTAATTGTTATTGTAGTTGGTGTAATGTAGCTAGTGGCTCTTCGCATCTTCAAGAAGTAACGCTACTGTTGCTTAGCAGAAGAGATAACAAAGTACTTACAACATTCAGCGTTCTTTGCTTTTCGTTATAAATTCGTGAGTCATCCCAATTCCTCAGATGCAGATCCAAAACGAAAGACTCAGACAAAATGAAACCGTAGCTGCTCCGTTACGCCAGGCCTGTCGTACACGTCGCACAAATTCTGAGGATTCGGCTTGATACAGCGAATGAAATGCGGCTCTGTGTTCTTCACAGTGGTCATAAGGTGTTGTAGCTGATCACGAAACTCTGAGCTTATCGTCACTATTTTCTTCCGCGACATTCTGCGCGCTTCTGGACCCTCGCTCTGTTGGGAAGATAGGGAGAAGTAAAAGCGAGACGAGAAAAAGACAATGAATATAATGGAACTAATATAACTGCAAGGGTGGAATATGAATAAAAATACACCAATCAATCTTTGGATGTTGATGTAATTGACCTCCCTAAGCTTTAATACACAGGCTTACATGCTTGACATTCAGTTTTTACCTGTAGAAATTTCTTATCCGTTTTGAACAAGTGCGCGATGTATTCGTTCGTTGAGCTTTTCATGAGCTCGACGACGTCCATCGACAGTTGATCTTTGTTCTTGTCCATGAAATTTGCACTTTCGTAGCCCACGGGCCCTGCGAAATGCTTCACGACGAACCAGCTCTGTCTAGTCCGGATCACGTCGAAACGGATGTGCCCAGAGTGCTGCTTCACTAGCTTGTTCACGAAGCCTTGATCACTCCCATTCGGTACCATACACTCTTCGTCGAGCATCGCGAAAATACCCGTTGGCTTTTGCTCCAAAAGATCCACTGAGGCCTGGTTGTCCGGAAAGTCCAAGGGGTCCCAGGGGATACCTAGAATGCGATTATGTTGTGTCCAAGACCAAGTCCTAGTCCAGTTTTTGTTAATCAAAAAGCCGATCATGCTGGTGTCCAACCAGTAAGTTACGCTAGAGGACTATCAGCAGTTACATAATTCTTTTGCTTTTCTTGGTCGTGCACTCGCAACGGCAACGCATTAGGTTAGGAAGCATAGTTGTGCGTCTGTATCATATAGAATCAATGTACCTACTTAGTTGCACCTTACAACTACTCCCTCACATTTGATCGACCACACAGCTCGTGAAAAGAGAGAACATGTAGTCAATTGCCGTGCTAGAAGTCGATGTGTACCTTCCCGATTATAGAGTGACTCCTCGAGTTTGAAGACAAACTCGTTGAAGAATTGCTGCAATCGTTCGTTTGTGTAGTTGATACAGATTTGTTCGAAAGAGTTTATCTTGAAGCATTCGAAACCGAAGATATCGAGAACGCCGCAGAAAAGGTCCACGTCTGTTCGATATCCGATACTCTCGTTTGTTTTTTGCACCACGTCTATGAAAACGCGGCCGTACAGGTAACGCGCCGCTGCGTCCCTGCACGCCTCTGCCTGCTCTGTTCGAAGATCCGCGACAACACTGCCTTCAGTTGCTGTCTTGATTGTTTTGTGGCTGCACGCGTGCGCGAGCTGCTCCGCCGTCACCCCTAGACATTTGGCTGCCTGCGCCATGCGTTCCGCCGTATCGGCCGAAACGACTGATGCCTCCGAATCTTGTGGCGCTTTCTCGAACGTGACCGATCCGAGATGCAGTGCCGCACAAACACAAGCTAATATCGCGTTGATTTGCGACTCTGAGATGCCGATGGTGAGCATCGCGTTTAACGTGTCCTCAAATTGTGCTTGATCTGACACATTCTTCAATTGCCAGCACGAGGAGCGCGTCAAGTATCGAAAATTTGAGTACGCTCCGAACCCACTCAAATCAAATGTCGCTGCGCGTGCATCAGTCCGAAGTTGCGGGAACTGATTTGGAATTCAACATGAGGTTCTAATTGCGTGTACAAACATAGTTACATGAGTGTTGATGTTGGAAGATGTCATGATGTTGAAGCAGAAGTTCTTGAGTCAAAAATAGAAAGAGAGCTTTTGTTTCGAAATTCATAAGAAAGTACCTGATATGTGAGCTTGTCGCCAAGACTTGGCGGCGTGTCACCCGCAACTGCAGAAGCCGCTGCGCACGCTTGATAAAAAAGGTGGAAATTTCGCTCGCCTTCCTGCTGCTCAGTAACGCGGACCTTTTCTAGGAGGTAAGTGTGGATTCTGGCTCCGCAAAGTCGGTAACCAGTGGTGCCGCTTCCACTAGGCTTGAATTGCAATTCGATAAATTTTCCGAAACGAGAGGAGTTATCGTTCCTGAAGGTGGGGTTACAAAACGGAAATGTGCAGCTGAAGCAAACACAGGTCACACACAGATGAGAAAGTCTGAAACAGCTTCTTCTATTTGGACGAGGCGAATAAACCGATCACAAAGAGGAAGACTCATGTCATCTACTTCTAACAACTAGGACTCGATCTAGAAGTTTTCATGATTACGTAATAGGGTGGTATATCGGCTCGTCACTACCTGAGTGTCCTCGCATTACCGAATGCCTCGAGAAGAGGGTTACTCTCCAGCACCTGTCGCTCGACATCTGAGACCCCTGATTCGCCTGCTCCGGCTAGGGCGAGGAATTTCATCACGAACTTCGTCGTTTCCGTCTTACCCGCACCACTCTCACCACTAATCAATATCGTTTGGCTGCTGTCTCCCTCGCAGAGCCCCTTGAAACTTGCAGCCGCGGTGGCATAGACGTGCGGTTTCGCGAGGTTGTCGCCGCCCGCAATGTAGGACTTTAGTGTTTTCAGCGAATACAGGTCTGAAATCGTTTTAAACGGGTTCACAGCTATGAGAATCGGTCCCGTAAACGTGTAAATTTTGTCAATGTCGAAACGCATTTGAAGCGAATGCAGCACTGCGGGCTCGTGCAAGTGCGTCAGCTGAGTCAGATCGTCGAGCGCGACGAGGCCTGTGGGAGTATCCATTGAAAATGATGAAAGCGATAGACATGATACAACACAGGGACATTTTTCGATTAACATGCCCGTCAATCCATTGGATCCAGATAGCAAGCATGTAGAAGTACTGGTTCTGCTTCTGGTGCGACAGTGAAAAAAAACAACAAATTTCATATATAAAAAATTTCACCCTCAGCCGTGTAGAGATCGCGACTTCGCAAGTAGACCTGGTCTTTTGCAGGGTTCACGACGATTTGATCGTTTGTTGTTTCGAGTTTGACGATAAGTTCGGTTTTACTCGATGACAGCACTTCTGCAGCCTGCCAAACCTCCTCCTCAGACCTGATCCAGATGAGAGTTCCTGCCGCGTAGGCGTCGTCTCCTGAGGAGCCCGTGGGCTGCGCAGGATCAACCATTGTGTTTATCGACGGCATACAGGAGGCGTGGTCAGAAGGATTCTCGTTCAAGAACAAATACCACTTGATTTATTAGGGACGAGCATAAAATCAAAGCAGGCTCTCAGGAGGTGTAGGCGGTTCTTTCTTACACGTGTTCAATTTTTTGAAAATGCGAACTATGCTGCCGATGCCTGCAGATGTGAAATGTATTCTTTCCAGTCGTCTTGCTCTTGAGACGTTGACAGTGTTCGTATCCACCGTTTGGAGGTCCGGCTCACGGCGCTGTGCGTCAAGGGTCTGGAGTCGAAAGCCGGAAGAGGCTAACCTGGTGCCTTAGCCTTGTAGCACGTCTTCGTCACGAATTTTACTGGTGAGTTCAGAAGGAAAAAATCGGCCCTCTCCAGATGACTCGTCGTCGTTGCTTCGAATCACGGTACAGCGAGCGGCGCTCAACACCACAGTTAACGTCTCATTTGAGAATATGCGTAACGGAGTTTATGTGCAATACTGGCGCGACGGTTAAGATCGGCACGTAAAGGAAATAGTCGCTGCGCAACTTCACCCGCACTGCGCTTTCGTATTGATTCGTGACCTGAGTGCAGTTAAACAGGCTGATGGTACCACAAACACTGCGGCTTATCCAGATAATCCTGAAAAGCAGAGCCGAGCAGCTCTTGCTAGTCGTTAGTGGAGCAGTGTCTTGTCACCTCATCAGTTTGGGGCGTCCTGGTCCCGCTGGCAGCAGCAGGCACGACTGTCGGTCACAACACGTCATAATTTATCATCACATTGCTCCACTTACCACCTCACCCTCATCTTGCTCGTTTTGATTGGCAAGGAGATCAGACATAATTCAAAAATGATCAGAGTCATGTTTGATCCGCTGGGCAAGCACCATATAGGGGAACAACGTCTCATGATAAGTTAATTGGAGAAAGAGACGATGAGTATGAGTAAATGTGCGAGAAGTATTTTCATTATAGACAAACAAGCCATAAACAACTGGTTGCGATACATAGCGTCATGGTCATGATTTAGCCGATTAACACACAGGTATATCAACGTGCCATGCTTCTTCTTTGTGTCCTCGTCTCCACCAGAATCTTTGTCCTAGCCGTCCTTCTACTTGGCTTTTTATATCTGCCTCGACACAGCTCCTTCCTGCCTTCGTAGGGGAAAGACTAACCAACATAGACAACATGCATGATTGCAGACACAGATTATTTAGGACGCGATCACATGTAGATCATCTACATGATTCCATGTCACACGCGAAAATACTTAGAATTCCCAATCGCGCGCGAATATATAAGGTGTAGCTGACGCGGCTTTCCTTTAGATTTACGCTTTATTTCTCTTTTTCACCTTCTCAACGTAAGCCCTCTGAGTCGTCCAAATAAATATGACAGAGACATCTTTTCTATTCACAAAGTTAGCCAACTCAATGAATGCTGCGACTCTGGAAATGAACACATGGAGTCTGATAACGATCTTTCCTTCTACGTCTATATTGGAGGACAAGCGATTAGCTCACGGTCACGACCGTTCAATAAATTCGTCTTCCCACGAGCATCGGCTCCAAACGCTCTCGTTTCTGAAACAACTTTTAACATGATAACATTATGCGTAGCGTCGTGTCAACAATGAATGACTTCTCTACCACCTCCATCACCATGTTCAACAACAACAACAAAAAAGTTGTTGATAAAGTTAAAGTTCAAGTTCTTGCGTCTATGAAAATGACAGCGGAGTTCGCTAACCATTTACTCATTTTAATATTTTCGTACACGTGACATCCAGTTCGTGACACTGCATCTGAGCGTGAGGATAAGGGGAAATGCCTTGGCAGGAGCTTGTGACAGCTTCGCTAGAATTCTCCGCAGAGTTCATCAAACCTGCCCAATCGCAGCCGCGCCACAACGGCTGGGCCTGGGATGGGAAGCGCGTCGAACGTTTAGCTCATTATGTGTGCTTGTAAGAAGGGCGTACAACGTAGTACACCCGCGGGGGCCTTGCAAGAGATCAACAACGGGCTTAGGGTTGTCGATCATGAATATGGTGCGCTGGTATGAACAAGATGAAGAGACGCTCGCTGCGTGAAATTCGTGATCGTAGTATGTGTGTAGACGTAGAGGGAATAGCCCTTGAACTACTAAGCGACCGAACCCGAATGCTCATCTTCATCAGCAGGATCAAAAACGCGAACATCAATCCGATGGATCCGATTGCTTTTTCCAAATACGAATACAAATAACGTCAGGCTCGCCTTCTTTTTGCACTATCCACTTCATCTCCATTGTTTCAGCGTCCAAGATCCGTCTGTTCATGTTTGAGATGTAGATCTTCATGATTCGGATTTCTAATTTACTTGATAGAAGGATGGGAAGTCAGGATGGGAAGTGGTCTAAGTGAGGATGCGGCGGCACGATCATGCCAGAGTCAGGTGAGGAACGGCTGGTAAAAAATGAAATTCGAACGGAGCCGCAGCCCCGATAAAAAAGCACTTTGCTGTCAGTGTCACGTCCATCTCCACGAACAACATTAACTCTAGCGAACTACGGCTAGTAAGCTGTAATAGATACGCAAGAACAAGTACCTTTTGATCACGTCGACCTGCCCCGGTCTGTGTTTCAGCTGTACGCAGACAGCATCTCCCTCGAAGTAACTTCGAGTCATTGCCTGGCCCATTGGGCCCTTCATGTCGCGCTCTATGCCGTCTAGTGGGAGGTTGAATTCCATGGAGCCTGCTACGCCGCCGACGTGGCCTACTTTCATACTGTTCGATTCGTCGTTGAAGGAAAAGCGATGCCGGGATTTCCCGACTCCGAAACCCATTACTTTTGCTACCTGTTTAGCGTCGCAAGCAAAGATATTTTGATCACAACCATCATCCAAAACAAATGTTGACTCTTCTGCATTCCTTATTTGATCCGCTTCAACAATGAAAAGATGATAGGGTGAGCCAGACAATTGCTACCAACGCCAACAGCATTTTTCATCAGATTTGATAAAATTTCGTTGCAACTACGAGTATTTCAAAGAGTCACATTTCGAGACCATTTTTATTAAATATTTGTAGTACTTTTCTTGCGATATATGGCGCGCCTGACGCCCTCATGACATCTTCAAATCCTTCCTGGGAAACGTTGAGCCACTCTCCAGTCAGTTGGTCCTTCAAGCTTTGTTCTGGCGATACAGTAGGTGTGCCACCAGAAGACGCGCTCTTCGCCTTCGTACCGTCTGCGCTAGCGGTGCTTTTGCTCGTGGTTGTACAAGCGGTTGTGCCATTCTCCTTCTGTGTTGTTGATGACGCGACACCACCCGCTAATCGAAAAGGTGCATCTACTTTTTGCTTTGTCGCATCCAACGAGCTGGCGCCAGAGGCGGCAGTGCTACAACCGCTGCTTGGGCATTCTTTTAAGCCTTCTTTTTTCCGTTTTACGGAGTCAACAGGCACAACATCAGCTTCATCATCTTCTTCTTCTTCTGCGTGGCCAGTTATTTTGTCGATGTGCAGCTGTACTAGCGATGGCGAAAACCTCGAGAGCTTTTCTATGTCATCGCGGTCATCGCCGACAACGAGCTCAGCTTCATCATCTGCACCTGGATGGTCGTCGGGGATTTTCGTTTAGCTTTAATGATTTAACCAACTCCATCATCTAGAAGTTGTACTTTTCGAAAGTGAAGAAATGACTTCTCGACGTGTCGAGTGCAACTTGGTATTCCATTTATTTCACATCATCAATGTGCGTTTATGAAATACCATTGACAAGAAAGCCTCCACGCTGTCTGGAGCCTTCGATCGGTCCGCACCATGCCTCTACTCTCTTCGCAGGCAAGCACGGTGTGAAAAGCCACGCGAGCATCCTATCTTTATGATGTCGCGTTCGCAGAAGTGGGTCAGGTTTTATTTGTACCCTCGTCAATAAGAACTCAAGATGAAAATGAAGAGGTTGATTGTTTATTAAAAGCGAAGGATTTAAGCTTGGTGGCTCGTCCAAAATGCAACAACGTCTTCTGAGCTTTAGCCTGTCTACTCTCAGCTTCTTGAGTTGGATCATGAAAAAAATGGTACGCTTCGTTCACTTGCTCACTCACAAGATTTAGGGACACTTCTTGTTCTTTCTCTCCAGCTCTATCTCCGAGCGTCTGATATTGTTCATCTTCGTCTATTGTCTTCATCTCCGCAGATTTCCGCATGAATGCGATTCCGTGATTAGGACTAAGTACCTATCATGTTGAAGTTGATTTTGTCTGTGTGAACACGACAGGTATCACCAAATATCGTCCTCTGCTTTGAACAGAGAATCACGCGCATCATACCCGCAGTGGATGCGAGCGAGATGATCTGCATCATACCCGCAGCGGATGCGAGGGAGATGATCTGCTTTTCGAACGCAGATCATCTGATTCAGAAAGGCGGCTTTGCCTTTTTTGACATTGCCCGGGATTGAGAACAGATTATGATTAATGCGAAAACTCTTCTCCAGCATAGCTTTGTTGCTGAAGATGTCAAAAATAGTTGTGAAAGTTCCTCCTTGTTGTTGATACTAGATGATTGGTAATTAGTTCATCAGTTCATCGTGTTGTTGTAGGTTATTCTTATTCGATTTGAATACGGTTACAAGTGTGTTCCATGCGCATGGCAATTCTCAAATATTTGTTTCCGAAGCTTTTTGTTCTCAATAGAAGTAGTCCAGGAGATGTAGTGACCGCTTGTCCTCATTCAAGTACTTACCTATATGGTTGGGGCTGAAAAAATGATTAGTTTCAGTATATTTTATAGAATAAAAGGATCTTATTTAGAATTGGACAGTAGATGTAAAAATGTTGGCAGTAGCAACATCTCCCGGTGTACTAGCGACAATGAAATATTTCAAATCCTCGCCAAAAATAAAAAACAGTTGAAGTGGAGGTTGTGTTCTCAGTTTTACTTCTTGCCCTTTTTGTTGTTTCCAGCTTTGGCCGCCTTCTTGCTCTTCTTGTTATTTACCACTTCCTCCTCCATGTCAAAGTCCTGTGGGCTGCCTGACATCGATGCCTTTTTATTCGCAGGTCTTTTATTTCCCGTGCTAGCCTGCTCCTGGGGTTCCGCATTTCCCGATGCGGGTGCCTCACCCACCTCAGCTGCTGGTTGATTTGCCTTTTTTCGACCTCTTCCTTTTCCGGTCCGCTTTCCGCCTTCACCCATATTGTTGAGGAGCACAGTAATACGATTCACGTTCACGTCATGTGCTCCCTCGCGCTCGGCCATCTGCCGCAGGACTGACACATTCTTTTCCTGTAAGAAGACATCGTTAGATCGTACTTTTCGTTCAGGACCCAAACAAGGGCAAATCAAAGGACACGCACAGTCATGGGCATGGCTTCGATGCATAAGATGATGAAAACGCTTGGTCACACTCACACGCACGCCAGAAGTGATAACAAATCAACAGCAAATGCTAGTACAGCCGCATTTTGAGACATTCATATCGATATCTGTCAGATTTGATTCGGATTTACTCTTACTAAATAAAAAAACATGTTAAGAAATACCGCATCGACGCTAAACTCTTCTGCGATAGACTTCCACATCGGCAGCGGAAACTTGATTTTGAGGCCGCCTGACGCGCCCTGCGTTTCGTCGCCTTTGTCACCGACGCCACCCAATGTGCGGCCTCCTTTATCGACTTTATTTTCGTTGGGCTCGTATTCTCGGCAGCGGTCGTCGGTAAGATTGTACTCCTCTTTCAGAGCTTTCTTCAAAAGTGTCAGAGCCGCGCTCGAGACGGTCACTGAAAAGAGGTCTAACTTATCGACTGCTTTTCCCTCCGCTTGCTCGTACTGCGATACTTTGCTGTCGGCATGGAGTGTCGTCCATCGCGTAATATGGTAAACCAGGAAAAGAGGCTCCGCCTCGTGCTGGAAGGGTAAGGCTCCTATGACGCAGCAGACGAACTGCACGAACCTGTACCCTCTTTGTCGCGTACACCAATGTATCAACCGGCGGGGTAAGGATCATCAACATCATGATTGAGCTCGTCTTCCAAGTACTAGTACTAGTACCATAAATGAGACAATAAAATCACTAGTACAACTACAGTAATTAAGCAAGGAAAAAAACATCAATACAGTGCTCGATAGAGGTAGGCTCTCGGAAGGTCTTGCCATTCGGGCACCCTCTCAGTGAGTTTTCCGATGACGACAGCTTCAAGGCTTTTGAACTGCGGAAACCGGTTGTCCCAGCTCTCTTTGTGGCCTATACTCGCAACTTGATCCATCAATGCCTTCGCTAAATGAAAGGGGGTGGACGAGAATGTGCACGTGGATGGCGGTCTTGTCGTTCTTTACCAATGCGATTCTAAACATGGTTCAGTCGTATTTTTCTTCTAGTGGCAGCTCGTGGAAGAAGGAAAGATGCTAGTAGAAGACCACTGCAAAAGTTCGTTGGAAATAATTCCTTATCCCACACGTTGACACAATTTCGCCGTAAAAGAAGGGTTCTCTGATTCCCTTTTTTTTCTGAAAGTCTTGATACATTTGCGACATTGCGACGAAATGCGTTGGGAGGATGTCGTCCTGTCCTCCGTAGACGGCTTCACTTCGTAAGAGGGTGAGAAACGCATTGCTGAGACAGTCCGCAACCCGCGACAGCAACATCTGAGGCCGGCTTTGCAGCATCTGCGTTGCTAAATCTGTCGCGCCCTTCGGCACCTCCCCGATCTCGAAGCAGAGACCAACCAGTCTCGGAAACACGTTCATGGGGTTCAAAAGACCCTGATTGTGGAGCTCGCGGATAATGCCAGTCGCGTCTCGTCTGCGATCATTGTCCGGATGCTCGAACAGCAAGGTCAAGGCGTTGTCCAAGTGCGTTTGCAGTGGACTGGAGCTTTCTGCAGCGGAGCATTGCCCCTTGCGGTCGCTCTTGTCGGCATCAGTGAACTTAATATCTGACTCCTTGTTAGCAGCATCGCCGAAGTAGACAAGGAGGTCCAACAACGATTTGATCCCGCGTCGAACCCAAGCGTCGGGCCGAAAGCCGGTGGCAGAGTCAAAGCCCACTTCGTCCGTTCGCTCGAGACCCAGCAAGTTAATGAGGGTCGGATCATCGCCACGACTAGCATCTCCACTGACGGAGCCGCGCTGGGCACTCCCTGGTCTAGGTGTGGCGACTTTCTCGAGGCCACCACTGGGTTTCCGCTCTGCAGGAGCCTCAGCGCCATTCGCTGGTGGAGGAGACGTTGAGTCTTTCGATGCGTCTGATGATGAGCCAGCCTTGGGATTCTTAGCGGCGTCAACAGTTTCTTTTGCGTCTCCTGTTAGTCTCGGTATCTTTGGCCGTCGCGCGTGCTCTGCCTCGATCGGCGCGCTGTGTGCTCCCTCTATCTAGAATTCGAATAATCAAAAACTCATTCCTCACGACTCACAGCAGATCAAGCAAGAAGACAAACTTAGTAAAGCCTCTCCTCGGCCTCCCTTCTACTCAATTAGTTTACGCAACTTCTAGTGAATTCATGCGTACTACGAGATCGTGTAGAAATGAGTTTGAGTTCAGTTAGCTGTTCTTGATATGAAGTCGAGGTCGTCTAGAACTGAGCTCAAGTTACATATGCTGGAGCTTCATGTGAGATTGTATTCTTGATGAAGTACAATAAGACTATAGATTAAGTATCTCTGACTTAATGTAGTGCTTCCTCATCGTCCATCGCATCGTGGAAAACATCGTCTTCGTCGTCTTTTTCAGATGCTACGTCGATCATTTCGGCGTCTTCCTGCTCTTCGCCATCGTGTACGAAGTTTTTGGCATTCTGGCGTGCGAGAACGTGTTCAGTGTCATGCTGTAGTGCATGTCTCCATGCGTCTTGCACTAGTTTTTCTCTTGCAAACTGGCGGTGCGTCATGAGAAACCTACCTAGGCAAGGCAAAACCACTGGTGAATAGCGCTCGTCGTCATGCTCGTACAGGGCTAAAAGCAGTTCTTTGAGCGTTTTGGCGAACGCTGGCACCTCATCGCTGCCTTGTTTTACAGTACGTGGCTTCTTGCGACCGAAGCAGCCGCTGGCGTGCATTGTCTTCCGCCTACTCGCGGATAGAATTAGAGCGGAAAACGATCTGCATTTCCGGTTTGCATTTCTTCTAAACCTATTGATAAGAAGGGAACGGTGAGAGCTGACTTGTCGAAATCATTGAATCTTATTCATTGCGCCTTAATAGAATACTCCCGTCCGCTTCGTCCACTTTGATGTTCTGCGCAATGGTTGACAATAAAACCATTAAACGTGCGGTTACGAGACATTGCTGAGTTTCTGGCATCTTCTTGTTTTTCACAGACACATAGATGGTCCACAACGCCTTCATTCCCATCTCAACCCACGTCCAGATAAGACCGTCCCAGTCACCGCCGAGAACCTTCACAACCGCACACAAACAGGTTGTAGCTGCTACAACAGACTCCATCGGCTGTAGAAGAATCATTTGCCTCAGAAATTGACACAGCTCCGGGACATTCAGGGCGCTGTAGCAACTGTGTGTGATTGAGATTGTAAGTGCCCAGCGATAATCTGCGTTTTTTGCAGCCCAGCTAGAGTGTGCCGCTATGTATAGAAATACATGCCCAGAAAGCGGGCCCATCAAGGGCCCGCTGCACTGGGCATAGGTTAGCAACTACTAAGCAGATGACATGCCAAACGAAGAAAGTCGCGGAGTCACCAAGCTAGCTACGCGCGCGGATTTGTCTAGACGGACATCGTGCGCCCGCATCATTGCGCAGCTACTGTCTGGCACTCGCGTGCTTTTTCCGAGAATGTGTGGGGTCGCGCAAATAAATTCACGAGAATCCGCGGGACCTCCACGAGAATCTAGCAAAAGAGGAGAGCTTTCTTGGAGCTTGCTAGAATGAATCAAGCTGGCCACGACTAAGCTAGGCGAGGCTGGCTTCGAATAAAGTAGCACGCGTAGATGCTGGCCATGGCTAAGCTAGCAAGCCAGCCAGCTGGCTATGGGTAAGCTAGCAAGGTGGCTATGGCTCAGCTAGCAAGCCGGCAACGGCTAACCAAAGCTAGGAAGCTGGCCATGGCTATTAAGCTAGCAGGCTAGCTATGGCGAATCTAGCAAGCTGGCTATGGCTAAGCTAGAAAGCTGGCTATGGCTAAGCTGGCAAGCTGGCTATCGTTATGGCAAGCTCAGCTAGCAAAGCGCACAGCTTGGCCTATTGTGCTCTTCTAAATTCTCAGGGAGGACCTCGTAAGGGGTTGAGGCAGCCCTTAAAGAAGGGGCTAATATTAGCCTAACTTTAATATTACAAGTGCTCCCCGAAGGTTAAGCTTAAGGAGCTCCCTTAAGGGCCATTTTTTTCCCTTAAGAGAGGCCTATAATGGATCATTTGTGATTAAGATTATAGAGCCGTATAATAGAAATCTCTTGAACAATGCCATTTCCTTAAGAAGGCTTCCTTAAGGAGACTCCTTAATAAAAATAGTAGCAAAATTGCTTACACTAGTAATTTTCTATCAGATATCAGAATAATTTATAAGCTTTCGTGGCGTGCGTGGCATGGAGTGCATGGATCACATGGAGTAGCATGGAGTGGCAAGAATCTTGCCAGCCCCCACTTCTACTCCATGCACCCCATGCGTGAAAATTTTGCGGGATGCCCTTCGGGCACCCCTTTGCCCGAGACTCGTCCGCTTCAGCCCTGTACTGCAACGATGAGACGATGGGGCGGTCGACTCGAGGACGAAGCACCACGCCCACACTGGCCGGCAGTCCGGGCTTGCTGCTACATAGGTTTAGGCGCCCTGGCACACATTGCTGCCCCTGGTGGTCGTTGCCAGGTACTTCGGTGCCCGAAAATTTCGGCAAAGGGCCCAGCAAGTCGCATCCTCGGGAGGTTCACTCCTCTTCCGGAGCAAGCCTTGCTACTGCTGCACCGCTCTAGGCAACCACACGGGGCTGACCCATGCAAAAAGTTGAAGAGGGGGGCTGTGTATGTGTGTCCCCGGGCTCAACCAGGGCGCAATACCCATCCCCGACCTAGGAACGCGAGGGGGGAACCTCTCAGCCCCGGCGGGACCCCTTTTGGCGGGGTCTGCCGGGCTGAAGGGGCGCCTTTCCTGCATGTACCCCGCAGAACCGGAGGCCGGGGGGGCTCGTCGAAGGCCGGAATCTCAAGCGGGAACGGCCCGAGGCTCACAGTGACGCCCCCTACTGGGTCGGCAACCATAGAAAGCGGACAGGCGAGGGGGGACGGCCTCTCAGTCCTGGGCCGATTTTGCGTTGCGCCGCTGCTCCATCGATCGACAGGAGGGGAGCGGCTGATGGCAGAGGCTAGCGCGCCACCTCGTGCTCCATGCACTCCATGCGTGACACGCGGCCACCCCATGCACTCCATGCGTGGGAGTGGCGCAAGTGCTCCATGCACTCCATGCCACTCCATGCACCATGCGTGCTATAAACTGCTCTGAGATATTCACTATCAGACCTAAGCTCGTGACTATGGCTATGCAGGTTTCGTTACAACTTAAGTACCTTCTGCCCGACTGGTTGCTTTCGAAGACGTTGGCCATCAGGTAGCACACTTGAGTTGCTACATAAACGTTCTCATCAGTCGAGTTTTTGTCTAACCGAACATAGAGCGTCAAGCCCTTCAGCTGTTGCGCGTAGGCGTCTGGTTGAATTGCTGAAAACGACTGCATTGTTACCTGAAAAATTCATGCTTGTAAAGGAGTTGAAGCATTATATTATCTAGGGTATATCATTATCAATATCTATTTTATTAAGTATCTTCTAGCAGCTTCAAGAAGACGAGCAAGCCAAGCGAATGGAAAGGCTGGTCCTGGTGCTGGAACAAGAAGAGTTAGAAGAGTATTAAAAAAACCCATGAACTAAGAGCGGGAACTCAGTTTCCGGACCTGGGAAGTTCAATTTATCTAATCTGTGCATGTTCATAGAGATAGTTGTACCAAATACGCGCATGTTTCTTCCCAGGTGTTGTCTTTGTTGCAAAAACATTCGAAGACTTTCGTTGCCCAGCTCGAAATCATACTTTTCTTTGTGTCGCCGTGAACTTGCATCGTTGAGGAGTTGATGAGTTGTTGAAAGAATTCCTTATCAATTCCGCTCTGAACTGACTCGTAGACGACGTAGCTAAACTGCTTGCACATCTGCGTCGTGATCTCGAATACGGCACCGGCACCCCCTATCCACTGCTCGTCGGACGGAAACCAGAGACTGACGAAGGCCTCAATAACTTTGCCCTTGATAAACAGGTTGTCGCGCGACCGTCGCAACAATTCGACCGCAACAGCGGCTACGTCTGGGTGTTCACGGTTCGTCACTATGAATTCTGCTAAAATCTGGCAGCTCTTCCGTCTCACTGACGTGCTGGTGTCGTTTATGCGTTCCCGAATGGCCTTGTAATACGTCGCAAGCATATTCGCATACTCCTCCCGACTTCGCATGTCTTCGTCCTCTAGCTCGATAAAATTTCCGATAAGGTCTAAGGCAGCCGTGCGTACCCAGCTGCTTTCATCAGTCAGTCTCACGTCAAGTAATCGCACTACGCGGCTGTCGGTGATCATTTCTAAATTCTCAAGCGTTAGAAGAACTGAACAGCGATGCTTCTTGCCACGATCAAAAACCACAACCAACTCATGCACAACTACAGCCTTGGATGGAGAGTCAAGGTCAGGAATATGCTAGTTTTTCTTCAGTCATCCTTTAGTACTCTTTTCTTCTACTTCTACTTGCATTAGAAACAAGAATAACATCAACGTCAGCATAACTTGAAAACGGCGTTCATTCCATTGATAGCTGTTCGACGCAGTGACGCTAATGGAGAGCTCCCACACTGCATCAGGGATCGGAAGTCCGCATCTGCTTTCTCTGTTCGGTTGAAGAGTACCACTGCTTTCTTAAAAAGTGTGGAGACTGTATCCGAGATCAAACCTATATGCTCGATCGTTCGTCGCTCAGTCACATTTGCGACGCTACCAGGCTGGTCTAGGCCATCCGCAAATATGCGAAGCAAGGCGTCGTTGAAGCTCTGCGTCTCCTCCGTGTTCTTGTGAAGCCAGTAACAGATCAGGAAGGAGCGTGCAAAAACTTCGTGATCAGGAGGAATGACACAGTCCCGAAATCCGACCTTTAGGTGATTTTTCGCGACGACCTGCGATGCTGGATTTTTCGTAGTGGATGAAGACGAGCCTCCTTCAGCTTCCTTCGCAGTTGACGGTGACTCTGCAGCTGCTGCATTTGCGTTGTCAGCTTGCTCAGCGCTGTCCGTCGGCTCCTCCTTCTTCACGGCAGCCTTGCTGGCTTTCGCGCCATTCTTGGCTTTCGGCTTTGCTGCTGCCTTTTTCATTGGTCCACCTTTTTTCATTTTGCTGCCCCCTGTTTCTTCTTGGTCCTCTGCTAAAATGTCATCTTCATTATCTCCCCCGTCGTCGGCTGCAGCAGCGCTGTTTCGCTTCATTTTGTCATCCGCTTGCTTCTCATCTTTGGTTTTGCTCTTCTCTTCCTCCTCTTCTACTTTTTCGATGAGGTCCTTCGGTGGGATGTAGCAGCGCCCGCCCTGACCGCAACACGTTGCCAAATGCCGCAAGATGAGGAGTTGATGCTGCCACAAGATATTCCCTTCCATCATCTCCTCTGTCAGGACGTCTTCGTACAACGCTGGTTTCTCTTCTAGCATGGCATCGTACATTCTCCAGCAGCAGTGATGAATGTGCTCGTATTCTGTGGGCATCGGAGCCGGGTCTTTGTCGTCCTTTTGCTTCATTTTCATGGAACGCCCCGCTTTTGGGCTCCCAGGTCGGCCGGGAGCCGAATCGAGGTCGAAGTGGGAGCCTGCTTCTGGTCGTTTCACGCCGATGAGTGCCGGGTCAAACTTGATTTCCGCAAGCTCTGCGTCCTTCACCAGGCCTCCTTCAGCTCCACCTTCTGCTGCGGCACCTTCGCCCGAGGTGCCGGTCTGGCCTTGTTCCTGCTGCTCCTCTTTAGCTTCATCTTTCGCGGGAGCAGCTCCGTCGACCCCGTCTAGATCTAGGCCTTCGCCGTCTAGATTGTTCTGCTGATCGACGTCCATCGCATCTGCATTTCCGAGATTATCCCCGTCGCCGTCAGCTCCCCGCGCCTGCTCCGCCTCATTTCCGTCTTCCTTCATGAACTCATCAAGATCATCATTCTTGTTCTCCTCTGCTGCTTGTTGTAGTTGTTTCGAGTACGTCTTCATCTTCTTCGTATACGGATCTTCCCATTCCTCGCCTCCGCTGCGAACCTCTCGATGCCAGCTCGCGATTGTCAAAGCAAGCATCTTGCAGGACAAGTCTCGCACAGACGCGTCATAATCCTTGTTCGTCGAGAAAAACCTAGAACGATGAAGTTTAGGCTGACTACGATTTGAAACTGCGAAGAGAAAATGAGCAATCCGTTAAAAAGTTATCTTGCAATTTTCTTTTTTGTCTTCCATGAGTGGTCTGAGCCTATCATGTTTTGGCACCGCATTTTACATTTAGAATTTACGTGTATTAGATACCTAAGCAGTTTCTCGAAGGTTTCGAGCACGAAGCAGGCGACCGGAAGGTCTGGGAGGCGATGCGCTGCGTCGATAATCTCATGTATCGTGTGCTCGAGTAGCTCCTTGTGTTCGTCGGAGAGTGCTCTTGATTTGCTTGTACTCGGTCTGAACAGATTTTTAAGGAATTTGTGAACGAATCCTGTCGCCATTCTCTGCAACTCCTGCCACTGTGCTGCGAGTTGGTCTCGAGTTACGGCCGTTGAGTCGAAGCTTGCGGCAACGTCAAACGGGTTGCAGGCACACTGAAACAGCCGCAGCCATAATCGCGTCCAGACTGTGAGACCTGTTGATGGCGCCACGAACTCTTTTCGCATAGTTTTTTTGTGTGGTATCTTCGAGACTCCGCCAAGCACTTCCTGAAAAACTGACTGCCGCAGATCCGGGACGCGCGAGAAGAAAGAGCAGACTAACTTTTCAGCCGCATCGCACAGTCGAATCGTGGTGGCACAGTAATAGAAAACGCCAACAGTCAACACGATCAGCTGTTCAACAAGGGCAGAAGGCATCGCGCGCATACGTCGTTCCACGTACTCGTGCAGGAGCACTGTTGAGTGATTATGTGGATGAATAGGAGTCGCTTATCAGATGGTGAAGTGTAAATGTGAAACAATGAATCACCAGACAAACGAAATCGATATTTTCTTCTCGTTCTACAAAAACAACATAGAAATGATTGAAAAAGACGATCACATCAAGATGCAAATTTGAGATAGATCTTACCGAGCACATCCGCGGAAGCTTTCTCCAGTTCTTCTTTCATGTAGGCGTCAAATTCAAGGCCCCACCGGTTCGCGTTTGTCTCCTTGTAGTCGTAACAGCACTGAAGGAGCTGCTTAAATATTTGCTTGACGCTCTGCACCATATCTACGTGAATGTCTTCTACGGGCAGCGTCATTGGAATATACTTAATCGTGAGCAGCTCCAAGTAGCACTTCGTTGCCTGCAGCGGAAGGATCCTGCATTGAATGGAGAAAAAGAGGGTCAACAACATCTTTCCTACAGTGAGTAGGAGTACTAATATAGTACACCTGCACTTCCAGCAGGGCTGCCGCTAACAACGTTGAAAATGAGGTAGTACGGTAATCGATTTGAAGCAGGCTACATGTAAGTACATGCATGATGATAACACAGTTGCTGAATTTCGCAATGCGTATCAGGTAGGAAATAATATTGCCGGTACCCAAAGCACTCAACCGTATTGAGTTCCATGGTCTTCGCCTGGGATGCTGACTCGGTTTTCTTGGACGTCCCTAGCCTGATGAGCTTGTGAAGGGTCGGAAGCAACATGCCGCATACTTCTCGAAGAAGCTTGGTCTCGTAGGCTTCTCTATCCTCGACAATAGCTGCTTTCATGAATGCTGCTAGCTGGACTGCCTCAGGGTCGGTTTCCTTCTCGTCCTCGGCTTTCGCAGCATCTGAAACGTCGTCAGGAGGCGCAATAGGCTCATTTTTGATCTGCTTTCCGCCTGCTTTTGCTTTCGCCATTTTCTTCTTGCCACCTGCTGCTTCCTCTTGTTTCGTGGAAGGGCCGGCCGCCGACAGCTTTCTCTTCTTACCCGGTCTGTTCGATTCCGTCTCTTCATCCTCGTCTGGTAGTAACCGTTCCTTCCTGTTTTTTGATGATTTGCTCCCTGTCGTACTTCCCTTCGCGGACGCTATGCTCGAAGACCTGCCTCGTTTTTTCGTGTCGTTTTCAGCATCGTCTTCTCCTTTTTCCTTTGCGAGGAGGTGGTCAGGCAGCTCTTGGCCGGGTCGCAGAATGGTCACGCCGTGTTTCCATGACAGCTGCTTCACGTCACCAAGTGTGGTGAGGAGCTTGCGCAAAACTCGGTCACCAGCCGCATTTTCCGGCTCTTCAACGTTGTAAGTCTTTACAAAGTCCGAAGCCGCCTTCTTCAACACTTGCAGCTTCGGAATATGTACGGACATTTTTCTTGAATATTATGCTTGTTGTGGTCTACCACAAAAGTACGACTAAGAACATGAAACTCTAGCTACATTATATATACTCAAATGGATTTAAGTAATTAGTGACGACCTCGACCGTAGCCATTGATTCTTTCTAGGGTGGTGGAGCAATAGCTAAAGAGCTTTTATTTTTCTAGTTGTAATGAACATGAAGATGTTACAAAAAATTAAAATCATTCTTGAGAGGAGTTCACCTTCAGCAACAACATCACGTACGACAAAATCAGAATCTTCGAGGCGCATGACAATCTACGCGAAATGTGTCCTTTGTTTTTCTCCGCGGTTTTAGCCTGTCGTGCCACGTTCACTTTAGTTTTACTGAGTCTTCTCCGATAACATTAACAATGAATATAATCTAAATACTTCAAGTAGAAGGAGTTGAAGGTAGTTCACAGGGAATTTTCCATCTTCAGATGCCTTTTTTGTTTTTCTTGTCCACCTGCCACAAATTGCTATGGCTACATCAACATAGATAAGTGAACGGAGATTGATTACAACACTATTGTGTACAACCTCACCACCGGCAGAGACCTGGTCAGTGCTTTTGCCTATAATGAGTCTCGACCATAACATACGTTCAGATTTCCTACGCAGAGGCACCCTTCAGAGGCCTATCTTTACCGGTGCCTGGGCCCCGAAAACTATTCGCAGGAGAATTGCAATACGCAAGAAGATTGACGCGAATCAAGAGGAGGCCTTTATTCATGAAGCACCACATCAACAAAAAAAGACTCAGTTTTTTTGAAACTGTTGGAAGACTCAATTCGACACACCAAAAAGGTTTCATATTGGAATGGTTTTGGCTCGAAGATTCTTTGAAGAAGGGCAACGCCGTTGATTGGGCAAAGCTGACTGTGTGTTTGTCTCGATACGACAGCGCGAGATTCGACAGGTCAGTACCAAAGAGATCCTCGCGCTTTGCGTGCGTGCCTCTTTCTTCTTGTCGTCCTCTCGAACGTGGTAGCGATTGCGATCATCATCATCCTACGTAATCATGTAGTTTTCGATTTGACACGTGTCGGTCCTGACAATTCATGAGACAAAGTAGAACGGTCTGCTCTTGATGAACATTTATGCACAAGAAGAACGACGAGATGAAATTGAAATGCTTTGGAGGTCTTGTTTAGTGTGCCACTCGCTTGACACTTTGGCAAATACGGTCTCTGTGTTTCCAGAAACTCATGTTATACTCCACCCGATCCTTCAAGGACATCTCGTTGTACTCCATGTCCATCCAAATTTGCAGCAGATGCCGTGTGTATTTGGTTGGAAATTGTAGACGCGCGGGTTCCCACTGCGGTATCAGGAGACGAGCATCGAGTAGAGCGATTAATATTCGGTTCTCAATATTGAAGTTCTCTGGCATCGAAATGCTTCCCTGATGGTGTTTGGGTAACGAGTCTTAGGAACGTAACAAGAAAGCATCGCGACCTCCAAAATCAAAAGAAAGTGTTTACTATCCTCAAGTTCAACCACGACTACAACACAAAATTAGATAATTATTTATTTTAAAATCAGAATCACTAAGTACGTAAACGTATAGGTAAGGTACTTCTGTACTCAGCATTTTACCTGTGCTATAATAGCCCGTATGGTTTCTATCAGCTCCATTTTCGATACTGATTCCAACAACGGAGAGGACTTGAGGTAATCGACTTGCCACTCAAAACGCACCGTTTCGCGAGGTAGCACCGTGTGGCGGGCATTCCGAATCACCTCGTGTGTCAGATTTTTCGGTGTTTGAAGCTCCTGTCGATACTTGTATTGCACTTCTGGATCCGTCGCCTCAGCCAATTCCTGATTCAGTGGACTTTTCGCACACTGATTCAGTTCTTGTACAAAAAGCTTCGACCATTAGAGGACGAGATCGTTTCCCGTTCAGAATCAGACTCAACACAGAAAATAATATAACTTTTATATATTTATAAGCAACAGGCCCGATAATACAAGAACAATTCCCTGACTCCGATTGTTCTTATTTGCTACTGCTATAGCCTAAACTTAATCAAGAAGTAGAGGGTTTATCATAAAAATGCGACGCATGGCCTCCAAAGAACGCATAGATCTTTTCCCAATCCCAGTACTCGAGTAGAAGGTTTTCGTCGACGTCCTCCTGAGCAGCTTTTTTAGCGGCAACCCGTTGCGCTAGTGGATTGATTGCTGCATTAGCAGCTCCAAATTCATCAGCGCCAGAGATTAGAAATTGAAATGAAATAAAGCTCGTTCGTCAATAACGATGGAGCAGCTGTCCACTTTTAACGCACACAGTAAGTACGTCTTCTTCATCTCACGAAATATAAAACAACTTTCTCCAGGTCCAGTTACGGTAAGCAGAAGAACAAGCCCATCCTGTTATCTCTATTGACAGGCAGCTGCATTCGCAACATCTGTCAGAGAGGCGAGCCTTAAAGACAGCGGGAGTTTTCGTTTCTCCTGCGGAGCTGCCAGATGTTGCAAACCTACGGCAAAGATTGGCGAGGTCTTCGTCGACAACTTTAGTTGTCTACCAACCACCTGTTCACACAGCGCTCTGGCCATGTCTTCGCGCAGCGGCGCGACTGGAATAACGTGTCGAGGGTTGTTTTGAAGCAACACCATCCCGTCGCCATTTCCCACATGCATCAAAAGCGGCCAGTCGCGGAAAACAGCCTTGAACAAGCCCAGGACTCGCTGGCCAAAATTTCGTGGAACATGCTCACTCCGAAATAAAGTTTCGCAGCGACCGAGCGCAACAAACCGTTTACTTGGTCGTGCATCTTCCGGCGTGCCATTACTCTGTGCATCGTGATCTTCGCCATAGTCGCTTCTCTTCGCACTCGACATCGATAACACCTCGTGTGGACTCTTTGTGCTCTGTTGCAGCTCGGATTCGAGGTACACGAGAAAATACTCGAGACTCGCTAGATGTCGCTCATTGGTATCCGCACTGCTTCCCTCGCCAAGCATATCCGGAAGATGTGCGAGGAATTCTGCTGTGGCCTCGATAGCATCTGCTTTACGTAGTTGCTTGTGTGCGCTAGGATCGCTGGCAAGCTTCGCAGTATTGTATCTGAGACCCTTCAGAAGAATCGCGAAACACTGCTCAGCACTCGGCGTGACCTGTTGATAGGAAACCGGGAGCAGAAAGATATAACTCTATTCGATTGGTAGGGTACGACTTTTTTCCTTTTCATTAGAACATTTTTCAAGTGCACACTCCGCGTCCAGTTTCTCCCTGTCCGCCCCGTCACTGAAAAAGGTACAATTAGAAAACGTCATCTCGTACTAGATCACAAAGGGAATCATCTTCATCACCTTGTTGTTGTTGTTAAGTTAAGTACTTAGTTAACCCATACGTTCTGTCCTGGCTGAAGCGCGTCTTGCAGTTTCTGTGTCTTTTCTGCCCATGCTTGCTCTCCTAGAAATGATCGAAGTTTCCGGATCGGCCGTAGGTTTGCGTTTTCCCCCACTGCCACCTTTGCTGCAAGCATAAGTATACTCTTCTCCAAGGCTGCAGTTCCCGAACCACTAGGCACTCCAGGTCTTGTCTGCGCAGTCCGCGTCAGCGCGCTGTACAGGTTCGACAAGAATGCGTCTTCTACTAATCCTAGTATTTCTGGACCTGATGACGTTGAAAAAGATGCTTCAACACCCTCATGATAAGTGCCAGACGAAGAAGCGGAAGATATCGATTGCGCTATAGCGTTTCTGTCGTGCTCCTCCAGTGACGCGACGTCGTCCAAAAGCACAGTATGGGTAAGCTCCTCAATCGTACATTCTACGATTTCCTGCAAGTTGCTGGCTTCATAGAGACCGAAATCGAAATCGAGATCCCGATTGATGGCGTTGCGGATCGCTGAGCGTGCTCCCGAGCCTCGAGCACCAAAGACAAATGTTGGCTCCGTAACGCTGAGCAAGTCGCGTCTAAGAGTCTTGCGCACTAGGAACGGCCACTGCTTTAGGACCGACTTGGGTCCAGAAATTCCGTAAGTGTCCCCATCATCAACTTCCTCCGCGTCCATAGCTTGTACTTAGACTGGGATTTGGGATGCACTCTCCTTAGAGGGTCATGTTGAAATCACAACTCTGAGTGCATCTTTGAGATTTCTTGCTTTCCCACACTAACAGGAGGCAGTTGCGAAATTGCTTACCGGAGGCTCTTGAATATGCTGTCGTTCTTGCCTGTTGTCAGTTTTCTTCTACAGAGACAAAGAAATGTCCCGAATGTGTACGATCAGTCTCCAAAAATATTGCATGTAGCATCATAAACACCGCAATAGTCTTAATCATCATCCTGCTCCACCGCCTCGAGATCATCTTCTTGGTCGTTAAGACCAGGAGCCGCAGAACGGATACTTGTAGCAGCGCCAGAAGCGAAAGCTCGAAGCCGCACCGAGGAAGCCAGCCGTGAATGGGCCATTTTCAATGACACGGAACTCCGTGCTCGACTAGACGGGGAAGAGTAGACGGATTGATTGTTGTGCGGATAGAGTCTTGCGCTAGTTGTAGACGAGATGTAGTTGCGCTTGTTGATCTTTGAGCTACTGCTACTGCTAGTGGACGAACCAAGTAACAGTGCTGCGCTCCGCGTCCGCCCACTAACATTTCGTAAGCTAATGAGCTCGCGATGATTCACCGGCAGCAGCCGCTGACATGATCCTGTTGCTGACCCACTCCGCATCATCCTGAAAGCGGAGATGATGAGACGAAATCCGTAGAAATGGAATGCGTGGCTCGCCTGCAGCGAATAACTCTAATAGTCGTCAAGCTCGAGGTATAAGAGCACTCCTGTCCAAAATATGAGCTTCGGAAGGACCATCACGGATGGGAACGGGACTAAAAATCATGGTGCAGGAACTTTACGTGACCTTTGGCTTGATCACGAGTTGCGACATCCAAATTATCACTGCGTTACTTCTTCCAGACATTTTGAGTTTTGGAGCGATAATGCAGCCTGAATATGACCATACAAAAACGATCGGTGAGCAAGGTAGGATCTCCGCCTGACTGTGTAATATGGTACGATATGCCTCAACTACTTAATCGGTAAGTTCTTCCTCTGGGCGGCATGGCCGCGGAAGATGAACACACACGTCAAATTCCTCAAAGTGCTGGAGGACGACGTCCGTCAAGCGAATTTCCGCGCGTGTTTTTATAAGATGCCTAAACCGAGGCAACAACAGATGTAGTAAGAAATTGGCTGTCTAAAATCTTCACGTCTGCTACATCCCGCATGACAGGATATCTATGTCTATGACATGTAGAAATAGCGCAATGGTCAACTGGATGTTGTTGGCACTGTTCTTGCTGCCGATAGGGGTCGAATGGTTCCGCCTCTACTGCCCTTCACCGCCGGTCTGATGTCCGAAAAACCCACACACCTCCGCGTACATCTTAGAGCAGGTTTTCTTCACCATCTTTGAAAGTTTAAGTTGCTATGATCAATGCATTTTCGAGCTGCAACATCCTACCTTTGACATTCATCTGCAACCCTGCATATGAATATGTTTCGAAGGCAATTGTTCTACATGGTGCAAAATGTTGACATTACCTCGCCCTCGAAGAGCCCCTTACATTCTGGCTTTTGCTTTTCCGTCTACTTCTTAAGTACTTTTACAAGAACGTCATAAATTGCTTGTCCTTGAAGAGAACTGAGTCTGTGTTTTGACACTGTTTCTCCACTGCTACGAGCTCGTCGTATCCGCCCACATGCATCTGATGTAAAAATATGTTTGGTACTGTCCGCTGATTCGTAACCGCAGTGACCACTGCACCAAGCTGCTTGTTTTCACCCTTGCTCAGGTCTATCACGTTACACTTCTTTCCAAACTTCTCGATGAAGTCCTTAGCGTATGTGCAGTAAGGACAGACCGCGGTGCTGAACATGAGGCAGCTGTTCTCACGAATGGCGCCTTCCATTTTCTCAAACGTGTTTCGCAGAGCACGCTCTTGCGCCTCATTACGATTTTCACCGACAGGAGTTACCTGCATTCTTGCTCGCTTGTGGTTCTCAAAAAACTAATATGTACTTATAACTAATCAAAGTACTAGAAGCAGACAAGTTCTTTATTACCAAGAATCTTCATGCAATTCAATTTCAGTCTTAAGACGGGTCAAAAATGAATGTTGTAAAAAATAAAATGAGACGAACGTGGAAGATCTGCTGACGAGTACATGACTCGACAAGCTTTTGCATAATTAAATCGAATCATACATGATATTTATCATTGCAGCAGGAGCAGGACGATAATCGACAAAATGACCGAGTTAACCGTCCTCGCTACCGCTAGTGCTACGAGTACAACGTATCATCCACAACTGTACTACGTTTAAGCCCTCATTACCTTCAATCATCTGGAGACCAAAGCCGATCATCCTGACAATTTGGAAGCAATCGGACTGTCCTAATCTTTGGTTTTAGTGGAAAGATGCCTCGATACTTGGTAGGAGGGACCATGATGATGAACACGGTCGATTACACAGTAACGCGACAGTCGCGTGATGGTGCTGGAGTCGGGGGCAGGCCGCGTGATGCGTTGAATTTTTTGTCTAGCTAGACGTGGAAGTGAGGAGAACGAGAATCATTCGGTTTTATCGACCTTATCGCAATTAGTTGCGAGATTGTCGTGATGCTATAGCATAGCAAGGAATAGTAAATACAAATTTACAGCGAAATCGATAGGGATGGAATTGAAAACGAGCATAACACCATGGATTTACTGGGGGGAATAATAAGTCAGTCTCCATTACATTTACAACAACAACTTCTAGTCTCTGCTTTTTATTAAGTATCCTAATCATTATCATACTTACAGTGAGTGCGCGTGTGTGCAAAAAATCTCGTTCATCTTACGGACGCAAACACATGGTTAACATGGGGAAACTACAACATGGTCATGAAGAGGATCCTATTGAAGCATTACGAAGTCAATGGATGATCATTTTCAATCAAAAAATCTATGTTGTTCAAGAACAAGAAAATACGTCCCAACAAACTCATTCACAGATTATCAACGATGATGACCATGACGTCACCATTTCGATACGGAGCCTCAGGGCCCAACATAATGCACGCGAAATCTGGCATAAGTTCCTCCACAACTCGTCTGCACAAGTCCTGTCCTGATGCCTTGATTCGAGCCTCAGTCCCTTGGTCACCGTATGCATGATCATCGAAATCGACGATCCTTACCGTGACGTACGTGTCCTGGCCCTCATGCATCTGCTGGTCTTGGTAGCCCTGGTTCTCCATATGTTCGATCCTATCTTCTGCGATCGCACGTTTCGCCCAGCGTTCGATTAAGATCTTCAATCATCTGAGCTTGTTCGTCGACTTTCCTGCGAAGTTCACGATCGGCTTGTCCTGTCGTAAAACAGGCATGCATTTCGACACGAGCTGACATGATGACAATTGACGACCAGCACGACAAGGTCAAAGACAATCAATGAATTACGCTTTCTTGCGGTTTTTCCGTGTGAATGATATACATGTTTTTGCTTGCGCTAGTACAATCCCTCTTGTCCTGTTAACGTGTGTTTTTTACTGGAGCTGGATTGGCCAGATGAGCGTGAATGTGGAGGATGTCGCTAGTGGTTGTACATCTTGCTTTTTATCCGCGTTGACTATTCATTAATCATTGAGTTGCTGCCGTCCTGTTCCTATCGTTTCAAGAAACAAGACAAAGAAAACGGCACGGCCAAGCGTGTTGGTTAAAATTCAGACGTCTTGATGTTGATCGGAATGTTCTCCGTGCTAACCTGGAGTGTGCTTGATCAACATCAAGAAATGTCCACCCCCCACATTCGTTCATGACGTGCTTGCTGTCTTCCTGAGGATCTTGGATGCTTTTCCAGCATGTCGGTACTCGACCGATGGAGACTCGCATCCTCATCCGGACGATTTAACGCCGGGAGGACATCACTGTAAGCAAATGGCTATGAGCATCTTCTTCCTGGATCTTCATGGATCATTCCCACATGATGCATGGTGGACGTTAATTCATCATTTGCCGCGTGCTAGTACTTGTTTGTTTGTTTGTTTGTTTGTTTGTTTTGATGCGCTCCGGACGACGTGCACGATCCCGCCGGATTTCTTTGTGCTCTGTGTGTGTTGTGCTATGGTCGCCATTGCGATCGACTATGGTATGTCTGGTCGCCACAGTCCCCGCCAGCCACGTACTAGTAGTAGTACTTAATCTTCCACTTCTGATAATTTGGTTTCATCTTTTCGTTTCCATCCTTAGTCAAATGGGAGGCTTACTCTCCTTGCGTCTTGAGTGGAAACGACGAACAATCTGAGTCAGCCAAGACTTCAAGTAAAGGCAATCCGTCGTGGCGTCATGCGTGCATTCAATTTTTGCGTTCAGCTACAAGCGGACAAATCAAATAAAAAGAACAGTGACAGTCATTGTCATGTGGTGCATTCTCCCTTCTGATTCTGTCTGATGTAGATGTTTGATTGTGCCACCGTCTTCATGCAAGACGAGCTATGGTGTGGCTGTTCTACCGTCTTCATGTAAGACGGGCTATGGTGTGAAGAAAGAAGGTGAATGCATTGAGCTGCAAGTATGCATAGTAAGGGTCAGAATTCTAAGAACGTCTGTGCATGATGATGATATGCTGACTTCGTATCATATTGAGGAACGAATAGGTCGTGTGAGTGTGTATAGTTTGTTGCTGTACTATAGGTAAGGACTTCACTTCGTAACGATTAATACTGGTGACGAACGCGACGGACTGTTCTCCGAGTCCGAACGGGAACTCGCAGTAAATATGGTGATGAGATCATAAACTTGCAAAAATTAACGTCAAATTTTTGATATGGAGACTGGAATCATCAAGGCTGTGAATGTTGACGTTACTCCTCATGGACAGAGAATATTGCACGCTGAAAACTAGTTTCTAGCAGAAGCGAACGAGTGGTTCTACTTCTAGTACGTTGAGAAGGTTGCTGCGTCCGGTGACGTCGGTGGTTATCAAGGGGCTCATAGTATGTCGAAGCAAATATGCTAGAACTAGAAGCACGAAGACGCATTTTTCGGCATCAAAGTCAAGAGGAGGAAATTCATCAAGATATTCACGATTCTTGCATTGATTCAGAAGAAAAATTTGATACATGCATGTAGACCAATTCAGATGAGCTACGATGTACAATTATATCATGATAGCCTGTTAATATAATTAATCCTTATCTATTTCTCTGCAGCATACCATAGTGATAGTTCATCGTAAGCGATGATGATCACCGCGGTCGCTTTCTTGTAAGATACATTTTTCTAGCTGATGCGATGATGTGTTGAACCTACTCGGCAATCTGCCTAAGATACATTTTTTTTAGTTGATATATTATGTACAAATTCAATTTCAAATAATACAGTAAGTGTGTAGAAGAAGAAGTTGAAGATGTTCTTGAGTGAAGACTGTACAAATAAGTAATACAATAAATATTTCTCCTCTTGTTGTTTTAACTTGTCGATACCTACTTACTCTTCATTTTCGATGCCGTCCTCTTTTTCGGAAAACATAGTCGTCTCCTCAACACCAGGCCGTGGCCAACTATTTTCGCTGGACGACCTGAAAAAATAGTTATAGTTTGTGTTTAAAGAGGTAGCTACAACATATTAATTCTCCTTGAACTAGTAGTAGTGCAAGTGCGAAGTAGGTGGAGAGACGAAGAAGAGGGACGTCCATGATATTGATCATGATCATTAACTTGTACTCATCTGCCTCTCGGGGTCTTCGCTCGATCTCGAAAGGTGGCATTTCTGGCGGCTCAGGGTCGGACGCGTCTTCAAATGCGGTATCCACCAGGGGGCTGTCGTCACCTTCATCAAGCGGAAGTCCTCCCAGGAGCACGTCCTAACTTAGAAACATCTTCGCAAAAGAGGTAGAGGACTGAGTGTTGTACCTACTGATCATTTTCGTTTGCATCAGAACTCCACAGCTAAGCAAGATAATGACAAACGCATTTGGAGCTTTCTGTTTACACGAAGGTGCCAAAATGTGAATGCTGAAGAAGATATTTGTTAGATCAAGTAGGTAAACCAAACACAAGTCGCAAAGCAAATGATAATGATAGTGAGCGCGATTATTGTCCGTAAAATTTCTTTCGCAGTGATCCTTCGACTTGAACTTGCAGCTTTTACACTTGCTCCAGGATCGTCACCCATGATGGCGCTCGTGTCCATTTGTGGAAAAACTAGAAAACCTTCTTCATCAACTTCGTCAATACTTCCTCCACTTCCACGTTGATTCGTCTCGGGAGCCTGTATCGTCATAGTTGAAAGACAAAGAAGTTCTTTTCAAAAAAATCTTTAACTGTCGCGAAGACATTGCCATTGATTGGCAGCATAGACATTGACAGCAATAATCTACCTTCATAAGTGCGACTTTGAAAATGCTGATTTACGCATCCGCTCTGTAATTATCGCCCACTTTTGATGATCATGATCAGAAAAATCCTATCATAACAATGAGACTTTTATATTTAAAAATATGATTGATGAAGAAGAAGATGGCCCCGCGGCCGCTATATCTTTTACAGGAAATTCTTAGTTATGTCTTACTAGACATAAAATTCAAAGTGCGTGTCGTTACCTCTCCCTGTGTAGCTGCATAGTCCAAAAGCGCATCAGCCCTATCCGAATCGAAATCGAGTGGCGACGTTGCGCTGCCGTACTCCAGATCAACGTAATTGCCTCGGCTGCCCTTTCTGTTGTCCTGGCCACCCCCATTCAAGCACGCCACGCAGCAAGCCGCAATCCCGAGCACCACGATTACCAATATGACGATCCCAGTAATCACCAACTCCTTGGGCCAACCCTCTGCTGCAGTTTTTAGAGCAAGAGAAAATAGATGATATTCTAATTCTTATTCTTTGTCATGTAGCAGAAGCAGTACTACCACAATGCATGTGCTATTTCTACGTTTGCAAAATAATAATTCCCAAGTATGATCGATACGGTTACGGATACGCTTCAAGCGGACTGATCAATATGCTGGCATTCTTGAGAAGGTTAAGCATGAGCGCCGATTGAAAATTCATCATGAAGAAGCATTTCTTGGCAAGCAGCGAAGCAGTGGCTCCCACGCGCTACTTCCAGTTCTACCACCTTAGTGGATCAGTTGTATAGTTGGCGCGGGGAATTGTTGGCCAATGGTCTAGACCTACTCCGGGCCCAGACCTTATGGATGGGCCGAATTCATTTGAATGCCAACAGCTGGGCTCTCGTCACCATGATCATGATCAAAGTCGTTCCTTGTCTTGCTCTTTCACTGGTTCCGCGTATGGTGGTTCCTGGAACTCGATGACTTTTCGAAAGACTACACCTACTTCAGTCATGATCCTAGACGTTTGCCGTTGCTGCTCCATCAGTCACACTCGCAGCCACATCGTGAAGACGTAGACGATATGGCGCAGCCAACGGCGCAGCTAATGACTATACCACTGCGCGCGCACATGAATGACCAGCGCGATCCTTCCAGGTCAATAGCTACCCCGTGGCCCCTCATGGTATCCCATGAGACTGGGCCCATGTTGGTACCAATTCAGGGCCTTAAGCAGTCGAAGACCATCCGGCACGTCCGTCCTGGTGGGTCGTCTTTCTGTTCCATTGCATCGGTATCGGCGCCCTTGCCTCTCAGCAAGAGCTACGAGGTGCGCCGCGACGTGTTCGGGTGCTCCAACAGTAATCAATCTATGCATAGTGGCGTTATTTTTATGCATGGTGCATCCCAGAGGTACAGCACTTGCTCGTGGATAAGGTTAAGGAAAACAAATGTTTTTTGATGGCATAATGTTTTTTTAGAAGCTCGCGCACCGCGCGAACCCAAGTTCGGTTTGAACTGAAGGAATTTGGAGAGCGGAGCCGAAAGTGTAGATCCAAACCATGATTCTTGACCAAACGCGGTGCCGACATCTTCTTGATGTGTATCGTTATTCGCGACGGATGACCCCTCCCTGACCCTGCCGGTTGCAAGCGTCAGTGTTTGTTCAGCACGCTGATCCTCCTGTAGCACCAACTCAATAAGTCGTGTAGTCACAAAAGTGGAAGGACTGGAGGATGCAGCCTCCATCGCAGACGCGGTGCCATTGTTGTTTGATGAAGTTCCATCGAAAGGGGACAACGATGAATCGGGACTGAGTTCTGTTGATGAAGAACTAAAATCAGAGTGCCTGCTCCCTTGTTGACGTCCGGCAACTAGTTGCATCATTATTATGCTGCGCGCTAGTACACCAGCAATGCAACAGTTCGTCGCTCGCCGAGAACGGCTGCTTGCCCATGCCCGTGAGGATCTTTCCAGTAATATCGGAGACGCCAACATCCTTGTTGATTTAGGAGAGCACGTCGACCCGTCTTGCTCCTGCATTTTGTTCTTTCGTCCCCTTAAGCAAGGGCTTCAGGTAGGATCACGGAGTGAAGCACGACGAGGAAGAACGCTTCTGTGATCACGCCTATATTATCCTGCGACTTAGTTAACGTGAAAATGCTACATCAAACAATATTAACAAACACAGCATGAAACAAACGACTCTCAGCAACATTAAATAACTATAAGAATGATTTGACAAAATGCTTGCTTATGCATTGTTCTTGTTTTACGGTACTACGAACTAGAACTACTTCCGATCACTGTACGCATAAAGAGATGATCCGATCTAAGAACTCCTTCGGGAAGCACTACTAAGTAAATAAGAACCAGTTGTCCGGGTCGGGCGGCCACCCAATTTAGTTGAAGTTTTAGATGAATAGACGATGAAGGCAACCAGAATGCATGTAGTTCTAGTTGTAGAACGAGGTAAGTTAATAAATGATATAGGGTTAGGCTTTGGCTTAGGGTTAAATGATCAAACACGTATTGATGGTACTATAGGTATAGCTACACATCGTAGATACTTAGTGGCCGCCCCAACTTTGTTACAACATAAACATTGCGACTGAAACGTTGTTACATGTTGATACGGGGTCCCGAGGGCGATCGGTGACGTCAGTGTTTGAGCGGGCGTGCATCAAAGGTTTTTACTTCGATGCAGGAGAGCAAGAGGAGTTCATGATCATGAGGCTCATGTGCCGACTTTAAACAGATTCGTAACAGAGCCGAAGTGGCTGGCACTGATCGAGAGTGACCGATTTTAGCCACTTCTGCTTGAAGCGAGGAGTTAACTACGACCTTATGCGCATGACAGATCTAAGTCATTCGATGCCGATGATTGACAGATTCAAAGTGAACCGATCTAGAAGCAATATTGGTTTGCCGAGTACAAACTTCATCATCATTACATCTCAAGTGGTCATACCGAAACCGAACCACCGGCAAGATGAAACATTTCCTGCGACGGTCAGAGCCTGGCCGAGAAAGTGTATAAAAACCTTATATTAGAGAAATATTATGATTTTGTGTTTGTCCTCTTATAATCGGATCCAGGATCGCGATGACGATGAGTTCGAAAGACTCACGTCAGACTTCTTTAAGAAGATGATAGAGAAATAGAGAAGCCACCGTGCGCCTCCTTGCCCAGAAGCTGCGTGAGGCAGTCTACCTACGAGGAGGACCTGTAGAACAGATCGTGTAGCGGAGAAGTGTTCTTGAAATCCTACATCGCCAAAATTCAAATATTCATTATCACAATTCTCTTGTGCATGGAGGTCAGGTCGGAAGGGGATCGGCACGTGAGGACCAAGGAAGCGCCAAGAAAAAACTAATAGAGATTCAATGAATCAGAAATGAACCAACCGCAATTGGAGCAACAACAAAAAAAGGACTTCGCACAAGCGGAGTTCGAGTTGCCTCAATCTCTTCAATGCATGACTCAATACTATGATTTGTATTCGCGAACTCAAATATAATGCGAGTGGCTCCCCCTATTTCGGAGACACGGCTCCTGCTTTTGTTTACGACAACCATCGATGGGAGGCCCCTCTTGTTCTCCATAATCATCTCAAACGAAGAAAATTCGATAAATCTTAGTTCGAAGTCATTGAGTTAACAGCACATGAGAAAGTTTCAACTAGGTCGAAGTCATTGTGTTAAGTAACAGTACATAAGAAAGTTTTAATTTCCAAAGCATATTACAACTGACAGTATAGACAGAAAGAAGTAGTTCGACAAAGAAGTATTAGCATTTAGCTGCTAAAAAAAAGGAATAAGTTCCATTTCAAATGGCATTTACTTCATTTGATTGATTGGGTGATTTATTCTTTGTTAATTATTAACAATAGTGACCCCTCGGGGGCATTGGAGGTAAAAAGGACTATGCATAAGGAGTTGCTATAGATGCGTCGACGGGATTTTCGCTGATGGTGAAATTCCCCTTCGTGAAGACTCCTCCTGTTCCTCAATCGATCGTGATGCCTAGTTGTTGGCCGACGAGGGGCGTTCACCATATCGCTTTCTGACATCATGATTTCCTTGCCCCTGCAATTGCTACTTCCGTGGTCGCTTCTTGCCTGGCGCAGTCTTTTTGCGCTTCGCGGACGTATCTTGATCATCGTCAGCTAGGAGGCCGTCTTCTTGAACAGCAAAGACGTCATCCAGGTAGTCGGTAAGCTGCAGCTTATCCTTGTTCTTCTTCTTATTTCTTGGGCCCGGCGCTGCGCGCTTCGTACTGCTCGACGAAGAATTGGTAGAAGGGCCTGCTTTGGCTGCTGCGCTAGCACTTACCCCTGCGGGAGCTGGTTTTGATTTTGACGAAGTCACGTCGTTAGACTTGACCCGTGGTGAAGGTAGAGGAGCGTCCTCATGCACACCCTCGTCTACTTCTAGCTGGCCGTTGTATTCCTCTCCCACTGCCCCAGGTGCTTCTATTTCTACTTCCGCAGCAGCCTTATTTTTGCCTGCTGGATCTTCTGGGGGAGGTATTGCCGTTCCTGCCTTGTATAATTCGACGACACCTAGTTCAGGCTTCAGAAGCTTCAGCGAAAAACCTACTTTGTTCTGCGGATCCTCTACTATTTCCACATTTTCTTTGTTTGCGAGGATCAGCGACGTCAAAAATTCCTGGCATGCTTCATAGCGCGGACGCGATGGCTCAGATACCTGGCGTAGAAGGACAAGTCAGTACAATGATTCTCGCACAATAAACCTGTGCACACACCCGCAAGAGGAAGGCGACTTCTTCAAAAACAAGGAGGGAAGGCGGAACAGCCTTATTTGATTATGCTGGTTGTCAACAAGGATGCACGCAGATATTAATTACAGATTGAAAAAATTGAGGGCGTGACACTCACTCTCAACACGACGTGTTGAACAAGTATCTACAAGATTAAGTAACGTTGAAAAAAAGCTTACCTGCTTGAAGTCGACAAGGCTGCCCTTACCGAAGGCGGATAATTTGCTGACCATGTTTTGGCCATACTGTCCAAAATCGAAGTCATTCCGCTTCGCGTCCTCTGCAAGAACCGGCTCGATAGTAACGTTGAAAAAAAGCTTACCTGCTGGAAGTCGACAAGGCTGCCCTTACCGAAGGCGGATAATTTGCTGACCATGTTTTGGCCATACTGTCCGAAATCGAAGTCATTCCCCTTCGCGTCCTCTGCAAGAACCGGCTCGATGTCGTCCTGCCATTTTTGTACAACTTGGTAGATGTTGGTTAAATCATCGCCAGCTGCTTTTCCATTTTCGCCGGATACTTTTGCCAGGTGCGTGTTCACTTGATCGTGGTACTCCTTTTCAGACGCTGCGAGCTCGAGTCGTAGCTGCTCTGCAGGTTGCTGCATGCGGTTGACCCGAGCAGGCGCGACGGGATCACGCATATCGACGCCTTAGGTGGGTGCTCCCCCGCCTCGCATCGTGCCAGCGAAGGCAGCGCTTCCACCTTGTGTTCCCTGTGTGCCACCCAGGCCATTCACATCGAACGCTCCCCCATAATCTGGTTCAGCGTCAGCCTCAAGCTCCGCTTCGAGATCAACTGCCTCGCCTCCAGGTTCGAAGAACGGATCCACTGGGGCGTCGTCGTTGTGCGCCGCAGCTGCTGCAGCAAAATAGTCCTCCGCAGCAGCTGCAGCGTCGACCGGTGATGCGGCACCGTTGGGAGCGCCACCTGGATGAACACCACGACCACATTAAGGTTGCTTAAATTTTCATAAATGGTTTCGTATTTTTGCGCAGGAGTGCTCAGGGATCATGTCAATGTGAGTGTATAAATTAAAAGAGTAATAATGGTCAAAAGATTTCGGAGAGGTTTTTCGAGGGATTATCGGGGGGAGAAGGGGGGGTCCTAGGGGGGGGGGTAGGGGGGGCCAACCCCTGTCCAACCCCTG
>CAJINU010000022.1:490822-538447 GCA_905178165.1 Amoebophrya sp. A25 | reverse complement strand
TTTTTTTTTGCTTTCTCTTATGTTTCTACTCTGTGCCTGTGACTGTGCTGCTATCAAGGAGGGGTCGCCCAAGGGGCGACCCCGGTTTCTTGTATATATCATAAAATATGGAGAGAAAAACTGTACTCATTCTCAAAAACGAGACTAAAAAATTTTTTTTATGTTGAGAATTCACCGCTTGGCTGGCAAGCCACAACGAGGGCCGAGCGCCGTACTTATAGCAAGGGCACAGACGTGGCGCGCGAACCCTAAAGAAAAGCCAACCAAAAGCAAAACCACCAAAAGCGACACAAACCAACCCAAGAATCAGACGCCAGGGACCCGCCGTCTGCACTCTGGCGCCAAGGAAGCGGCACGCGGCTCCTGGGAGCAATCCACCAAAGCAACGCAAAATAAGCACCAACACCCGGCGAAGCGGGGGCAGGAGTGGGCGCCGCGCTGCGGACCGTGAAGGCACTCAGCCAGAGAGCCAGCAGCCGCCGCCGCCGCCTGTCAGCTCTTGCTCTCGGAGCCTTTCAGCAGATTCACCCAAGAGCTGCGCCACGGGTATCAAGCCCGAATGGGGCACGCACCAGGTGACAGATTCTAGTGCCGGAGAGGCTCGAGGGGTGAATTAAGTTGCGTCTTTTTCTCAGCGTCCGCGTCTCAGGTGTGTCTTAACCCTCAAAATTCAAAGGCTGAGAAAAAGATGCGTTTTAGTTCTTACATAGGCGGAATCCAGTGAGAAAAGGCGCGCGAAGCTTGTCCAGATTTGAACGCGCTGGAGCCTCCACAAATCTGGACCGCTCTAGGGAGCTTCCCCCACTAGGTTCCTGCTATCTTTGAAGTAAAATGGACAATCTTCTCAGCGTCTGGGTCTGGGGGGTTGAGTCACACCCCAGACGCAGGCGCTGAGCTTGAGAAAAGTACGCAATTTAATTCAAACCGCTTGAGAAGGTACAACAACACACGCACACCAAGTCCCCAAGAGGGTCACGCAGCGTCACCGCTGTGCGCCGCCCTCAGAGAGGTGCTGTCTGCGTGGCTCTTGGCTACTCCAGGAGTGGGCCCTGTTTCTCTTGGCACAGCATCGCTACGAGCTGTCTGGCGTGTGCCTCGTCACCAGCGACGCACATGAGCACCGGCACCCGCCGCGCGTGTGCGCAGGTGACTCCCAAGGGCAGCAAGGTGGTCATGGCGTGGCGCCAGAGCCGCAGGAAGTGAGCGCCTGGCGCCCTTGTTCTTGGGCTGGCTTGTGTCGCTTTGGGTGGCTTTGTTTGACCTCTCTCCTGGGTTTCCCGTGCCACGCCTGTCCCCTCGCCGTATGGATTGCGCCCGGCGCCGGTTGTGAGTGGCCAGCCAAGCGGCGAAATCTCAACACGCGAAAAATTTTTGGGTCTCGTGTCCGAGAATGAGTACAGATTTTTCTTCCATATAAAAAAATCAAATCGCGAACGCAAGCCATTTTTTGGATCCGCAAACTACCAGCCCGAACCCAATAAATCCACTCCCCCATTACCAGCCCAAACCCACTAAATCCATTCCCCCATTACCAGCCCAAACCCACTAAAGCCACCCCCTCCCGCTACCAGCCCGAACGCACTGAATCCGTTTCCCAACTACCAGCCCGAATCTACTAAATCCATCGTCCCCCCATTACCATCAGAAACCCACTAAACCCATGCCCCCACTACCAGCCCTAACCCACTAAATCCATTTCCCCACTACCATCCCGAACCCACTAAGCACATCTTCCCACTGCCAGCCCGAACCTACTAAACCCACCCCCCCCCACTGCCAAGAAGCCCACTAAATGTATCACCCCACTGCGCTGCCAGCCCCTACTAAATAAACTGAAACCCATCCCCCCACTAACAGCCCGAGGAACCCACTAAGCCCATCCCCTCACTACCAGCAGAAACCCACTAAATCCATCTCCCCACTACCAGCCGAAACCCACTAAGTCCATCCTCCCACTACCAGCCCAAACCTACTGTGCTCGCACATCAGTGGGTAAGGCAAGTAACTGCGGATATGGGGCGCTAGCTCACCCGCAGTTACATCCCAAAGATGTCGTGTGGTTACTTAGCCTTAACTCCGTCGCACCATCAGCCTTAACTCCATCGGCACGCATATTTTGGCTTTTGCCCCACTGCGTTCCCGCTTTTGACATAGACAGGGGCAGCCAGCCCGGCCAATGACCCACAAGGGCCACCAAATGAAAAGCACCGACGCAGCGCTGGCGCTCACTTTTTGGCCTTTGCCCCACTGCGTTCCCGGTAGGTTTTCACCCAGAGCGCGGAGGCCGGTCCGGCCAATGATCCACGACCACCGGCGAAAACTCCAAAGCTTGCAGGCGCGATTTTTGATCTTGGCCTCACTGTGTCCCGGCGTCCGCCAAGGGGGTGCCTAGGTAGTTTCTCTCCTTAAGGACGGCCGTCCCTTAGCGCTCTACTAGATGCCGTATGACGGGCTAGTATGTATCTATGTCCTCGCAAGCTGCTGCAGCAGATGGAAATGTTGACGACTTGAAGAACCAGAGCCTCAGCTTTTTACTCGAGAAGTAACCTATGAACTTAATGAAACATACAAGAGTGTTACCTGGTAGGTCTTTCGAAGGAGAAAACGGGCCACCATGCTGAGTGATAGATTCGTTCAGCCCACCTGCAAATGGATCTGGCGAATTGTGGCCCTCTCCACGGAACCCGCTGAAGAGACTTTCACCTGCGGCTAGTCGCGCCTCTGCTTCCGCGCGGGGCCTTCCTGCATCGATTTGTTGCTGCTTCGCGATTTTTCTTTGGTTGGCGCGTCTTTTTTCTGTTCCTGCTGGAATAGGTGCCCACACTAGAACAATTCATAAGGGTGCCAGATCCAAGATGGGACGGATCGGATGAAACGGCTGGACTTCCCACCATTTCAAGGAGGATCGGAAGATTTGGGGGGGTCCATCCGATCCATCCAAGTCCATCCACATCCTACATCCGTTCTATAAATTATTCTATCATACTGCGCGGCGAAATCAGCCGAAAGTCCCATTCTAATTGCTACATGCTTGCGGGGCGCTGTCCCCGTTAACGCGTGCTTGAAAACATCGTCGCTAGCTCAAATAAGTAGCATTTCAATAAGATGAGTACAACGCGGTAGGTATAGTAGACAATCAGCCTGGGACGGTCGAAAAAGCAAGTTGTAGGCCCATTTCTCCACCTACCTCGATCATGACTACGAACACGAAGTTTAACATGTTAAGTTTTATATTCCACATCCACTGGTTTTGCTTTTGTGAATATTTGTTAAAAAAAGTTGTGCTAGAACTGAGTTAGCATGTATTTAGTACGTGCTTGACAACATGCGTGCTTGACGAATGCGGCTGCTTCGTTGAATCATTCGAGACCTGTCTAATCATTCGAGACCTGTCTTGCACACAATCGTCAACTCCATCCTCTTCGCGTGTTTTTGAAATTTCTTCAGGACGCCACATCAGTTGTGGTATTGGGGGCTTCTGCGTGTTTCCATCGACAAGGGGCTTGGGAATGGTGGCATTGGGATCGTAGGGATCCACCGCCTTCCATTGTCTTAAACGTGTTTCGCAGAGCGCGCTCTTGCACCTCATTACGATTTTCACCCACGGGAGTCACCTGTAATATTCTTGCTTGATACTGCTGCTGAATCTGAAAACAAGATTTTGTTGCTACTCCTGCAGATTAACCATGAAGATAAAAGAGCAAGAACGAGGTAGGTAGGTCTGAAGTCGCTCAACAAGATACAACAAGCTGTGAGCATAACGACTTTCATTCACATGGTGACAGCTGCCTGCACCAATTTCGGAGCGGATGATCTTTTCCTCTACGTTTATCATTATCACTCTCTGTCTCTCGTCAGTACTTTCCACCGATCTGAAAACACACTCAACTACTCAAGGCAAAAGTGCCGACACGTGTTGGCCCAATTTTTGTCTTCGACTACAGAGGGAAACGACATTCCTCCACGCAATTGATTATGGTTGTCCGACGATCGTCTTTATCAGTGAACTATGGGATAAATGCGAATCTAAATTCCTGGAGCAGATAGAAGGATGCTTGATAGGTACAGATTAAGAGCCAGATGAACTTTGAGGAAGTCTGTGCATGTGTTGACTTCGTATCATATTGAGGAATAGGTGGTGTGAAGAGGAAGAGTGTGTGTATTTTGTTGCTTGACTAATATAAGTAAGAACTTCACTTCGATTTCGAAACGATAAATACTAGTGACGAACGCGACGGACTGTTCTCGGAACGGGAACTCGCAGGAAATATGTTGATGAGATCATAAACTTGCAAAAATTAATGTCAAATTTCTGATAGATATGGAGACTGGAATCATCAAGGCTGTGAATGTTGACGTTACTCCTCATCATGGACAGATAATTTTCATTTTGCATGCAGAAAACTAGTTTCTAGCAGGAGCGAGCGACTGGTTCTAGTACGGTGATAATGATGCTGCGCCTGGTGACGTCGTTGGTCATCAAGGGGCTTATAGTATGCCGAAGCAAAGGTCCTAGAAGCACGAAGAAGCTATTTTCGGCATCAAAGTCAAGAGGAGGAAATTCATCCAGATATTCACGATTCTTGCATAGATTCAGAAGAAAAATTTGATACATGCATGTGGACCAATTCAGAACTACGATGTACAATTATATCATGATAGTCTGTTAGAGTTAGTGTTATCCTTATCCATTTCGATGCAACATACCGTAGTCCATCGCAAGCGATGATGATCACAGCGGTCGCTTTCTTGTAAGATACATTTTTTTAGTTGACATAGATATATGTATTAGGTGCAAATTCAAATAATACAGTAATTGTGTAGAAGTTGAAGATGATGTTGAGTGAAGACTGTACAAAATAATATTTCTCCTCTTGTAGTTTCAAGTTGTCGATACCTACTTACTCTTCTTCGATGCCGTCCTCTTTTCCGGAAAGCATAGTCGCCTCCTCAACACCAGGCCGTGGCCAACTATTTTCACTGGACGACCTGAAAACATAGTTACAGTTAGTGTTTGAAGATGTTACAACGTATTAATTTTACTCGAAGTAGTAGTGGTGCAAGTGCGAAGGTGGAGAGACGAAGAAGAGGGACTTCCACGATACTCATCATGATCACTAACTTGTACTCATCTGCCTCTCGGGGTCTTCGCTCGACTTCGAAAGGTGGCATTTCTGGCGGCTCAGGGTCGGATGCCTCTCCAAATGCGGTATCCACCAGGGGGCTGTCGTCACCTTCATCGAGCGGAAGTCCTCCCAGGAGCACGTCCTAACTTAGAAACATCTTCGCAAACGGAAACGACTGGGTGTGGGTGTTTGACCTACAAATAATTTTCGTTTGCATCAGAACTCAACAGCTAAACAAGACAAAAAGCATTTTTCGGAGGTTTCTGTTTACACGAAGGTGCCAGAGTGTGAATGCCGATGAAAAAATATATTAGATCAAGTAGGTAAACTAAACACAAGTCGCAAAGCAAATGAGAATAAGGCTAGGCTTCTCCCGCCTGATATCGGGCCGAGTTGCTCGAGTTGCTCGAGTTGAACGAGTTCCATACCAAAAAAACCTGCGCCGCGCCCTTCAGGCGCACCGTCTTCGATGCGTCAAATACGTCACCCAGGAGCGCGAACCACCTCCAAAAGCGAACGCCTCCAGTAGGCAGTAGCGTCGCTTCTCACTCTGCGAGGCGCTGCATGCGCGGGGCAGACAGGAGCAGCGCCACCCAGCTCGTAGCTTTGTGTTACTAAGTTGGCGCGCCTACCTAGTGAAGCTGCTGCCCTATAAAACAAGCACACAAATAAAGCCACTCCATTCAGACACGTCTACTCAAGAGGGCCTTGCTTGTGATGCTAGCGACTCACTAGGTGGCGCGCTACCTAGTAAGCCCACTACAGCGCAAACAAATGGGCGCCAGGGCGTGAGGCTGGCCGCTGATGGGGAGGCTTCGTTCAAAAAACAAGCCGGGCGCCCTCATATAGATACTCCCGAATCTCGGGCCCCAAGAAGTTGAACAAGCTGGCCACTCATCAGCAAAAAAGTAAACCATCGTAGCCAGATCGCGACCGACATCAGCGCACGACTATGCAGGGACACCGACACAACGAAGAGGGCGCCGCACTTCACAAGGCACGGGCCCGCGCCCCTCAAACAAAAAAGGCCCCGAGCTTCGCCCTGTTACTTTCGCGAAGCTAAAGCCGCGAGGAGCTCAGCCGGGGCGCGTCTCTTCAATATAGGCGGCAGACCTGCCAAGAGACAACAGGCCGCGCCTTTCTTCCGAACTCCGTGGCATCTTGGCCCGCCATACCGCCGCGGAGTGCTGCGCTTTCAAAGTGGCAGGCTGCCCAGAGGAACCCGTTGGCAACTCGCTCTGGGTTGGGCCTGTGCGTTTCGGCAACTCGTGGCAACTCGAGCAGCCCGTAACTCGAAAAGGAGCGGACTACTCTATAGATAATGATAATGAGTGTGATTGTCCATAAAATTTCTTTCGCAGTGATCCTTCGACTTGAACTTGCAGCTTTCACACTTGCTCCAGGATCGTCACCCATGATGGCGCTCGTGTCCACTTGTGGGAAAACGAGAAAACCTTCTGCATCAACTTCGTCAACACTTCCTCCACTTCCACGTTGATTCGTCTCAGGGACCTGTATTCTATTGTCACCGTTGAAAGAACTTCTTTTCAAAAAAGTCCGTTGCTGTCGCGAAGACATTGCCACTGACATAGACACTGACATCAATCTACATTACTAAGTGCGACTTTTGGAGACCACCGCGCCCGACAATCACCGGTGGCGGAAAATCTTGGCGAAAAGTTGCCGAGGCTCACGCGCGCGGCCCTTGTCCTTGTCTCATTAAAACGAAGCCCAAAGGAGCTCCGAAAACGAAACCGACACAACCCACACACGGACAGGCCAACCACTGCGCCGAGAGCATCACAAGCCGGCGAACCAGTCCGCGGCGCAGCCTCGCGCCAAATTCTCAAACGAATGCACAACGCCAGAGGCCTCCCAAGCCTGGAGAGAAGAACAGAGAAACCACAAAAACCACAGACAACAAGCGCGGAGCCTTATGCGGTTTCGTTGCAAGCTGTTGCGAGTTTGTTCTCAGCGATCCATTTCCATGTCTTCATCAAAAAAACATGGAAGACGAAAGCTTCAAAATCTTCGCGGAATGTTTGCGGAAAGTTTACAAGTTTTGACAATGTTAGAACTTCATGCGCTTATGTTTTCGGAAAGATTCCGCAAAGATTCTTTTGAAAGATTTCGCAAACTTTTCGCCAAGATTTTTTTTTTTTTCATATAGAAAAAAAAACGAAGAGCCACCTCAGGCGTGCAAGCGCAGAAAGATGGCCAACGCCGCCCCGTTTTGCCACTGCTTCCCCGCCCGCGTTTCCCGCGTCCTCCGCCCGGGTTCTCTACACCTCGAGGAGCTTGCACAGGCGTGCCGCGGCAGTATTCCAAGCAGCACCGACGCCAATGACGTGCGGGCGGTCCGCACTCACCTGGCGCCGGGGCTGTCAACAACAGAGAAACACAACACAAAGACAAAGCACCCGAGGCCACGCCGCCGCCTTTTCCATACTCGAAAAGACGGAGGCAACGAAGACCAACCCGGGCAACTTTTCGCGAAGATCTCGCGGCCATGTTTCGCATCGACGCGGTGGTCTCCAACGACTTTGAGAAAGCTGACTTACGCGGCCGCTCTGTAATTATCGCCCATTTCTGACGATCATGATCAGCAAAGGCCTCTAGTTACGGTATGGCCCTTAGTCTTATACTGGAGAAAATTCAGCCAAAGACTGCAAAAATCCAGACAAAGCCCAACCCTGCCAGGCATCCACGACACGAATCCGCAGAACACTCGCCGCCTACTGCGCTCCCTTTGGGAAAACCTTCCCCCAACTGCGAGCCAAGAACCTCGGGCGCCCTCCAAATCCCCACGCCCCTCCAGAATCCCAAAGCACACGCCTGCAGGCTGGCGCGGTGGACTCTGGAGGGGCGCGGGGAATCACATGAAACGAAACCAAAAGACAGAAAAACTAAGGGGAAGCAAGCCACGAAAGTCGCCAAGCGGAGCACTTCCAGGACTAGGGGGCGACAATAGTGACCGCTCTCGTGCAGTTCTTAGCTGAATTAGCGCCATTCTAATCAACCTCCTGCGGAAGCACCAGAGGGACAGCGAGCATGCTACTCCATCGAAACTTAACAAAAAGAGGAGGCGCGAGCCCTTTGGAACTGAAGCGGCGCACAGCCCAGCCCTTCTTGAAAAACGCTACGAAATGGAGCAAATCCCTCTACTGTTTGCCGGATTCGTTCCTGCTCGCAAGGCCATTCTTGGAGAAGTCTTAAGATATCACTCCAGCTTTTTCGTCAAGAATGGCCGGCCTTGCGAGGGCGAGCAGGAATCCGGCAAACAGTCGAGAGGCTTACACAATTCAAGCGAAACCCTCGAAAATTTCCCCACTGAAATACTTCAAAAGAATGCGAACAACGCCAGCAAACCCCCCCGACAATCTGCGCACACACGGCGGCGCGCGTGAGTGGTCTGACCATTTAAAGGCGGCGGCGTCGGCGTGTCTCTCTTCTCTGTAACTAATCCCACTCAGCGCGAGAGCCTCGGGGCGCCGGGTGGTCAAAAGTCCAACACTGAACAAGATCAAAAGGCCCAAGAACGAAGAACCTCAGGCGGATTGCCTCAAGCCTCTCCGGTTATGGCAAAAAACCCGACCACAGACAAGCGGGGCCTGAATGGAGAAAATTCAGCCAAGGACTGCAAAAATCCAGACAAATCCAACCCTGCCGGGCATGATACGAATCCGCAGAACACTCGCGCTCCCTGCGGGAAAACCTTCCCCCAATTGCGAGCCAAGAACCTCGGGCGCCCTCCAAATCCCCACGCCCGTCCAGAGCCCCCAGGCACACACTTGCAGGCTGGCGCGGTGGACTCTGGAGGGGCGCGGGGAATCACATGAAACGAAACCAAAAGACAGAAAAACTAAGGGGGAGCAGGCTACAGAAGTCGCTAAGCGGAGCACTTCCAGGACTAGGAGGCGACAATAGTGACCGCTTTCATGCAGTTCTTACTCTTAGCTGACGTAGCGCCATTATAAATATGACTGATGGAGATGGCTTCGCCGCTTTATCTTTTCCAGGAAATTCCCAGGCTTGTCTTATCAGACATCAAGCTCAAAGTGCGTGTCGTTACCTCTCCCTGTGTAGCTGCATAGGCCAAAAGCGCATCAGCCCTACCCGAATCGAAATCGAGTGGCGACGTTGCGCTGCCGTACTCAAGATCAACGTAATTCCCTCGGCTGCCCTTTCTGTTGTCCTGGCCACCGTCATTCAAGTACGCCACGCAGCAAGCCGCAATCCCGAGCACAACGATTACCGCTATGACGATCCCAGTAATCACTAACTCCTTGGGCCAACCCTCTGCTGCAGTTCTTAGAGCAAGAAAAAATAGATGATATTCTAATTCTTTGTCGTGTAGCATTACTAGCACAATGCATGTGTTATCGAACAATTCTAAACATAATTGTCTTTTCTACGTTTGCTAAAACAATAATTCCCAAGTATGATCCATACGCTTCAAGCGGACTGATCAGCATGCTGGCATTCTTGAGAAGGTTGAGATGAGCGACGATGGAAAATTCATCATGAAGAAGTATTTCTTGGCAAGCAACGAAGCATTGGCTCTCACGCGCTACTTCCAGTTCTACCATCTTAGCAGATCAGTTGTATACTGAGTATGTATAATCAATCTATAATGGCGTTGTTTTTATGGTCGATCCCAGATAAGGAAAACAAATGTTTTTAGATGGCATAATGTCTTTTTAGAAGCTCGCGCACCGCGCGAAACCCAGTTCTGTTTGAACTGAAGGAATTTGGAGAGCGGAGCCGAAAGTGTAGATCCAAACCATTCTTGACCAAACGCGTTGCCGACATCTTCTTGATGTTCATCGTTATTCGCGACGGATGACCCCTCCCTGCTTGTTGCCAGCGTCAGTGTTTGTTCAGCACGTTGATCCTCGTGTAGCACGAACTCAATGAGTCGTGTAGTCGCAAAAGTGGAAGGACTGGAGGATGCAGCCATCGCCGACGCAGTGCCATTGTTGCTTGATGAATTTCCATCGAAAGGGGACAACGATGAATCGGAACTGAATTCTGTTGTTGAAGAACTAAAATCAGAGTGCCTGCTCCCTCGACGTCCGGCAACTAGTTGTATCATGCTGCTCGCTAGTACACCAGCAATGCAACAGTTCGTCGCTCGCTGAGAACGTCTGCTTGCCCATGCCCGTGAGGATCTTACTAGTAATATCGGAGACGCCAACATCCTTGTTGATTTAGGCGAGCACGTCGACCCATCTTCCTTCTGCATTTTGTTCTTTCGTCCCCTTAGTTAAGCAAAGGCTTCAGGTAGGACCACTGAATAAAGCACGACGAAGAGCAAACGCTTCTATGATCACGGCTACATTATCCTGAGACTCAGTTAACGTGAAAATGCTACATCAAACAAACACAGTCAGCAACATCATCATCAGATAACTATAAGAATAGTTTGACAAATTGCTTGCTGATGCCTTGCTCTTTTTTTTGACGGACCATGCGGTACTACAAACTACTTCCGATCAATGTACTTACGCATAAATAAGAGATCCGATCTAAGAACTCCTACTCCTTCGGGAAGCACTACTAAATAAGAACCAGTTGCCCGGATCGCGTTCGGGCCACCCCATTTAGTTGAAGTTCTAGACGATGGAGACAACCAGAATGCATGTAGAATGAGGTAACTTAAATGAAATAAGTGATCAAATACGTATTGCTGGTAATATAGCTACACATCACAGATACTTAGTGGCCGCTCCAACTTTGCTACAACATAAACATTGCGACTGAAACGTTGTTACATGTTGATACGGGTTCACGAGGGCGATCAGTGACGTCAGTGTGTGAGCGGGCGTGCATCATCAAAGGTTTTTACTTTGATGCAGAAGAGCAAGAAGAGGAGTTCATGAACATGTACATGCGGCTCATGTGTCGACTTTAAACAGATTCGTGACAGAGCAGGGAGTGGCGGACATCGATCGAGACCGAGAGTGACAGATTTTAGCCACTCCTGCTTGATGAAGCTAGTAGTTATCTACGACCTTATGGCCGTGACAGATCTAAGTCATTCGATGTCGATGATTGACAGATTCAAAATGAACCGATCTAGAAGTAGCATTGGTTTGCCGATTACAAATTACGGTCTTTCTCTTTCATATAAAATATTATGATTTTGTCCTCTTACAATCGGATCCAGGATCGGGATGAGTTCGAAACACTCACGTCAGACTTCTTCAAGAAGATGATAGAGAAATAGAGAAGCCACCGTGCGCCTCCTTGTCCAGAAGCTGCATGACGCAGTGTACCAGTACCTACGAGGAGGAGGACCTGCAGAACAGATTGTGCAGCGGAAAGCGAAAGGTGTTCTTGAAAGAAATCATACATCGCCAAATAAACTTCAATTTCAAATATTCATAATTATTACAATTCTTTTGCGCATGCGCATGGACGAGGTCAGGTCTTAAGGGGATCGACACGTGAGGACCAAGCGCCAAGAAAAAACTCATAGAGATTCAATGAATCAGAAATGAACCAACCGCAAATTGAGGAACAACAAAAAAAGGACTTCGCACAAGCGGAGTTCGAGTTGCCTCAATGCATGACTCAATACTATGATTTGTATCCCCGAACTCAAATATAATGCTAGTGGCTCACCCTATTTCGGAGACACGGCTCCTGCTTTTGTTTACGATAACCATCGATGTGAGGCCCCTATTGTTCTCCATAATCATCTCAAACGAAGAAAATTCGACAAATTATAGTTCGAAGTCATTGAGTTAACAGCACATAAGAAAGTTTCAATTAGTTCGAAGTCATTGAGTTAACAGCACATAAGAAATTTTCAATTTGCAAAGCATATTACAACTGACAGTATAGACAGAAAGAAGTAGTTCGACAAAGGAGTATTATTATTTAGCTGCTAAAAAAATGTATTAAATTCCATTCGTGGCATTTAGATTTACTTGATTTGATTGACTGGGTGATTTTTTCTTTGTTAATTATCAACAATAATGATTGTGATTCCCTCAGGGGCATTGGAGGTAAAAAGGACTATGGGGAGTTGCTATAGATGCGTCGGCGGTATTTTTGCTAATGGTGAAATTCCCCTTCGTGAAGACTCCTCCTGTTCCTCAATCGATCGTGATGTCTAGTTGTTGGACGACGAGGGGCGTTCACCATATCGCTTTCTGACGTCATGATTTCCTTGTCCCCCCAATTGCTACTTCCGTGGTCCCTTCTTGCCTGGTGCAGTCTTTTTGCGTTTCGCGGAGGTATCTTGATCGTCGTCAGCTAGGAGGTCGTCTTCCTGATCAGCGAAGACGTCATCCAGGTCGTCGGTAAGCTGCAGTTTATCCTCGTTCTTCTTCTTATTTTTTGAGCCCGGCGCTGCTCGCTTCATACTGGTCGACGAAGAAGATGTAGAAGGGCCTACTTTGGCTGCTGCGCTAGCACGTACCCCTGCGGGAGCTGGTTTTGATTTTGACGAGGTCGCGCCGCCAGACTTGACCCGCGGTGAAGGTAGAGGAGCGTCCTCATGCACACCCTCTACTTCTGGCTGGCCGTTGTATTCCTCTCCCACTGGCTCAGGTGCTTCTGTTTCTACTTCCGCAGCAGCCTTATTGTTCTTCTTCCCTTTGCCTGCTGGATCTTCTGGGGGAGGTGCCGCCGTTCCTGCCTTGTATAATTCGACGACATCTAGTTCAGGCTTCAGAAGCTTCAGCGAAAAACCTACTTTGTTCTGCGGATCCTTTACTATTTCCACATTTTCTTTGTTTGCGAGGATCAGCGACGTCAAAAATTCTCGACATGCTTCATAGCGCGGACGCGATGGCTCACATACCTGGCGCAGGACAAGTCAGTCCAATGATTCTCGCACAATCAACCTGTGCCCACTGCCGCAAGAGGAACGAATCCGATTTCGTCAAGAACAAGGAGGGAAGGCCGAACAGCCCTATTTAATGCTGGTTGTCAACTACAAGGATGCACGCAGATATTAAGTACAGATTGAAATTGAGGGCTTGACACTCACTCTCAACACATGTTGAGCAAGTATCTACAAGAGAAAGTAGTTGAGAAAAGGCTTACCTGCTTGAAGTCGACAAGGCTGCCCTTACCGAAGGCGGATAATTTGCTGACCATATTTTGGCCATACTGTCCGAAATCGAAGTCATTCCGCTTCGCGTCTTCTGCAAGAACCGGCTCGATGTCGTCCTGCCATTTTTGTACAACTTGGTAGATGTTGTTTAAATCATCGCCAGCTGATTTTCCATTTTCGTCGGATACTTTTGCCAGGTGCTTGTTCACTTGATCGTGGTACCCCTTTTCAGACGCTGCGAGCTCGAGTCGTAGCTGCTCTGCACGTTGCTGCATGCCGTTGACCCGAGCAGCCGCGACGGGATCACGCATATCGACGCCTTGGGTGCGTGCTCCCCCGCCTCGCATCGTGCCAGCAAAGGCAGCGCTTCCACCGTGTGTTCCCCGTGTGCCACCCAGGCCGTTCACATCGAACGCTCCCCCACCATCTGGTTCAACGTCAGCCTCAAGCTCCGCTTCGAGATCAACTGCCTCGCCTCCAGGTTCGAAGAACGGATCCACTGGAGCGTCGTCGTTGTGCGCAGCAGCTGCTGCAGCAAAATAGGCCTCCTCCGCAGCAGCTCCAGCGTCGACCGGTGATGCGGCACCGCCGGGAGCGCCACCTAGAGGACCACAAACACAAGGTTGTTCTTACAAATGGTTTCGTAGTGCGCAGGAGCGCTCAGGGATCATGTCAATGTATAAACATGTACTTATGTCCTCGCAAGCTGCTGCAGCAAATGGAAATGTTGACAACTTTATGAACCAGAACCTCATCTTTTTATTCGAGAAGTAACCTATGGACTTAATGAAACATACAAGAGTATTACCTGGTAGGTCTTTCGCAGGAGAAAACGGGCGACCATGATGCATGATAGATTCGTTTAGCCCACCTGCAAATGGATCTGACGAATTGTGGCCCTCTCCACGGAACCCGCCGAAGAGACCTTCACCTGCGGCTAATCGCGCCTCTGCTTCCGCTCGGAGCCTTTCTGCATCGATCTGTTGCTGCTTTGCGATTTTTCTTTGGTTGGCACGTCTTTTTTTCTGTTCCTGCTGGAAGAGGTCCTCATACTGTGCGGCGAAATCGGCCGAAAATCCCATGCTAATTGCTACATGCTTGCGGGGCGCTGTCCCCGTTAACGCGTGCTTGAAAATATCGTCGCTAGCTGAATTAAGTAGTATTTCAATAAGATGAAAACGCGGTAGGTATATTAGTAGACAATCAGCCTGGGACGATCTAAAAATGAAGTTGTACTTGTAGGCCCATTTCTCCACCTACCTCGACCATCACCATGGCTTCGATTTTTAACCTAACTTCAAATTTATAAATCCATATCCACTCTCATTTCTAATCGGTTTTGCTTTTGCTTTTGCTGGGATAATTTGTTGAAAGTTGTACTAGAACCAACTTAGTATGTATAATTTAGTACGCGCTTGACAACATGCGTGCTTAACGAATGCGGCTGCTTCGTTGGAACATTCGAGACCTGTCTTGCACACAACGTTCCAATCGTCAACTCCATCCTCTTCGCGTGTTTTTGAAATTTCTTCGGGACCCCACATCAGTTGTGGTATTGGGAGCTTGTGCGTGTTTCCATCGACAAGGGGCTTGGGAATGGTGGCATTGGGATCGTAGGGATCCAATAATTTCCACCATGAATTTCTTTCCCACGCTGGGGCGAGAGGTGCAACACGCGGTGACGGTGGAAACGCAGCTGGAGGATGATTTGTTTGGCAGTTGTCTCTTCTGGTCACGGAACAGAGTCAGAGGACGAACAAGAGATCCTCTTTTCATTCTTGTGAGACATCTAATTCTAAGGTTTTGGAGAGGAGGAAATGAAATGCATAAGCTATTTACTCGCAGTTGTCGTTCGTCATGCCCCTCTTTAATAGTACCCTTCCAATTTATATTTAGTTCGTGGCGAAACGCCAAATAGCAGCCTTGCACTTGCTTTTCTTCGACCATCTCCATCTAGTTCTAGTAGCTAGTAGCAGCGATACTATTTAATTTCCATAAAAAAGTATTTTTCATTGCTGTATATCTATATCAATATCTACCCAGTAGTAATACCATCTGGAGGGCCTTTTTTTGCTGTGTCTGGTGCGGTGGCGGGTGGTCCCATTTGCGTCCCGGGCGTCTGCGATGGCGGCATCGCGCCGTCGCCGTTAGCACCACCCGGTGTCGCGCCTCCTGTCGTGAGACCTCCTGGCGTGGCTGGTCCTCCTGGGGTCACTGCTCCTGGAGTCACGGCTTCTGTGCCTCCTGGCGTTTTCTGGATATCCTGTTTTTCTGGCTCCTGACTCTTTGCAGGAGTCATGCCAGGTTTTGCGCTCGACGCTGGTCCCGCGCTCTTTTTTGCACTGTCTGCTCCGACGCCTCCACTTTGTTCTCCACCCGGGCCTTTCTCCCCCTTCGCGCCTGTTCCATCTTCGCCTTCCCGTCGCGGCGTAATCAGCTCTCCGCGGCCTATTCCCTCGGCCTGCAATTGCTGCCGAAGTTGATCTAGTTCTTCTTTCATCTCGAAGATCGGCTGATTTGGAGGAGGGACCAGCGCAGTGGTATCTGGAATATCAGTGTCCATATCGTTCTTCGGCAGGTCCATGTGACCCATGTCCTGTTCCAGCAACAAGAACGTCCCAGACGGATGCACGCTACAGGACGAGACCTTGAAAAATGAAACGATGAAATTGTCGGGAAGCCGGGAGGGGGAGCGGGAGATCTAGTATAAATTCGTTAACAATAAACATCGCTCGCGTGTTGGAATCAGACTCTCAGTAACAGTGTAATCGTAATGTACTTGTAATCGGTAAAATATACCTTGAACTCCTTCCGCCGCCTATCATTTTCTTCTCTGGGCATCAACCAAAGGGGAACCCTCCGAAGCTGGACTTCCCTGTTCGCATTCTCATTGAGCTCGTCTTCATCGAGGTCTATGTTTTTTCCCTTCTTGATATACGGCAGCAGGTCGCAGAGAAACTCGGCTGTTGAGTTGAAAAAAAATTGATGCATAGGTTATTGTGGGAAATACCAAAGAAAGAGTCTGGGAAGGACTTTTTAGGTTGTTCGCGTACAACTACAAAATCGCAATCGACACACAGAGCATGATTCTGAACCCGATAATAAGGAGTTTCAGTGTGTATTATACTGTCAAGTTCCTCTGTCAGCGCGCTCTGCTTCTTGCTTTTATAGGCCCCCTTCTGCCCTTTCGTCCGTGTTACAAGGTTTTCGAGGGTCTTGTAGACTCCGTCGTGAAGGGCTTCGACTTTCTTTGAATAGTGCTCACTGGATTTCCCGATGATCTTAGCCGCTAGCGGCCAGTTGATCTTCGTCGCACTCGCCACGCTCTGGGCTTCGTCGAAAATGTCCTTCATGCTTTCCATGTATCTGTTGATGTCGTCCCCGACATTGACGTCCCAGGCTTTCGCCATATCCTTGATTGGGAGGAGGAGACCAAGGCCCTCCATCTCCCTTTCCCATTCTGTGATGCGCTGCGCAAGCTCCTCTTTGCTTTCTTTCTCCCCCTCAGTGTCACTCTCCAGCAGACCTCGTGCTTCGTCGTCGACCTCCATTTTCGCGCTGCCGTCCTCAGCCCCGCCGAGCGCAGCGTCGACGTTGTGCGCCTGTGAGCGCGAAGCTGGTGTCGGCATCTCGAGAAGACCGTTGAAACTGGATCAGAAATGAAGGCGTCTCTGCTTCAAAAAACCGAATCGTCGACAGAAGGCTTGCAGACACAGACCAGCTTTCTTCAGCAGGTCTTTCAGCAGGGTCGCATTACGATCATTTTTTTTCTTGATTCCTCGGCCCCGCTTTCAGATGCTAGAAAAATCTAACTTTTCGGAGAATAAAAACTGAGAACCTGAATGATATTCCTACGTACCTCTCGTTGAGTAGTTCTTTTGAAGACGCACAATCGGATTGGCTTCCGTCCGGCAAAAATCTTCCTAGTCCTACTGCTATCTAAGTGTAGTAAGTGTTCTCGTTTATGCGGTTTTGATCATGTCAATTTGTGAGGGTGACGCGACCACCTCATCTTCATCATGACTTACTACTAACTTGGGCTCGGCCTCCTCCGCGTTCTTTTTTTACGAAAAAAGCGAGCATTTGGAGGCGGTTTGCAATTTCCCTTATGAATGAGGCCAACCGCAGACGGCTCGTCCTCGAGCACTTCTTCTAGTACCACCATGAATACATGAAGAAAAGATTTAGATGAGGCGCTGTTCTCGTCGAATTTATTTTCTCCGACAATCCAAGCCAGTTAGTACCTTTAAACAGAAGCATCGCCAGGAACATATCAACGCCAGAACTAGCAAAGTGCGGAGAGCACCCGCCAATTTTTCAGTTTACTCTGCGTCTGCTTTTGTATCTTATTCATATTCTCCTTCTTTGAGATTGATAAAGCGTAACACGGGATGCATGAGCGCTCAGGGTGCTGGGGGAGGATGAAAAATATGACATTAGGCCCATTTTCGGTGGGAATCACTGGTGGAACAAGTCGAATAAGATGAAAGAGCTCTCTTTAAACTTAAAGGAACAGCATGATTAGTCTGAGTATCGAATAAAGTAAGAGTAGAACAGTTCCTAAGGGTTCCCAACATGGCTGGGCTGGGCACGCTGGGCACACTGGGTCGCTGGGCGACCCAAATGTGGCAGATCTGCCGTATTCTGCGCCGAGCGTGACGCTGGGCGTAACCAATTGCGGGGCGCCCTTCGGGCGCCCGCTTGAGCACCCCGCCAGCAGTGCTAGCCTAGCGTAGGCCAAGGCCAACGACCACGCTGGCGAGTTTACTATTGTGCACAGGAGCGGCGCAGCATTGCACGCATCGAGCAGCGCATTGCAGCGCGACGCAGTGCAAGCCTGAACAGAGCAGGCGCAGCACGCTACTGCGCAAACTGGCGCAGCACTGCGCCAGCGCTGCCCTGAACCTTGAGGGCGGCGCGCCGCCTTTGTTTGTGCTCACGGGACGCGCTGCACCGCGTCCCCGCGGCGCAAGTAAATCCATGGGCCGCGCGGGCTCGGCGTGCCTAATGTGTGGCCCTCAAGTCCGCTAAGCGCTATCCAAGCGCCCGCCCAGCGTGCCCAGCGTTGCCGCCCAGCGTGCCCCGCGTTGCCGCCCAGCGTGCCCCGCGTTGCCGCCCAGCGAGGCCGCCCAGCCACCCAGCGTGCCCAGCGTCTATAAACTACTCTATAAGAGGAAGCTCAAAACTCGTTTTCAAGCTTCAACATTGGCGAAATCAATTTGCCGCCCTTTCATGGAATTCGGTCGAGAGCCATTCCTCTGTCATGAAAGCGTTCCCGGAATCCGCGTCATACTCTTGCACGATTTGTTCGAAGAGGTGCTGAAAGCGTGCGTGCCCATCGGGGTTGAGCGCATCGGCAACTCGGCCGGTACGAGAAACGAGCTTGAGGTAATCAGCGTCCTTCTTGCGAGGCCAGGTATTCCCATGCTCTCGGTTGCTGAACATGCGAGAGAGCAGGTCTAACGTCTTGAAAAAGCTCCAGACGTCTGACCGAGCAAGCTGCTCACACAGAAAATCAAGCACCAGACGTCGAACTTCGGCACTGAAGCGGCGTGCGCGGTCTGAGCTCCCACAGACATTTACAATCGTGTCAACACACAGACGCAGAGCCCAGTGGAGCGACGCACTGCCCATCGACGCAGAAGTCCTAGGTTCAAAGTGTTGGGGTTGCGCAGAGCCATCAACATGTGCATGCATCGAAGTGGAAAAGTAGTCTACCAATTCGCGTGACTGAACGGGCAAGCGGGACAGAACTGGCACTGCTCTTGTTTGGAACACTTGCAATTGCTGGTGGCGCGCCTCATATTCTTTGTTTAGCTGTTCCAAGGCCGTCGATATCTGTCCTGACATCTGCATGTTTTGTGGATCCGACAACTGCTGCTGTTGTAAGTGCTGTGCCCGTGCCTCCAGCTGCCTAATCTCTTGTTCTAACTGCTGTTCCTGAGCCCAACACCTCTGGCAGTATTGCTGTACGCTTTCTGCGCTCTGGCAGGCCATGATTTCCGCTACAGACTGATCCAAATGCAGTCTCCGCGCAAGCTGGGCCAGAGTTGTCTCCAGGGAAACGTGGTCGCCGCCCCAGACGTGACGCAATACCAAAGCGTTCAGACACAGAGCAGCGAATATCGAAGCACACTTTTGTTTCTGCAGTTCGAGAAAGTGGTGCGCAAGCAAACTACGCGCCTCATGCTCTATGATGTTGCTCCCTGCTCCCCCACTGCCAGCACTGATGCGTTGACATAGGTTGTTCTCAGATGATATTACAGGTACAGATGCTATTCTGTTGGTTTTTCGGAGCGCCAGACAGCGGTGGTTCCAACCGTTTACACAGCCATATCGGTTCCGTATCTTTTCGCCCTCCGCTAGCTCCGCACTCACCACATCGTACTGAAACGGGGATGGCTGGTGCAGTATGCTACCTGTAGTTCTCGGCCGTGGTGCTACGGTGATTGCGTCACCCTGAAAACATTGAGACAACAGTTGTGGGACATTTGGCACATTCTTGACACTCCCGTTCTCCATGTTGCCAGTTCTGCCAGGAAAAAGATTTTGCTCGCCTTTGCCACCTATGGATGTAACTGTACTAGCATGTTGATTTTGTTGCGGTGAAATTACTGCACCAGTCTCAAAAAGGCGTTGCGGAAGCGAGCGCGACCCAAAAACGTGGTCGGGTAATCGCAACATCTTCCGGTCTTCGTCAAAGAAGTAGTTGAATTGCAACAGCGATTGCGAACTGTCGCTTCCAGGCAAAGCCTTCGCTTGCCGATCCATAAAGTAGGTCACATGTGACGCAAGCCACAGGAGAGCCAAGGAAAGAAACTCCACTGAGCGAGGTGACGCGGACGATGATGTCGCACCGCTCGAACCACCTTCACCTCCTTGGCGGACGGATGTTGAAGAAGTGTCGTTTGTGGAGCCATGTCGACCACTGGTCATGATAGCTCGCGTAGGATCTTTCGAAGGGTGCTTCTGGACTGCCGCAGCGTGTGACGCCGGAAGTGAAATGTGACGCCACTTTCGCACAAGGCACAGGCCACGACATAAGCTGGTCTGTACATTCGGATCTGCGAGAATGAATGAAATTTGGCTCATCCGCGTCTCATAGGCCGGCCGCTGTTTTTCCTGGCGCAGAATAGCAGATATCTCTTGCTCCAACAACGTCGGCTCGTTTGAAGTCGGCGCGTTGGAAGAGCCTCCTCCTGTTGCGCTATTCGCACCTGCATCGCCTCCTCCTGTAGATTGCTGCTGGCCTGGTGTTTGTCCAAATCCGCAATTCGGTATGGCGCGGTCTAGACAATCGATTAGAGGCGCATGCTCATCCCATACTTCGTTCTTGCCATCTACAAATGACCCGAAGGCTCGCCGCTGCGCGATCGCTTGCCCCATCATCTCCGGCGCTTGCAGATTCAATCGTGGCGCGTTGATGCGACAGTAGCCATGCATGATCCTCTTGCACTCCTGCATTTCGAACGAGATATGGAGGTCGGCGAGGTGCGGATAGATCGGTTCTAACGTTGAAGCACCTGGCGGCCCAGCTGGAGTCGCATCCTTGGTAGTGCCATGACCTCGTCCAGCTGCAGCCGCGGCAGCCGACGGTCGGGGTCGCGTTGCAAAAAAATAGAAGTCATAAACAGTGGGCTTGTACTCGATGATTGTGTACTTCATTGTCTCTTGTAGCGCCGCTTGCGAGTCGACTAAGATATTCCGCCACTTTCCATGTTGAAAGTTGGGGTTGCGACACCTCACTCGCAGACCCGAACTAGGGATCAGACGGTCGGGGTTGGCTCGTGTCCAGTCGTTCTCTGTTATCGTGGCCCGCACGAGGTACGGGGACTGTTCCCGAGCCTTCACCTCCGCAACTGATATGGATAAATCAAGAGGATTTCGCAAGTGCCCGATTTTCAAATCCGCTTGCCCAGTGCCGTCCCTTGAAAGCATCATCGAGAAACTGCGCCAATCCTGTGGCCGATGAAGCTTCGACGATGAAGAGGTGGCTCCGGCTGTCTGATGTTGCAATCCTGGTCCCAATCCAATTTCATTTGGAGTCACCTTTTTCGTTGACGAAGTACCCGATGTCGCCATCAGCTGTCCCAATTTCTCCTTGAAATAATCACTTTGTTCACCGAATTCGAGGGTCCAACGGCCTTCTATGCTCGGCTTGAGCTGTCCCGTGTCGATAAAGCTCATGAGCATGCTACTGCGGAGACAAGATAAGTATGGCTCGAAATCCGGGAAACAATTGGGTTCCCAAGAAGAGCTTCCGCCCGAAAGCATTCCCTTCGATGACGATGATGCGCGCTCTCTTCCACTCGCTTTGCTCCCGTCGACAAGCCTGTCTCCGACCACTTTGACAGTGGCTCGCACACCGTCTGCTTCTACCCCAAGGGCCGCATCAGCTTCCACGGTCACACCTAGTCCAGTATCCCCGAAGCCGTTCCGGATCTCCTTCCTCACTCCCATCTCCACTTCCTCAGCGTACTCTATCAATTCCCTCGCAGCAACATCCTCATCTGCGACGACAGGTCTCGGAGGAAGCTCGCTCAAGGTCCCTGACGGAGATGTCAAGCTGTCTGGAGGACGAGTAAGATCGACACGCCCACTGGAAAGATATTGCGCCGCTGCCTGGTAGAGCAACTTGCTGTCGCCAATGAGGTTCAAAATCGCTTGCAACTTAGGGTCTTTCTGGCGAGTGTCTGCCCGGTTTTGCTGTTTCACTTTACCCAAAACAAGGCCGGCATGGGTCCGGCGCTTTTCTCGGACATATTCGCGCACTAGCGGCAACAATGCGTCGATAAAAAGGCTTTGATTAGTATCGCTGCAGTGATTCATCCATGAATTCACGTGCAGAAACAAGTCTCTGAAGTCAGCTTGTGTAGGTAAGCAGGAACGAGTTGTCACTGCAGGTAGAGCTTTTGCAGTGTTTTGTGCAGCAGACGTGTTGCTTCCCATCTGCTTTTTTTCTGCAAGCGGTGGTCGTCCCCTTGGTCGCTTCACTTGGACTGTATCATTAGACACTTCGCCTGCTTTGCTCCCGATAGTGCCCTCTTCTACTTCTTCCGTTTCGCCAAGGAGGGAGCTTGGACCATTGAAATCTGCGACGTCCCTACCAGCTTCTAATCCAGATGATTTGTTCTGATCTTCCAACTTTTTCCAAGCAGCCATTTTTTTCGCTTGCTCCAAGCTAGCTTCTACTGCGGCACGGAATGTTACACATCCATGTTCAAAAACACAATGTCTGACAAGACTGTCCTCGATTTCTTGTAGCTCGTCTTTCTTGAGGCTGCCACGGAAGACGTACGCACCGACTATGCTAGTCGGATCACGAGTCCGCGAGAGAACGTTCTGCGCGTCCACACGACTAATTGTGCCGTCACCATCGTAGTCGAAGAAGCGAAACATCTTCGACAATGAGCCCTTTTGCAAGCGTTCGTGAAGCAAAGAGAACAATTCGGAGACGAGCTTCAACTGTTAGACATATACATAGTTGTTCATCTTTAAGACCTGTCCATTATCATAATCATATCCTCAAGTAGACTACCTTTGAGAGATGAACACGTGAAAGATGAGTTACGGTCTACAGTCTTAAAACCGCAGCTGTGAAATCCACACAAGGCGTCGCATCGGCAACGGAAGCAGAGGTATTCGAATCGCGGCCCTACGTGCTACCGCGCGCGCTTCTTCGGTCTCTTCCCCGTTACTGGTCCCCGGCTGTTGCTCTTCATTGCTGTTGTCACCTTCTGGATCATGGTCCCTTGCGCCCTTTTTCACTCTTTTTCTTTCCGTCTTGTTGTCCTCGTTTCCACCTCCGTCGCGGTCGTCGTCGGACGACAGCTCGTCTTCCTCCTCCGCTGATCTCTGTCGACTAGAACTTGTCTTTTGGAGATTGCGTCCCAGGACATTGCCACCGTCGACAGGCTTGGAGAGTTTCCGGGCTAAAACGGTTGCCGAAGCGCCTGGCAGAACTGCCTCTGCGGTAAGCTTAAAGTCACCAGTTCCCGCTGCGTCGCTTTCGCTCGCCTCCGCGTCGTGGCTGCTCCGCGCAGGCTTTGCGGGCTCGAACAGAGGGACCTTGCGGCACACGAGGCTCTTTGGTAGAAGACTGAGAACGTAGAGCAGTGTGCACCCCACATCGCGCTCGCGGACGACCCAAACGCCAGAACGAACTTCCTGCGCGCGGTCTCGACAGTATTTGTCCATCGAAACTGAAAAGAGCTCACCAAAATCTTCTGTCATCGTCCCGTAGCGCGAAATCTCTGCTGCTAGCGTGTCCCAAAGCTCACGCTTCTCCCACTCCGTTCGCTCTCTCCACTGCGCTAGAAGCGCGAACGGATCCTCGTCGTCGTCTCCGTGCTCAAGAGCATCCAAATGATCCGCTCCCGCAGCGACTACCCCACCTCGTGTTGAATTGTAGATCTCCTGGGGGTTGCGACTAGGTGGCAACATTATTCCTGCCCCACCGCGGAGAAGCATGCTCGGAGGAGATGATCGTCCACTTTTGTTCAGGATGCTTCCCACCAAAGCACCAGCGGCAGCAGTGGACGCACCTGCAACACCCATCTTTGATGTCAGCATCTTTGTTCCACCCGTCGCAGCAGCACCACCCAACAGGGTACTCTTGTTTCCCGACAGTGATACGGTGGAGCTCATTACAACTCCGCCAGGTACAGCAGCTGCTGATGCTCCGGACGACGTCGCAGCAGCAGCTTCTGCACGATCCGCGTCATCTGTGAGAATCAGTCGCTTCAGTTTAGTGAAGAAGCCGTCCCGCAAGTCGCGAAATAGTTCCGAAAACACCTCTCCACGAGCCACCTCCATGATGTCTAGGAAAGATATGGCGGCATCCATAGAGGCATCGACCCCGCGAAATGCCGCCTGCTGGAACACCTCGAGCTCCTTGCGCGCTGCATTGGCCACGCTTCGCATGCGCTTGCGCTCACTGCTGCTAGAAGAGGTGTGCTGGTGAAGTTGTAGTTGCTGTTGCTGCTGCAGCTCACGCAGAAGGCTGAGACTACTCGTCGCCAAGAATTCGCGCGCCTCATCGTGCCACTCTCCGAAGAGCTGAGGATTATGCAGTAATCGACGCAACTCCTCTCGCAGTTGCTCTTCCCGTCTCATAATATCCACTGTAGCGTTCGTGGTCTCCACGGGCGCCGTCGCTTCCTGCCGAACTCCACCGGTTCTTGGGCGGGATGCGGTGGAGCTGGCATTTTCGTGGGTTCTCTGACGCTTTGACGCCGGCTCCCCCATGTTCCATCCACTCCGTCGCCGCGGCGAACAGAGACGCTCGAGCGCGATGCACTTTCACGTTCACCAGCACGCTGTAGATAGATCGCCGACATACGCGTCAGCATGATCTCTTTGGAGGCCGACACTGAAGGAGAACATTCGCATGTGATAGTGATATTTCATCACGACGGGAAAAGGAATAAGTTAGAAAAATAATCACGTCGTACATAAGGAAAACATGAACATCATACGGATAACTGTATCTTTATCTCAATACACCTGCGAGTGTGACCTGCCCGATTTGCGAGTAAATTGATTTACACGATAAGAATAAGCCCTAGGTGGAGCCACATCAGGGGGCCTCTTTTTTGTCCTCATGATGCGCGCAATTCTTTTTCACTTTCTATCATGGCGGCGTGTTGTCATTGTATCGTCTGATGATCCAACCTGGAAGAATTTGTTGACTTTAACCTCCACCGCCTACAAAATTATGCCAGGTGAAACCAGAGGAACTGTCGCGGGCAACCGGTAAACCGATCATCTTCCAAAGATCTTTAGACCTCAAACGTTGGGTACCCACATCGAAAGTGAGGATCGCAATCAGACCTGAGATTGCGCGAGGATTGAGATTGTGCACTCTGTATCATTTGAGTGGTCGTCAATTCGACGTTATGCATGTTGTGATTGTTTAATGTTTCTACAACTTACCCTCAGCTCATTCTCGTATTTTCGGTGCCAGTGGCACATCACTTTCCAGTCATAATTGTCCTCATCCATGAGCCTGTTAGTCTTCAGAATCAATGCCATTCGCTGCAGACAGTTGCAGGTTAGCATCAGATACAACAAGAAGCGAGTCGTCTGTGCTTTGGTTTGTCCCACTCGTTTTCTTGTCATGTTCTGCTCAAAGTCAATTCTCGTAGGTCTACCTAGCTAAAATGTCATCCACGACAAGGATCGTGCTCGTTAATGTTTCTGTTCTTGTTCATCAATAGCAATGAAACTGAGTACCTAGTTTAATACACAAGGAGCTGCAACAATGGCATAAGAATGTTTATGTTTTTTCATTTAAGCCATACTGCGACAAACCGTTTTGTACATCAAAGCTGGAGCGGTATTTTAGACGCCTCTGTGTCCGAGTTACATCATCCATCGTACTGCAACTTTACCAATTCTGAAAATTCAAATTTACCCATTTCCTCTCATTCTTGGTTAACAAATGATATTGGTGTCGAATTCAATGTGCGTTATCGATATCGCTATGGAAAATGGAAATAATTTCACCAGCAGCAGTCCCAGCAACCTTTAAGCATAATCTACTTAAGAGCATCATAATCTCCACCTGCTGCCCTCTGCAGTCTATTGCGTGCACTGTAGAAACAAAGCGTTAGGGTTTGATTCATCGTGTCTTTGGATGATTCAATTCCAATGAATTGCTTTTGTTTGGCTTTGGTATTGATTTTCTTCACACAATAAGAAGGGTGACGAAATGTTTAGATTGTAGGCGCAGTCATTAGTTAGTCACTGATTCGCTTCTTGAGTCGAAGTTCAAAGACTTCCTTTCATTTCTCTCATCCTAAGAGTATTTTGGAAAGGAGAAGAAGGCAGACCAGAAGAGTACCGGTCACTAGCTGGCTGTAATTACTCTCTGTTATATTTGGGTTAATTTTCTAAATATCTAATAATATGTATAAAGGTGGTGGTGGGGGTATGAAAGAGTAATAATATTTATATAAATATAAGTACGCTCATGATCCTCGCACCCATTCGCGACAGCACTCTAAATGTCGGGGTTCTTCGGCGAGGTGGTTGAGAATATTGATTACTTTTGCATCGAAGAAGACCAAAAAACTTTACATCCTTTCAGCTTTAGACAAGAAGACCAGGACTGTTTGTGTTTCTGTTTCAAGTAGTATGATATAATTCTTCAAGCTTTAACAGTCCACCCGTACATCGCTGACATCGTAGGCGTCTGACGGCGCGGGTTTCAAGTCGCGGATTGCACTTGCGTCTAAGTTCATCTTCCACGCCCGCCAACCTGGAATAACACGTTTCGATTGAAAGAAGAAGAACGATCACAAGTACAACTTCAACTACAAGTTAATGAAAAAATGGTGGTAATACATTTAGTGTAAGTGGTTCGGCTTCTTCAAGAAGTAGACAGAATTGACAATCAAATCATAGACATCACGATGAGAAAGAGGATGATAATGAACATGAGCGACATCGCAACAAAAAGTTGTAGCTGCAGAAGGCCTCCTAAATTGGTACCCATGAGCAGTTTCTCTGGCAGTTCTTCAGGTAGCTGTGCCTCGATGAGAAAACCCAACTCCACAACCAGTTTCTTGGTAGCGCTGATAACAACCCCCAGGATCGCCCGCGCCGCACTCGAGGAAAAAATGTCGATGCTGACTTCGACGAAGTCTGGTCCTTGGAACCATTCGGACTTAATCTTTGTCGCCACTAGCGCCGGCTTGGTGGGAACCGTTGTGCGGGCAAGCCACGGACCCTCCACGATGGAAGGAATCAATTTGAAGCGCTTGCTTTTGCTCTCGGCTGGAAGCGCCAAAAACTTTTGAAACAGAGGATCTTCGTACTCCTCGCGGCTCAAAGCATGAACGGACACAGCCTGCTTCGGAGCAAAACGAAAATTGATCACAAACAGAAAACGACCCTCGCCGGCCCGGCGAAAGTGCTGGTGGCGGATGACAACAAGAAGATGGAAAAAGAGGTATTCATGAGGAGGCGAATTTGATTCGCAGAAAAATTGTACTTATGTAGATGTACTAGCTCACCGCTAGCCAACTGACAGCGTTCAAGTTTTGCCGAAGATGAAAACAAAAGACTTCCTTTCAGTGGTACCTGCGCGTATCCGTCAGGATGCTTGTAGTAGCAGAGCACGTCTTTTTCCGAAGAGCAGAGATCCAGACAAAGGGTAGGCGATAGTGGCAGGCCAGCAGGGATCTTTTTCTTGTCAGCAAGGTAGTTCGGTCCTCGTACTTGATGTATGGAAAAACTGTTGCTCCAAGCGCTATTCGCGTTCTTGCCTTCTGCTTCGGTAAGAACGCAAGGACAAATAGGAGAATGCGCTGCGGCGTTTAACTCATACGGCATTACCTTCCAATCTCCAGTAAATCGTTGAACGACGCGCTCGGAAGAGTATGAAAGCGGTCAGCGAAAGTATCTTCATCTTGGTCTTGATACGCTTTCCCACTCAGAAAGGCTTTGGATTTGGATTTTTATTGTAGCTGCATTCCGATTCCTGACATTAAATAGAATTCTCAAACATCGTGTTACTGAATATTACAGAGCGTCTCAGTTGTTCAACGTAGAACTTGGTAATAGAAGTTGTCCGTCGAAGTAGCACAGATCAGTCCTTCTCCCGTAAGCCTTTTAGTCCCGTATCTGCTGACCGTGGACTGCCGGATGAAAGCGGCAGGCCCACCCTGTCTTTTGGTGAGAATTTCATGGTCTGCGTGAAAATTCCATTTCCTCCTGCGTTCTTCATTCTTGTCGCGGCTGCCTTGTGATCGCCAGGTGGTGACATGACTGCATTCAACTCCTCTAGGTCCCTCTGCAGTTCCTCGTCATCCTCGTAGTACGACTCTGCATCTAGAAACTCATCCTCCTCTAATTCTCCTTGAAACTCGTCTTCTGCGCCCTCTGGCGGAAAGTAGTCACTACCTTCGTCGTCGGCGGGTGGTCCTTGTTGGTTGCCTCTCTGCGCAGGCAATGGGGACACAAACCCCGTACTGGTGGCCTGTGAAACTCGTTGCAATCGATCCAGCTGTTGCGGCGTGAGATTCTCTGAGGAAGAGGATCCCAAACTCGATCCGCCAGGCGCAGTCGTTTGCGTCGAAGGGTTCGCGCCCACGGCGTCCGGTGCTGACGCGTCGCTTGCGCCCCCTTGCGAGGAAGGAATTGAAGAAAAAGATGCGTTGTTTTGTTTACCCGACTTCGACGCCGACAGACCACTACCGGCTCCTGGTTTGGTTGGGAATGACGCTCCCGACGTTGTTTCCTTTTGTTTCCTGTTATCACGTGGATCCAGTACAGCTTGTTGTCCAGCGTTCACAGGTTCATCATCTCTTGCCACACCGCTTTCCACCGCTCCTCCAGATCCCGAGCTAGAGCATGGCCGGGGAGCGTTACCTGCAGGTCCGATGGTCCCTTGGTCTGAATCTTGATCCCAGTTCTTCTGAAGCGCAACGTCCTCATAATCTTGTAAAAATCGCTTCACGCGCTTCATGCTCAAGACAGAATAACACCAATCGGCCAGATGGTCAATTGCGTTCAGGCAAGTATGAAATGGGAAAGTATGCATCCGACGGGCAGAGCATGAAGGCAGGAACAAAAGTGCCAAGGTGAACGATGAATCTTGCTCAAGAATAGCAAAAATTGAAGAACCTCAAACAAGAGAAACGATAGAACAACACCAAGCCGGAGCCAAGGCTTCTACATACACTGAGGCCCGAGCAATTTAGAAGGTTTGCCGGCTCGCATGGGAGTGCATGGATCGCATGGAGTTGCATGAAGCTAAAGAGGGCGCTTCTTGCGTCCCTTATGGGTCGGCGCTCCATGCGCTCCATGCGTGCTATAAACTGCTCTGTGGGGTGTAAATAATGTATTCGACGCCCAAAGGCCATACATGCTTCCCCCGCTCGCGGTCATGACAGCGCACCCGAAAGCTTTGTTCTTCTTATTTACTTCTTCGTGTGCTGACAAAATTTTCGCGATATTGATTATTGTCGGGAAGACGAATTGCAATCGCAACCACGCGTCGGAGGGTAAAACCATTGCTTCTTTAACATCCTTCGCGTGCGCAGATTCTTCCCAGCTCTTGAGCCAGACCTGGTTATGTTTTATGTAAATGCCTGGTGGAAGATGCCCAACAACACGATCTTCAGGGAAGCTGGCGGAAAAGACCCTCCATCCACGTACGTAGTGCGAGCTCTCCGTCCATTCGATGTTGCATTTCAATTCAACGTCACGGAAGCGGTGGCGACTATAAGCATAAGCTACCTCAAGCAGTCAAAGACAGAGTCTAATACAACAAATCATTGAATAAACGTCACCAAGGACGATCACAGCGTACCTGATTTGCTTGAGCGAATTTTTTGTAGACTCGAATTTTCTCCAGGAAACGCACAAAGCAGAGGAGCTTGACTCTTTCCGACTCGGTGGAAAGGCTGGTTTTTGCTGCTTCGACAACTAGAGAGAATTCCGAAACGACGTCATCCATGAGCTGGATGACGCCTGGGTGGTCCCCTTCCTCAATCTCGTCGAGCTTGATCTGAGCCCATTTGATCAAAAACCTTACACGCTTCAGAGTTGGGGCTGCTCGATTTGCTTGCAATATTAGAGGAGAAAAAGAATCCTTTTGCTTTTGGCTCGTACTGTGACTGAGGGTAGCTAGCGCTAGCCACACCCAAAGAAGTAAGTAAGTAGCCATAAAAGAAAGCGTTTGTGCGTAGCGTATCGCCGTCGCGGCGAGTGAGCCTGCGCCTCTTCATCAGCAAGAGCCTTCAGTTTTTCCTCGCTCATCCCCTTCCATCCAGATCGGTTCAAACGATATCCGAATCCCGCTCCGGCAGCTCCGAGGAATACCTCTCCCATTGATGAAAGAATGTCGAAGATTATTCGAAAAAAAGGCTTCTTCTCCTAATCTATTCAGCGTCACAGGCACGATGAAAGTCCAAAATTTTTTTAATATGAAAATGAATGTTGCCTTCTATGTCAAATATGTCAAAGTAGACAGAGGCTATTGATGCTTGTCTTACTCTTGCTATCTTCATTCATCAAGTACCATCGCCGCGAGTGGTATTCCGAAGAAGGCTCCGGAACTTGCGGCTACTGCTGCTCCTCCGAACGCTTTGGCATAATTCCATTTTTTTTTCCTCCGCTTCGCTTCCTCGACGATGAGATACTGTTCGAAATCCCTGTCGAAATCTTGCGCGCCATGCTCCGAAAAATTTGCCGCCGCGGCGCGCGCAGCGGCATGTGCCCTCTGTCTCCCAGCGACAGTGGTTAGGTCGAATCTTTCTTCCTCGATTGGTTGCACCGCGCCCGAACCGGGGGCCGGCGCGGCTGGTTGCTGTGGAGGCGGCCTGGAAGAGGGAGAGGAGCCACCAGCTGTCGACGACCCGCCGCCCAGTGCGGCAGCTTGTCGCTGTATCTCTTGCTCTTTCGTCCTTTTCATCTTCTCGTCGAGTCAAAGACGACGATCTCTGTTGCTTAAGAGAAAGGGTCCTCAATGCAAATACTAGTAGTTGTCTATTGACCTCCTGCTTAACTGAATCAGGTAGTTCTCTCTAGAACAATGATAACAAATTGCATGAATATGAATCTGAATACTCGATAGGCTGTTAGAAGAATGGACTACAATCCACTATTCCTAGGACAGCGTCGGTAAGCTATGAGATACCCTTCTAATACTAATGTGGTGTCCTCCAATATCCTTACCTAGTTGGCCCAAAATAAATCTCGTTAATAATATAGTTCTTGTTCCGTTTTTTCTCGCAAGAAACTCAAATCGCTCCGTTTTTCTCAACCAAAAACAGTATCAGTTCAAGCTCTGTCGCCTTGTTCCGAGAAAAATTCATGGCTGCTATCGTGATGCATCTACACGCGCAGAAGCATCTTCTGTATGATCTGTGCTGTTGTATCCTGATCCTCTGTAGGTGCTTCGTGTTACCTCTCAGGTGGGTAGCACTGGTATATTGATTAGATACTGAGTGAATTTCCCCTAAGTTGGTCTCATCTTCTTGGTATTGCTCTGCGAGCTGATTTGTTGTTTTTCTCTTTGGAACCCTCGAATACGCTCAATTTTCTCCGACTCATCAGTGGAAGACACTGTCTGGCTAATCCAGAATAAGAAGGCTGTAACACTCCTCGTTTTGCAAGAAGCTGAAACTCTCGTCTTCTATCAAAAAAAAGTTGTCTTCTTCTTCACCGTGCTTCTCCAGTAGGCGACAGCAGACGAGTCTTCGTAGATGCAGCACACATCAAGAATGGTGTACTAGTCTTTATCCCTGAACCCGAGGGTATGCCACAACCGGATCTATTTTCGAATCTATCATTTTCATCTGTTCACTGGATCTTCTAGAGGAGGGCTGAACGTCTGCGTACGTTCATACGAAAAACTGGATTAGCCTGAAGCAAAAAAAAGAGGAAAAACCGAATGAGAAACTGAAGCAGAGAAGGGTAACAAAAACATCGAGAAAATGCGGTGTGATCCATTCGACAGTACTGTGCATAATGATCGGATGTATTTTAGCTGGTCGAACCCGAAGTCCAGTACTAATACTTACTATTTCTAATGACAATTTCATTATTCAGCACTGTTCGATTGCCGTCAGGTGAGGTCAGAAAAATCGGCAGTATTATTTGGCGTTCGTTTTTCATGACCAATCTCGCTAGCATTTTTCGTGCCCGTAGAAAAAATAAATTTGTGGTCTTAGTGTGAGTGTGTATTCGTGATTGATCATGATATTGATGCGCAGTGTTCATTTACATTTCAATACTTCGACTTCGTCTATTCAAATTCACCTTATACATAGCTGCGAGTAGCAATGGTCATTAAATGTAACAGTGTGGTCTTTCTAAGTGACATTGATGCAACCATGGCCCGTGATTGAAGATGCAAAGACACACCCAGGAGTCCTTTATGTGATATAATTGGCTCCAGTCCTCGATTTTCATTCTTCATCCTCCGCGTTCAGGCTACCGGAATCACAATATGCGGAACTGCGCCGCGGCTGCAGCGAGTTCATGCTGTGGATGTGGTTTTAGCGGTCGCATCTTGTTCATATCGCAGCGATAGCAACGAAATCCACAGAGCACTTCCTCGGGTAACTCTTCTGGTGCCTGCGATTCAATCAGGTAGACCAGCTCGACTACCACAGTGGTCATTGCCGCGGACATGACGTTGAGAGCGCGACGTGCGAACCCGGTCGCCAGCGCGTCCATCGACACCTCCAGGAAGTCGGGTCCCTGGTACCATTCAGTCGGCAAACGTTTTGCTACCAACCCAGGCTTAGACCCTGTGGTGGTTCGCACGAGCCACGGTCCATCGATGATCCGGGGAATTATCTTAAAACGCTTGGTTTTCTCCGCAGCTGACATTCGCAAAAATTTTTGAAATAAGGCAGACTCGTACTGCTCCCGTGTGAGTGCGTGAATTGTGGCGGCCTGCCGTGGCGAAAAACGCCAATTCACGACAAAGAGGAATCGACCTTCGCCGGCCGCTCGCAAACGCTGTTTTAAAGGTAGTTCGGAATGAGGTCGAGTTCCATTTCAAATGAATCACCTTACTTTATGAACAAGATGAAAATGTGGTATCGGAAACGGAATCGCGACCTGCATCACGCTTCAACATCAACAAAAATTTCAATTTCTGATAATGATACATAGAGATCAAATAAGAATCGCCTTGGGCAGTACCTGCACATGACTATCGGGATGGGTAGAGTAGCAGTGCTGGAGCTCGGTCTGTGGATGCTGGTGCTTTACGCCATCGACCGAAAGCGTTTCCGACGGATACGGCTTTGCGGAAATTTTCTTCCGATCGACTAAATAGTTCGGGCCGCGAATCTGTCATTGAAGTGACAAAGTTACATACTTACTCCAGAATAATCCATAAGGTTGGGCAGCTCGCATGGCATGGAGTGCATGGATCGCATGGAGCTGCATGGAGCAGGTGCTCCATATGTTCCATGCGTTAAAATTTTTGCGGTGCGCCCTTCGGGCGCCCCTTCGTCAGAGCCCACACGCCTACAGCCCGGCAACCCAAGCAAGAACTTCAAGCATCCAGACCGCCAGCCCCCGAGCCGGCTGCTACATCTCCGAGCCCACTCACTCGCGGGCCGGGGCCTTGGGGCGCGCAACAAATCAGCTTGCTGCAGCGCCGCCAGCTACGTCACGCCTCCGCATTACGCACAAGGCAGCGCCCCCGCGGCGTCAGTCTAGCCGATCAACCGACCCCGACTTCTACAGCCCCCGACCCACCCACCCCCGGGTGGGCCGCGGGGTTGTTCGTGCCCCATGCACTCCATGCGTGGCGATGCTGCGTCTGCTCCATGCACTCCATGCACCATGCGTGCTACAAACTACTCTGTTATTCTTAATATCTACCACGTGGTGTTTCTGCTACAGTAAACAAGTACACTTAACAGGAAATTACAGAAGGAGGATGAGGCTCTAAACCTGGTGCACGTAATGACTGCAGCTCCAGCCGTGTCTGTAGGGATTTTCTTTTTCTTTACGCGGGTCGCCATATCTGGGAAAGTAGTCGTTGTGTGCAGCGAAATTACTTTCATCCTCGATCGACTTCCAGTCGTGCGGAAAGGGCAAGACCTTCAGTGCGCCCTCATCAACACTTGGTGACCCCATCCTACTTCGAGGAGATTCCCCTTTTTGTTGAACTTCAGTATTGCAACTACCAGGTATCATATCCTTACTCATCGCCTCTCCTAGCCGTCTTCTCAATGTTGATGAACCGCTTGTAGCATCGCCGTTGTTCTGCTGCGGAGGCTTTGCTATTGCTGCTGGAGGCTTCGCTGTTGAAGCGTGTATCAAGTAGCTCGTGACGCTTTGCAGCTCGACGTCCGATTCGCCGACTGGCGTTTCGCCAGCATCTCGTCTCCCTACTTCGGACAACGCCCCAGGACTACCTAATGGAGGTGGAGGTAAACCTAGTCCTCCAGGTCCCGGCTCACCGGGACCTCCTCCAAATTCGTATGTGGACGTAGCATCTGCGAACAAATCCTCCAAGTCGTCTGCGTCTTCCGCGTTTACGTCCTCCTCTTCATCCTCCTGCATCTCATTTTCCGCACCTTCAGGGGGAAAATAGTCTACATCATCATTGACATCTTCGTCCTCATCGGAAGAACTGGAGGAGCAGTTCTCCCCTTTCGCTCTCCGTCGTTTCCGTTTCATGAAGTTTCCATTAGAAGATGTCGTTGTTCTTGACCTCGTGCTCGTCTTGCTCTTTGATGAAGATGGATTCTTGTTTGAAGACGAAGAGGCGCCCGTTTTACTTCCTCGTAGAGAGTTACCATTAACGTTATTCTTGTTTTTACTACCAGCTTCTCTGGCTGCTCCACCGCTTCCACCAGAAAGAGTACTCGCTACTCCACCTTCAGGTTGGATTTCCTCTAGCGGAAGATCCCCATCGTCCTCCCAGCTTATGCGTTTCTGTAATGCGATTTCCTCATAATCCTTGAGAAAGCGCTTGATTAAAGGTTGAAACATTTCATTTTTTAGTCGCAATCTCAAGTAGAGAAGGCTTGTAAAAATGAAATGTTTCAACCCTTAATTTGACTTTTGGCATTGCGAGGACAGAATGACACCAATCAGCAAAATGCTCTGCGGCTCCGGTGACACGTATGGTGGGTCGTCCCGCCATGCTACTTGCTATTTTGTTGGCACAGTTGCCAAGCTTACCTCCGAAGCGCGCAATTTGGTCCGTGCCATGCGATCCAAGCAAATGCAGCTGGCTGCCGGCCTTGCGACTGCCACAAATATTAGAGGGACGTGATAGGCGAAAAACAATTACGCGCGCGTGCGGTATAATTATTTCCTAGTATGGGTGATCGTGATGACGTAGATTTCCAAGATCATGTTGACGTTGATGGCGATGTCGATCTAAATAATACCTTGTAGGTCGTTCTGTAAAAGAGTTTCGGGTCCATTTTTTGGGTACGAATCAATACTATTACGTGCATTACTATAACAAGTTTTCGGGTGGTAGGGGTAAAGAAGAATCCTTCCTGAGAAAATCGGTCGTATCTGTAAGCGAGGATGCCAGTGCGCTAAAAGTACGCTTGGTAGGTGATGACTTCGACATTTTAGAGGACTGAGCGTTTTTGGATTTTAACGTCGGAAGTTTGCCGGCGTCGTCAGCCTTGTTATTTCCTGAAGTACTGCTATCATCCGATGTCACGCCACTACGCGTCGATGAAGGGGCGCTGCTTTCTTCCTTCAGAAATTCTTCTGGCGCGCTCAAAAGTTTCGCTGCGCTCACGATTGCCGGGAAGACAAACTGTAGTCGCAACCACGCATCGGATGGTAGGACCATAGCATCTTTACTGTTTGTTATTAGAGCTGTAGCATTTGAATTGCTTGCTCGTGGGGAAGTAGAGGATGATGTTCTAGGACCTCCACCCGGAGACCGACTCCTACTCCTACTTCTGCTACGCTTCTTTCCTGCAGTTACGTCAGAAGCGTCCTCAGCTGGTGGAATGTCTGGCTGAGATTCTTCCCAAGATTTTAACCAGACCTGGTTTGCCTGTGCGAATCGGCGGTACACAACCACACGCTCCAAAAATCGTGCAAAGCATGCCAGTTTCGCTCGTTCCGCTTCAGTACTTCTTCCCTCGCGACTCGCCGCTTTCGTTGCATGCACAACAAGTGAGAATTCCGATACCACGTCGTCCATCAGCTGCACCACTCCCGCATGATCCCCGGGCTGCACCTCGTCAAGTTTTAAGCGCGCCCATTTGACTAGGAATCGGACACGCTTCAGCGTTGGCGCCGCCCGCGACTTCTGCAGAAAACGCTTATGAGTTGCATAGCGCAGTCTCGCCGACGTAGAGGATCCCTTACTTCGCCCAGATGCCCCACCGAGGACTTGACCGCTCATCATATCCTCTGCCTGGTCCATCAGCATACCCTGGGGCACACCTGTGTAATTCGTTAACTGCGCTCGCGGTGTGCCACCGCGTCCCCATCGCCAGAAGCGCCAGCCTGCTGGTGGCGGGCTTAGTGGCCCGCTATTCGGTCCCCCAGGCGAGGCGGCTCCTCCAGACTTGTTGCTGAGCCCGTAGCCAAATCCCGCACCTGCTGCGCCCAGAAGTACCATAGCCGCAAGCGGGACCCCGAAAAACACCCCGGAGCTTGCAGCGACGGCGGCCCCGCCGACCGCAGCTCGTACATAATTCCATTGCTTCTTCTTTCGCTTGGCTTCCTCCACCAACAAATACTGCTCGAAGTCACGATCGAAGTATTGCCACCCCGGGCGCATATTCAGCTCGCTTTCGCCGGGGGAAGCCACATGATGCTCTTGACCGATGGTAGCATCTGACTGCTCCCCCTGATCCGGATTACTTTCCGACGATGAGGCCGCTGCGGACATCTCGGTCTCCTCTCGTTGTTTCTGGTTATGCAACGTTGGTTCCTCCTACCGCGGTCGACACCGTCTAAAGCTGGTGGTGCGATGAAGAGTACTTCTTGTTTTTCATCATTCAATGTCTAGTGAGCAAGAACAGAAAAAATCGAAAACAAATCCTGTTCCGAACAGGAACTATTTGATCATGCCATCGAGGAAAGACCAGTGTTTAGCAAGCATCGCTTCACTCAGACACTTCATATCTATGCCGACAAGTAACCGACGCACCCGCACGTCAAGAACAACAACAATCAACATTGGCTTCTATCATGTCGAGTGAATATTGTCAGCGAAACAACTTCACATCAATCTAGTAATATAAAATATGCAGCAAGCTTGAATCTAAAATCATTACGCACAGACGAAAAAGCAACAACCGCGTCCTAGTTATACTAAAGTCAGCAGTTTTGTTTTGTGGGGGGGCTCAGGGGACAAAATAGCATCATGATCTGGAGCATAATCAGCCCGATGAGTGCATTGTTCATACCCTCTCAAAAATAAAAATCGTGCTCTTACAGGGCTATCATCTATACTGAATTTCTTGTAGTCGATCTCGTCCTACTCTCTTCATCACTCTATCTCATCCGTCAGGTCGCTTCAGAGGAACAAAATGTAACTCCACTTCCACTTTGTGTGTGAATATTCTGACTCAAATACTTGACAAGTTCAAGTTCATCTGGGTCATAGAGCCAAATCCAAAAGGATCAATCTGAATCATCAGTAAACTGTTGATGTTGCAGCCCCGGAAGCTGATTGACATAAGAATTAGAGTAACAAAAACAAATGGCCAGGGCCAGCCAGACTTTGTTCAGTGTAAGCATTGCGGCATAATTGCTCTTCTTCATTTAAGTAGAGAACTAGAACAAGTGAATTTGTAGCGTGTGATATAATGAAGATCATCAAGTCGCTTCCGTGCTCCGGTTACCTCCCGCGACGAGTTGCTCCAAAACGTAGTCTCGTTCGCGATTCTTGATGCGCTGTAACAGGCCACTTGGCACGTCATTTCTCCCTGTAATGCGTCTGCGTTGTGCTTGAGACAAAGCTGTTGCCGAAAATAGTGGGTCGCTTGATTCCACCGCGTTCTCCTGCTCCTCTGCCAAATTTTTATTCCGAGAACCAGATGAAAGTAACTCGCCACGACACAAAGCGTCCAGTGTTGGTGTCGCTTTTAGCGAGAATGCTTCCCGAAGGGCATCAACAGTATCAGCCTGGAACAGAAGAGTTGGTTTCGTGCCGACAGCTGCTGACTCTTCTCCAACAGCAACAGCATCTTGCTGGGATGACGTTGCAGCTCTGCTTGAAGAGAATTCCGACGCGTCCTGCGCGGCAGCCACTCCCGGTCGGATCAAGTTCAAGGTCTTTTTGTGTTCCTCAGCGAGCGTAGGGTCTGCATCACCACCCGCAGCCAGGACGTTTATGAGCATATCCTTTACGCTTTGAGAGATCGCAGATGACGTGGAACGCACAAGGCAACGCACTTTCATTTGTCTTGATGACGCTGTAGTGCTTATAGTGGTAGGTGATTCCGTTTCATCTGCAAATAGTTCCGCCCGTACAAAGACCTCTGGCGAAGCTGTCGCCCTGGTGATAAGTGGAGAATGAATAATTGGTAGGTGCACCATCAGCATCATCTAAATCTAGGGGTGTTCTAGTGACGCTTCTATGGGGAGAAGCTAAAGCCTCTACCTCAACCGGGAAATAATATTCCCAACCTTGTTCCCAATTGCAGTCTTGTCTTCTACCACTCTTCATTAACAGTACCTGGGCACCACGCCAACCAAATCAAGCCTCCGCTGTGCTTGAAGGTGTTCAGTGTCCGCGGTGTCACCCAAAGCGATCGCTTTTAGCTCCCCGCGCAGTTCACAGCACTTGAGAAAATACAGCCAGCCGTTGCTGGTTGCGTCTAGAGAGAATTGCGTCCGCGCTTTAGCTACAAATGAGGCCTCGTTCTCCGCAAATTCCAATGTTGACCAGCGTTTATGGAAGGCATGGGCTGTGTATTTGAGGGGCTGTAGCTTTAGGCGGCTCAACGGCAGCCGCAAAGTCGCTGCCACTCGCTGGTTGTCGAAGGTCCCGTAAGAAAATACGAGGAATGCTGCGGTGGGACCAGATATATCACTTGTTTTCCACGTCCCAGAAGAGGAGGAGGCCGCTGCTGCCCCGACATAAAAATCAGAAGGAGAAAGAATCACTTCTAGGCGCTCTGTTTTTTGTGGAAGCACTTCGCGAACCCCTGTACAGCGTGGTGCATGCGTGTCTCCAGAGAGTTGCGCTAATCCAGGCACACGCGACTGAGGTCGCGGAACGTTCACAGCCACTGGCTCAGTGTATTTCCAAGGCGGTGCTAAGGCAAGACGCTCTGCAGCTCCTTCACCTGATACCCTTGCGTTGACTTGAGTTAGGGTTTGCGCTTGCGGTGTAGCTACGACGCCCACTTGTACTTCCACGACGGCAGAAACGTCGTTTTTGTTCCAAAGAGCAAACGATATCCTTTCACCCTGCAAGTACGCGGATAGTATCACCGTATCATCTTCATATACCGGTCCGCTGGTGCTAATGCACAGATTTCGAAAAAACTCTTCGACCTTTTTGTCCCAACCGCTTGAAGACAACTGACCTGAATATAACTGGAGGACGAGTTGTTTTCTACGTCGACGTGTAAGTTCTGTTTATTGACATGAGAAGCTAGTAAGTATAATTACGCTCACTGCGCTTACGCTGAAAAGATTGCTCGATAAGGTACGGTAAGATGAAGATGAAAAAGGTCAGCAGAATTAGGTACCTTCTGGAGAAATCGCCACGACGACTGGCGAAAAAGACGCACTTCGGACAAGGCGCAACTGAAGTCGATTTGCCGTGTCTCTTTCCTGTCCTGTCACATCAGCACGTGCCAGTTCGTCAGAGGCGTCTGCAATTCTTAAAGCTCCGAGAGGGTCCGAGAAGCCGCACTTTGCTCGATCATCTTTACCGTGATCAGGATCTGTCGCCTTCGTGGTGATGCGTATTTGACTACCCACCACGGTGGCATTCGTGGCTTCGAGTATCCTGTAAAGGTCATGCAGTTCGCGCTCTGCTGTCGTTTTCTCGCGTTTCACTTCCGCAACTCGGGTATGCAAGCTCTGAAACAATGACCGTTTTTCTTCAACCTCATCCATCATGTTGGCGACTCGATCCTTCTCTGCAAATAACCGCTCGCGCGTCTGAGAAAGAACGTCCTCGCGCTCTTCACACCTGCAAAAACAACGCAGAGGCAATGTTACATACATCTGAGTCAGACAGCTCAATGAGCGAGATGATCTGACAAAGAAATGGCATAATTACCAGCAGGAGCAGCACCGTGTTTCTTGTTATTCAGATTATTATAATTAGCCGCGAAAAACTATCTAAGAATCTCAAGCGCACCTTGCGATCAGTCGTTCGTGTTCTGTTTTGAGTGCGTCATGCTCATCGCGCAGGTGCACGACGGACTTTTCCAGTCGCTGTAACTGGTTGCTCATTTGCGTCTCTCGCCTTTGGTTTTCTTGCTTCACCGCCGCCAGGTGTTGACTACTTTGCTGCAGCTGCGTGCAAAGAATCTGGACGTTTTTTGTCTGCTGTTGTAGCTTCTCTGTAGTTTCTCGCAGTTGTTGTTTGTACCTGCGCTCTCGCTCTTCGAGTTTCAACAGCTCGTGCGGGTGCCACCGTAAGTCGAAAGACCTCACGGAAGAGGGTGTTTCAGGACTAGCTTGTATTCCATTTGCACGCTGTAAATCCAGAGGCTTCTTGCCTCCACTTGCTGCAAACGGGCCAGACGACCCAGACTTTGACAGCAAGGCGGCAGCGAGAGCAGCTGCGGCAGATGTGGCTGCACCTGAAGACGCTCCAAGTTCTCCAGGCGTTAACGCACTGCCTGGCGTCGTATTGGTTGCGGCGGGTCCGGCTAAGGAGCTCGCTCGAGACTCATTTACAGCGGGATCTACAATGGTCTGACCCGCTTGGCCAGTTGCGCTCTGCACTCCGGCATCAAATGGAGAAGATTTTGCGCCGCTTCCTGCATCACTCGGAGCGGCCGCGCTTTCGACATCTGCAGACGGCGGCACAGTCCCAACACCCGCAGATCCGGCAATGGCGGCATCGCCTTTACTGCTTAGCTTTTCGCCAAATGCTCCTCGTGGTGCAGGCACCGGCATGCGCACCGCAGCTGTGACGCCATCCATCATCCGGTCAATGAGATTCGCAATCGTCTTTTCGTCTGCATCGTCCTCTGCTTCCGTCGTGCCTTTGCTGTGATTTTGGGCTCCGCGACCCACACCACGCAATGAAAAGTTACCCTCATGACGTCCGCGCTCACGACGGTGCCAAGCGAACATATTCTCACTGCCACTGGAACAAGACCGAAAGTTGTTCGGATCAGCCTGAGCAGCGCCGTCACCTCCAACTTCAGTGTTAACACCGCGGCCACTGCCTTTCTCATCGGGGACCTGAAATTCCATGTCGCTCGTTACCGCGCCTCCTCCTCCGCCAGGATCAGAGTCGGATTTTGACTTAGTCGACATGGCTTTGCTACTACCCGGACCTGGAAATCTATTTTCCTCTTCCGGTTGTGGTTCCCCTATTGTGCCAGCGTCGCTCGCGATGTCAAAAAAATTGGTTGGGAATTCGCTTGAACTGGGTTCGGGAGCGGCAGCCGGTGGAGGCTCCGATGCCCCAGTAGGCTGTGGTGTGTCATTGTCGAATGCCTCCGCAGTACTATCGACGCTAGCCCCCCTTTTCTTCTTCTTTTTCTTTGGACTTTTCTTCCGGCTTTTGCTCGCCTTGGGATCTGCAAAAGCTAACTCATCACCGCTTGTTAGCGGCGCACTCGGAGCGCCTGTAGTTCAAAGAGACAAGAACTTGAGGGGGTGGCTTCCAAGTCGTGTGTAGAAGTAGAAGGTGGAGGCTTCAGAGTACGTCCTCTTGCTTGTTAATGTTATTCTAGGCATGATTGATCCATCATCAATTTTAGAGTATTTCATTATCTTTCTTCTCTAGCCGCGAATGCGACGACAACTCGTTAGAATTAATTACCTGGAGGCTGCCCACCGGTAAAAGCCTCTAACATCTCATCGCCTGTTGCTGCAGCAGCGGCTACTTGCGATCCCTGATCAAAAGCAGATACCGCGCGCTCTGTGGCCGATTTCATTGCATTTGACAGTCGATGGGACATCGCTGATAGTTTTTCTACACGGTCGTAATTACCCTGCTCCAGGCTATTCAGCACAGCCTGCTCGATCGTGGAAAGGAGCGTAACGCCATCAATCTCGCTATCTGGTAGATCCGCTATTATGCGGTCGACCTCGGCTTCAGTAGGTACCTTTTTTATCATGGGTTGTGGTCAGTTGCTTGTGTCAACACTATTCCCTTTGATCCTATTCGTACTAGTAGTATTAGCAAGAAGTGGCTCGATAAACAACTCCATGATTGTTGACGATGAATACTACTGTCGTCAACTTTTATCACCGCATCAAATAACAACACACCTTGCCATCGTGCGATGAAGAAATCGCATCGCTGCCCGCTGGTTCTTTTGACAGGACGGGCGATGACTGGGCTTGAAAATCCATCATACGTGCGCCTCCACCCGATTGTGGAGCAGTCTGATTGAAAGCCGCGTAGTAAGCAGAATCGCCGACCGGCTGCTGCCCCGAAGGTCCCGTGTTACTTGCATCCATACCACGTCTGTCTGGCGGCCCAAGAGAGCCGCCGCCTCCGACGCCGGTGCGCTCAAATGACGCAAACCCATTCATTGGCTCCGCTGTCGGTTGAGGCGCGACATCGAGATGGGCGCCCTGCTGCACTGGCATTCCCATACTTGCTCCAAAAGGGGGTGCTTGCTGCCCGGCTCCTGACGGTGGGCCAATCCCAACTATGGATGAAGTAGGTCCACCTGAGCTGTAGACGTCACCGGCGCCTGGGCCCAAGGCGCCCATGCTGCTGCCAGGGGGTGGCGCATGGCTGCTACTGCTACCGCCGATCTGCTCATTCGGTAAAGTACCCCATGAGCTCGCAACATTCGGGGTGCCGCCGGGTGCTGGATGCGGCACATACGTACTCTGTTCGCTGCCACGCTGAGGCGAGATGCCCGCACGCCGTCGGAAAAAATCAGCTGCGGCTTTCATTTTGTCATTGGCAATGCCCTCGCTAGTTATCTATGTATAGTTTCATTTTTCACCTGGAGTTGATAATTGCAGATGCGGCCTCCATATGCATGTCATCTAATGGTGATGAACAGGCAAGTCAATAGTCAAATAAATGCCATCCTTTTCGAGCGTACGATAACCTACTTATGCCACCGAAATGAAGCATGATCTTGATCACGAGGTCTTCTATCAAACATTATCACGATATCATTGGAACTCGATAACGATACCGCTCCATCAAAAATTATCTCTCCCTATAATCCTTTGACGTGCATCAACACGACTCCCAGGTTCGACGACTTCAATTCAAAGGCAGCGACATCAGTTGTCCGCCCTCCTTTTGTTTCGAAGAAGCTGCGCCTTCATCAATGCACAGTGTGCTACCAGTACCAACCGAAAAGCTCTACTACTCAAGCACAGAACGATATCTTTTCCTTGGTGCATTTCAACTTCTACTGTTCTATCACGTCCGGGGTGTGGTAGCTCATCGCATCTTTCCACGACAGCATTGACGGTTTTTTGTTGCGATAGTCCCACACGTTTGTCGCAGCCTCCGCTGGTCTAGTTCGCATCGCTATCCCTTCAACGTCCACTCTTTCTAGCACGTTGTCTCGAATCATGTTTCGAAAGATCGGCCATGTCAGTCGACTACCGGTTCCCCGCGCCAAGATATCGTCACGGAACGAGCGATCGAGAGCGTAGGCTGAGAAAACAATACGATGCGGAAACTCATCCTCAATCCCGCGCTCGATGTTCTGAAGCGCCGACGCGGCAGCGGCTTTCTGTGTCTGTGGGGCCGCTTGTGCTGCAGGAGTAGCGGCTGCCTTCACCGGGTCGGGATGGAGCGGACGCCAAGGAATGGTCACAATTTGATCGGTGTGCCGTGAGCGCAGCTCATCACGGTCCTTCACAGTGGCTCGCCACATCGCACGTTTTTCCGAATCGTAACCGGGCATTTCGTTTATAAAGTTCTTCCACATTCCAGTGATGAACTTCATGCTTGCTTGATTCGCCATCGCAACGTTGGCTCGCTGGGATGCGCCGGCGCCGTCGTTGGGAGGCTCCGGCACGACCACGGAGCTGCTAACAGCGCCAGCCTGGAACACTGGGACGTGGGAGGTGAGAAGATGCACTTTTGGCAATGGGCCCCGGCCGTCATCGGCGTCCTCAAGGTTGTCCACGTCCTGCGCAACGAGGACTAACTGCTCCGCGGTGTCAGGGATACCGTCAATGTGGCACGGGGGTTGCGTGTAATATGCCTCATGAGGAAGCGGACCATGATCCTGAAAACCTTCACAATTTAACGTCAAAAACGACGAAGACGAACTTGCCCTATGCGCCCTGCCCCTAAAACGAGCGATTCTCCTCGTTCTTGATGCGCTGCTGAAAATTCGGCCTGCCGCGAAAATTTGCAATGGCATATAATTAGATGCCAAAGAGCTTTCGTTCTCATTGCCAATGGGTCCACGCGACCCATGCTGATGGGGCAACGACTCACAAAAACCATCGGCTTTTCCTTTTCTCGCTCGTCGATTTTCCCGCGACGGTTCGTGCCTATCATTCCCGCAGGCGTGGTCATCAGGCTCTAGTGCATTTCCTGAGCAGGCTCTTCGATCTTCCTCCAACGGAAAGAGAAAACGAAGACACTCATCAGCATCCTGCATATTGTTACGCGATGAACCTCATCGTATCCGCAAATTCAAAAACATATGAAACGTTGAAGCGCTCTATGACTGTGGTGGTCAAGAAAAATAGCAAAGACCTACAAAGGCAAAGGATTAAGTAAATCAAAGACAGTTTTTGCGCGAGGCGTCAATACTAGTTGTTGGAGCGAAAAGACTACATGCGGTCCGACTCAAACAACACCGACGGAAGCAGGCTCAGAGGACAGATTCACTGGATCGGATTTTTCAACACCGAACGAACCGAAACGAAGACAGAACAAACTCAAACTGTACTGTAGCTCTAGCTGTAAATAGAAAATATATACGGCGGGAGGGACAGTTGTAGTCCATGCGGTCGAGATATCAACTCACAGCTAAAGTGGTCGAGATATCAACAACTCACAGCTAAGTACACCATGCGCAAAAGCGGGATGAAAGGACAGATGATTTTCCATTCGACGAAGCAGTGGATCCCTCTTCCGTTCGACGTCCACTAGTGCGTCTTCTACGATCAAGTTCGATAACGAACTTCAAGGGATGAGCGACAAAACAGTACGAAGGGGCGAAGGATTCTCAAGGTCAATGGAGACACGAGTTCTGCGTTCGAGGTAGTTATCAGCTCCTGAGATGATTCTCTGAGTACGCTTGGTTTCTACACGATCGCAATCCACGATCAAAAGCATGTTTAGAAACGGCGACCAAAAACGCAAATCGGGGTGGGTTCGACGAATTGCCGTCGACACATATATCTAATCGACATCGGTGGAGGTCCGTCGGGAGCAGTTCCTATTCCTTGCAACGCCGACTGTAACTCGATTCTCTAAAAAAGATTACTTCGATGCTTCTTCGTCTTTAGGTTTTACTATGACTTGATGTTGTTGTGAGTAGAATAGAAGTATGTTCTGGATGTTCTTGTACTAGAAGATCTGATTTATGCCTACCTACTTGGTAACGAAAACAACCCTTTTTTACACTACAAACTAACAAGTACAAAGGTTCGCAAAGCATGCTATTGGTAGTGGGTCTAAAATTACTACCTCCATTTTTCAAAAACAAAATCGCTCATTTTGTGTCAGAACTCGATGTTTGACATTCTCCTGTGAATGAGCTCATTCAAGTACTCGGGGGTGGTGCTCTAGATGTCCACCAACATATCTTGACCACAATCGCCAGTTTTCATACAACCAGAGTGTCCATCCCTTTGTGTAAAGTCCTTTTCGGTGAAGTCCTTCTCGATATCCATGAGATCCTTATATATGTTTCCGGGGTGGAGGCTCCTCCACCCTGTTTGGGTGGGGCCTTGGCCCCTGGCCCCTGTGACATGTATCTGTATCACACTCGACACCAGGCTGTTGTGCATGTCCAGTTCCCTTTTGGATCCCCTTTCGCCTGCTCAGCAAAGCGATATTACCAGAAGATGATGACGCTGGTGTGTCCCGGTCCGGGTCCGCAGCTTGTAGAAGTACAGAACTCTCCTTCTCTGTGCCGGTTGTAATATCCGCATCCTCATTTTTCATCTCCTTCAGTGTCAGAGGTAGAGGTACGCGTCCGAAATCGAGAATGGAGGAAGGAGCAGTTGTTGGCGGAACTTCGGTCAAGCCTGAACACTTGACGAAATTATGCGGACACTGGTGCTCGCTGCAGCAGTCCGTGCACGTCTTAGAAGCGGGATCTAGACAGTCCATTGCGCAGTTTTTGAAAGTGCAGTCCGACAACTTTCCAAAACAAGTTGCACATTGTTGCCCGCTCCCCGTTCAGAATGAGTCAGTTACCTTCTCTAATCTAACTAGCTACATAGGTGACAGTATAATAATAACCGAGACACGACCACTTTTGGACCCAACCCGAAACAAAGAATTTAAAACAGCCAATCCAAAACAAGGCATTTGAAAATACGGAATTTGAAACAGCCAACCCAAAACAAGGAATCCAAAACAAGGAATCCAAAACAGGGAATCCAAAACAAGGACGCCAAGACAAGGAATCCAAGACAAGGAATCCAAAGCCCTGCCCGAAGCAAGGAATTTGAAACAGCCAAACCGAAACAAAGAGTTTAAAGATAAGGAATTTGAAACAGCCAAGCCAAAACAAGGAGTCCAAAACAAGGAATCCAAGACAGGGAATCCAAGACAAGGAATCCCAGACAAGGAACCCAAAACAAGGAGTCCAAAACAAGGAGTCCAAAACAAGGACTCCAAAACAAGGAATCCAAAACAAAGAATCCAAAACAAGGAATCCAAAACAAGGAAGCCAAAGCAAAGAATTCAAAACAGGGAACAATCCAAAACAAGGACTCCAAAACAAGGAATCCAAAACAAGGAATCCAAAAATAGGAATCCAAAGCCAAGGAGTTTAAAAATAAAGAAGATGAAACAGCCAAGCCAAAACAAGGAACCCAAAACAAGGAAGCCAAAACAAGGAATCCAAAACAAGGAATCCAAGACAAGGAATCCAAAACAAGGAATCCAAAACAAAGAAACCAAAACACACAAGGAATCCAAACCGAGACACGCCCACCTTTTGACCCTGCCCGAAACAAGGAATTTGAAATAATAATAACCGAGACCGTTAGGCTTTTGGACCCAACCCGAAACAAAGAATTTAAGACAGCCAATCCAAAACAAAGAATTTAAAACAGCCAATCCAAAACAAGGAATTTGAAGCAACCCACTCAGAACGAAGCAAGGAATTTAAAACAGCCAACCCGAAACAAAGAATTTGAAACAGCCAATCCAAAACAAGAAATTTGAAACAGCCCAACCCGAAACAAGGAATTTGAAACAGCCAACCCAAAACAAGGAATTTGAAACAAGGAATCTGAGACAAGGAATCTGAGGCAAAGAATCTGAGACAAAGAATCTGAGACAAAGAATCTGAGACAAGGAAGCTGAGACCAGGAAGCTGAGACAAGGAATCTGAGACAAGGAATCTGAGGCCAGGAATCTGAGACAAGGAATCTGAGGCCAGGAATCTGAGACAAGGAATCTGAGCCAAAGAATCTGAACACACGCCAATCCAAAGCAAGAAATTTGAAACAGCCCAACCCGAAGCAAGGAATTTGAAACAGCCAACCCAAAACAAGGAATTTGAAACAAGGAATCTGAGACAAGGAATCTGAGACAAAGAATCTGAGACAAAGAATCTGAGACAAGGAAGCTGAGACCAGGAAGCTGAGACAAGGAATCTGAGACAAAGAATCTGAGGCCAGGAATCTGAGACA